>CM062804.1:1639385630-1639571405 GCA_031772625.1 Pinus tabuliformis | reverse complement strand
TTTTCTGTTAGAATTTTGGCTGCTACTATGACATAGCAGCATAGAAACCACAAATCCTTTGCTACCACAACTTATTGTTGTAGTGTGATGATGATATGTATAGTTGAAATGGAAGTTGTCTTCATATATAGCTCATGGAAAATGAATTCAATACAATAATTTCCATCCTAATCAAAGTAGACATTTCTTGGACTCTTTGGCTATTTTTTCGTGATTTTGGCCCAGACTTTATTTTATCTGATATGAATGGTGAGGAAATACACAAGGATAAACAAAGTTCACAAATATATTTTATCAGTCTTAGGAAATTTCATGAACTCTGTAGTTAATTTTACATGAGATATTTTATGTAATGGAGTCTTGTTCACAAGTCAACTTACATAAAGGTTGTCTGATGAGACAAATAGTTAATTAGATGTCAATTTAGTTGTTTAGTCAAATTTTTTGTAATTTAAATCAATTTCTAGTTGATGAAATCAAATTTTTCTTGAGAGTGGTCCATATCTGTTGTAAAAATCCCAGCACAGGGAAAAAATAGTTGTACTAGTCAACTTAAATGTGTCCATGTAATATATATGAAATATATACCCCATAGATCTCTAGCAACAATAGAAGAAGTGATAAAAGAGCACAACCATAACAACAAAAACAAACACAACTGGAGGACTTTTAGATCTCATGATCGACTTTGTTCTCTATTTTTTTGTCATTTGGCTTTAAATTCTTAAAAAGGGTCACAGTCAAGGTGGTTGGTATTTTGGCCTCAGTTAGGTGTTCGTGTTTTATGTTAGATGAATGTATCCTTCCAAACAATTGTGAGGACTTGGATGTTGGTCATTGTGTATGGACTGTTTTTGTAGGTTTTTGGGACATGTGGTACAACCTCATAGAAGGAATAACACACAATGAATGAATAAGTTCTGCATGAAAATTGAAATGGTGGTAAAGAAGAAGAGTGTCTTTTTTATGCAGGAAGAATAATCTTGGCATGGGTTCTGCTTATAAATAATGGTTTTGACCATATGTAATACTTGAGTTTGCATAAATTTGATAAAAAATGAGAAATTATCATTGATGACTTCATTAATTGAAAATTCCATTAAAATTTCATATGGATAAAAACTTAGATTTTACACTATTAAACTTTAACAAAGAGAGAGAATTTGTTCTGTTTTTGGCCTCTAAATAATTCCAAATATTTTTTAATAAGAAAACCAACTGATATTATGGAAATTGTTTTCACCTAGAAAAATATATTTTGAATCACACGTATCAAGGTTGCGATATAATGATGGTAAATTATTTACATGATGCAAATTTTTCTCTGATGGATAAACAATAATTCCAAGACCTACCACATTAAATGCTCTAGGAAGTTGTCTCAAAGTTTCTTGATACTTCCTTAGCTTCCTGAAGAAGCCACCGCCAACCAGAGTCAAGAAAATTCATTGCAATGTATAAAAACCAGTCTTTGGCAATGTAAAATAGAACTTGTTCAGTGGTCAGTGTGCGTTCTTTGATTTGGTATCAGAGCGAGGTTAGAGTGTGAGTCTTTGCTCTCTATGAGCGATCAATGTGTGAGGTTTTGTGTTGCAGAAGTCTCAAAAAGGTTTTGAGCGATGAGAGTGTGAGGTTCTTCTCTCTGAGGGATCAGTGTGTTGAGGGGTGTTGCAAACAAGTCCCAGATAGATAGTTATGTCAGTGTGAGTTGTGACACTGTTGTGTTGCAAAAAACGGTGTGTTGTAGAGAAGGTTTGCAGCCAACGTGAGAAGTGAGAAATCTGGTTGAGTTTATTTTTTTCCCATTCTTCCTGTGTTGTAGAAAAAAATTGTTGTAGTGGGGTGTGCTTTGGTGAAGGCGTAGAGATTGTTGAAAGTGATTGAGGTGTTCAAGCGACCAAAAGGAGGAAACATACTTTGTAGATCTGACATATACTCACTGCGAGTTTCCTATTCGCCACATCACCCTATGTTTCTATTTGGAGGTCAAAGGAGCCATGTTGGTGTAGGCTGTGAGTGTAAAGGGCATAAGATTTGGAATGGTAAAACATAATTTCTGAATTTTTTAATCAGCAGCTCAATAATATTTTTGAATGACTTTATAAATGAGCTGCCAATAATATTTGGAATTAAGTTGAGGATTAAATTTTCATATTTTACCAATTCGGGTTATTTAAAGTGAAAATAGCTTTTCTAAGTGAAGAGTAGTTTGTGGTTGTTGTTTTGTTTGGGTTTTAAGTTCTTGAAACTTTCCAACTGAGTAAAAAAAGGTAAATTTTGGTCATACAAATAAATATGTGGTTGAATTTCAACTAAGTGAAAAATGTTGTGGATTGTTGATTAATGATTGGCCTCCTAACCTTTTTTTAAATTGGCGGTTGTTATTTTAGAAAGACTCTTGCAATATTGATGGTTGTTTGATGACAGCATGTTTTGTTTGTCATTATAAAAATTACATATATAACTTAAAAAGGAGGGAGACATACTGTTCAATAATATGTTTGAGTTGTGAAGTTCAATATAACTTTATGAACTTTGCTTGAGGAATTATATTTGTGACTAAGGAGTAATTAAAGTTATTGGTTGGAGGTTCCATAAGATTAATATTATGGAAAATGTATTTGCAGAGCCTTATCTATTAGATTTTAACAAGCTAGATGGTGAAAATTATGCAAATTGTAAGTTTAGCATGCAGACTTTGATGGAAGGCTACAATATATGGAAAATTGTGTCTGGAGCTGAAGTCAAGCCAGTGTCCCCTCAAGCCACAAATGTTACAATTCAAGATTGGGAGCGACGAGAAAACAAGCGAAGGTGCTTTTGCGGATATGCGTTTAGGACAACATTATTCCACACATTAGAGAGTGCAAAACATCCAAGGAGGCATGGGACACTGTCAAAAATTCGTATGAGACGAAGACTACAAATCAAATATTGTATTTAAAGAATAATCTTCTTTAAATTGAGATGGAAGAAAATGAAAGTGTCAGTAATTTTATTTCTAGAATTAAGGATCTAAAGGATAAATTAGGTGACATTGGTGAAATAATATATAGTACAAACTTGGTTACTATGACATTAAATAGAATGCTTGATATCAAATGTTTATCACCGGTCTTTCATCTAGAGAGAAGGCTCATACTTTTGATGAGTTGGCAAGTATACTTATGCAGGAAGAAGAGAAGACAAGGAGTCTTAAACAAAAATCTCCCAATTCAGATTTAGCATTGGTCGCTAAAGGGAAACAATCCTTCAAAGGAAAATTGTGGGAGAAAAATAAAGGAAAAAATCTATAGGTAAAATCATTTCAAGGTACACCTTTACCAAGGAAAAATGCCAAATCAAGTAGAGATGATGTCTGTTAGCACTATGGAAAACCTGGTCATTTTGCTAAGAATTGCATGAAAAGAAGTCTGGTCAATTTAAGCAAAGAAGGCACTTAGGAAATTATGTCAATAGAGATGAAGCAATTAATCATGACTTTAGAAATCAATAAAGGTAAATGGATTACACAGCCTGCCGATGCAATCTCGCCATATCGTACTACAATCAATCTCCACACACAAACATCATTCTGTCTCTCTGATGGTTAAATTTTTATTTTTATTTTTTATTTTTTAAATATATTTTAATCTTTTTATTTTTTATTTTTTAAATATATATTTAATATCTTGTGTCCTTTTCATTTGTTTTTTGAAATGGTTTTTGTAGTAGTTTACTTTTTTTTTTCTTTTCATTTTTATTTCGATGATTTGAATAGCTGGTTTTGGTAATATTGAGTTGAGAGGTGCGCTACAATCCACTATGGGAAGATGTTGTAGTGTAGTAAATGAGTGTAAACTAAGCAAAGTTTTTCGGTACAAATAATATAAGAGAAATTCTTGGCCGATGTGTTTCGAACCAACAAGTGTGGTTCATCATCAGGACTAGATGAAGAGGTAGACCATGGAAAAGGCTTAAATAGAGAGCAATGTAGAGACCAAAATTTCAAGTAAACTCTCTAACAAAAAAAGGTGTAATTTCCCGAAAATGAGTCATAAAAAAAAATTAAATAAATAAATAAAGCGAAATATAAGCTCAACTAGCTCAACTAAAAAAGTTAAAAATTAATAAAAATAATGTAATTTTGTTTTTATTAATAAAATTACAAAAATTTTTCCACAAAAAAAAATCATAATATGTATATTATATTAAAATAAATTTAATGAATACTAAGAATTTTATTCGGTGTTGCAGAGCAACGGAGAAGTACCTTTGAAGTTGGAGATGGCTCTCATGGCGTTTTCCTCTACTTTCGCATGCCCTCTGAAAGAAAGAGAGGGTTACCAGATGTGTCGTTCTCAACCCCTGGTTGTGAGATGCAGAGATGGCCAAGGCCATCAACAAGATATGGGAGTATATCAAGGGAAACAACATGCAGGATCCCGCGAATAAAAAGCAGAATGTCTGCGATGAAAATCTCAAGAGCTTTTTTGCAGGAAGGGAACGTGTTGGCTTTGATGTCTTCGTCGAAACCCCCAAAAGGATAACAATTGTTGTCGCTACGCTTTCAGCGGCCAGATTCACCCATACACAGGATGCGCGGAGCAAGGGCACGGGGGGAAGAAGAAAAGAACTCTGGGACGTGACAGGGAAGGGATCTGCAGGTCCTCACACTGTTACTGTTATAGCAATCAAAGAAGGGGGACTGCATGAAGCAGATATGATCCCTCTCTCAATGATTTGGTCCAAATATAGTAGATCTGGTCTGGATCTAACCGATCTGGCCAATCGACCCTCTAACAGATCAGATCGGGAAGGCCCCTCATCGAATAAGCTGTGCCGAGACAAACTGAACAGACAAGAGATCAGTCCAGACCTGCGATTCCAAACCTATGATGCGGCCGTGTGGAGGGAGAGAACCCTGAACGCAGACGAAGACAAAGCACGCAATTTACAAGGTACTATTACTGTGATAAGGGCAATTTCGTTTTTACCTTCCTACATACCCAATCTCGCCCAAGATGCACTTGCAGGGTTAATGCAAAGAACTGGATCGGGCATCCCATCCACGGCAGGTTATCAGTTGCCCAGATCTGCCATTAAATCACTAGATCAGACTCCCAGTAGAAGAGGGAGCCTTAAAAGAACTCAGATCTATGGACATGCAACTGTCTAGAAGGGCTCAAACCCCATAGAAGCAGACTTTACATAGCTCCTTTTGAAAGCACCAGAAGGAAGAAGTTACTGCTTGAGATTATGGAGGGGCAGTAGCATCCTAGAACTACGGAACAAAATACAAACCCTTCTTGGCATCCCTGAACAAGGGCAAAATCTGATCTACAAGGGGCGCAGTCTACAGGACCACTACACTCTCCAGGAATACAATATAACCACAGATTCAACAATCATCATAAACCTTCGTCTGAGAGGAGGATGCTCTGGATCCAGTTCAAAGAATACAGGCTCCTTCAAGGATGCGGTGAAAGGTAAGGGGGAAAACATTCAACCCAAACCAACACCAGCACCAGAGCTACCAGGTCCCTATATTGTGGAACAAACACTGGAATCTCCAACGATCCAAGTAACTTTGCCGGAGGTAACTAATCTACACACTGATCTAGCCACACATGTTGTTATATGTAGATTTAATGGGTTCTAGCCAAAATCAGATGCACTGCATCACTGGATCTTCTGAACATGGTCACCTGACTGTGAAATTCACCTATGCTCAAAGGGTTTCTTCATAGTTAGCTTTACAACAGAACAAGAACGTGACAATATTATCAATCAGGGGCCTTGGTTCTGGGGCAAGGCTGGCCTCTTCACCACCCCCTGGTTTCCCAAATTTGATGCAAATACTATGGAAGTATCAACAGTTCCAGTTTGGGTGAGGCTTCACAACCTCCCTCTCCACTTCTGGCACTACCAAGTTTTATCAGCCATTGGAAATTCTTTGGGGAAATTCCTTCAAATAGATGGAGAAAGAGTTAACCAAGGAATATTCACCTATGCTAGAATATGTGTAGAAGTGGACCTAAGTCTAGGGCTACCTGATCACATTACATTGAACTATAATAATACACAGAGGATACAATCGCTTGATTATGAAAATACAGCATTCAGGTGCCTAAGATGCATGCAAATAGGGCATCTTCAAAACACCTGCCCACTGGGAAAGAAGGACCCTAAAGAGAACAAGAAACAACAAAAAAATCTGAAAGGATGGCAGCACACCGATTGGAGGGAAAAAGAGGATATGCAGACAGAACCTACAGGGAACCAATCAAAACTTGATACACAAATGGAACAGGAATATACACAGGAAGGAAATGCCCCAGACACACAAATGGGGCCTGACAATATGAAACAGCAACAAGAAATACAGTTGGAAGTAAGCGGCATCAAACGAACTCATGGATCTGAAGGCTCAGAATCTGACAAGGAACAACAAATAAATACAACGGAAAATCAGCTGGCTATCACTGCACCCAACTCCAACTTTGATGGCTGGCGAAGGGTGGAGAAGAAGAAGGGCAGGAAAGCATAGGCCCGCCAACATTTATTTTTTATTACTTTGTAATCTCTGTTAGCTTGTGAATACAGGGACAGTCATCTGCATATGCTTAAGCATCTACAAAATGTAATTTTTTTCATATGAATAAAATTACGACTTTTTCTACGGGAAAAAAAATTTAAAATAAATTTAATTAATATTGATTCATATTAATAACAAACATATTTCAAAACATATAATTAATAATCATATAAAAAAATAATAAATTTAATTAATAAATCAACACTTAAAAATAAAATATTTTTTAATTACAATCTAGTTGACCATATATATTACAATAATGTTTAATATATGTAACCACTATATTTCAGATCTTTATATTTAGATATAATTAATAAACATATAAAAAATCACTATTTAGAATAAACATTGTTTATTAAGTTATATATCCATCTATCCATATATATCATCAATGCTATGTATATCACATACAATTTTTATAAAATCCGTCAAAGAAACATGCTACATATATATGTAATTACATGCATTATCAATGTTTTAATAAAATTAAAAATAAAATGTTTTTATTCATAAAAATTTGAAGTTTATATAAATATAAATGATATTACTAAGAGCGAGCATAGATTTGTCCTAGCTCTGGATATACCACATGTTAAGAGTAATTAAATCTCTTGAGGTGTAAACCTTTCCCCAAGTTTTGCACTTAAAAAGAGGTTTGGATCTTGAGATATTTGATCTCTCTTAATGCTTGGTAGGTCCATAGTTAAAATGGATCTATGCTTATATATAACACTGAGTGGCCACTACATCCACAGGAAAATCCAGGTAGATCAACCCGAAGCCATATACCCGTCAGCCAAACTAGCAAGGCCTAACCCCAAGGGCGTCGAGGAGATTTGACCTCGTGACCTCCAGATAGGCGAGGTACTTAGCAATAGAATTGATCCCTTAGGGATTATATATATCTATTATATATATATATATATATATATATATTCATTTTTTATTTATATGATTTTGTTTGCAATAATCCCAATTTTATATCATTATTTAAAAAATGTTGCAATTTTAATCTAAAAAAATATTTTTTTAGACCTTTTTTCTCTAATCCAATTACTGGTTTTAAGAATTTGGTTATAATGGTGGGGTGGCAAGTGTAGGTGGGGTTATTCTCAACCTCGATGGAAAATTTGAAATTGAATATAGTTGGGGGTTAGGTAGTTCTATAAATAATGTGACTGAGGCATAGGGATTATTGCAAGGGATCCTTCTGGCCAAAGAAGAAAACATTGAAGATTTATGGCATTGGGAGATTCATAGCTCGTTATCCATCACCTTATTCATGGATCTTTTCTTGAGGATTCAAGTTGTGGAACCTTATTGATCGAATCAAGAATCTAAAACTAGTCTCCCTTTATTATTAGCTTCTTTCATGTGTTGAAAATGAACAAATATGTTGCATATGACCTCACCGATAAAGGTGTAAAATTGGATGCAAGAGTCCTAATGATAAATAATATTCCTTCCCTTGTAACAAATCCTTAACAATGTATCTATTATGTAGTGTAAATTGTGTTTGTATCTACAGGCCTTCTCGAGACTCTACACCTCTAAAGATTGTGTGTCCTTTAGGATAGTAAAATGACTAATAGATATTGAGAATACAAATCGTCGTGAGGTTAAGAGTATAGCTGGCCTCAGAGGATTTTCATTGTACTCGCTTGTTGTATAGGCCATGATCTAGGCACATGTTTTGATTTAATATAATATTCTCATCACAATGATTTGTTTTTGTCAAGGTCATGGTTGCAAAGAAGTTATGATTTAACCTTGATAACGAAGAAGGGTCATATTAGGAGCACCACTTTTTGATTTGGTGTTGATTTCAATATTTTGGTTGCAATTGTAGATTTTAACCCCATACAAAATTACCTGCATACGAATTATAGAACACAGAAAATAAATAATGCGAGAGCATAACACATAAAACACATATACACAGAGATTTTCCCCTGGATCCCAAAACTAGGACTACCAGCTTGATTTTTCATTATGTTCCTTTAAATCTTACAATACATATTTATACATGTTGAAGCATCTAATACCATGGACCAAAAACCCTCGTGTCCAAAACCATGTGCGAAAAAACATGCACAAAACCATAGGTAGGTCCGCCCAACCTAATATAGGGTCCAAAACCAAATTTTTTTGGAGCACTGCCCCGGACCCCATAGAGTGGGGTTACCTGCATCCCTCAAACCCCCTGTGACTCCCCCGCTACGCAATCGATGTAATGGGGGGGGGGGGGGGGGGGGGGCTCCGCCCCCCTTCCAACCCCCCGGTTAACTACGTGGGCTAGTCATGGAAAGAATATAACACAACCCAACATTCTCCCACTTATTGTTTTATTTCCATGGGGAGGCCACAAGAGAGCTTAGTCATTTATCTAGTCCTACAATGCCCATTGTTTCTCTACACCAAGAGAACTTCTCAGAGCTCACAAATTTTGTCAATGCATCTGCAGTATTCTTCAAAGTGTCCACCTTTACCAACAACACCTTTTTATCTTCTATCATATCCCTCACAAAGTGATACTGAACATCAATGTGCTTTGTCTTTGAATGATATTCAGGGTTCTTTGCCAAGAATATTGCACTTTGGTTGTCACAGTCTATCCTTATAGCTCCCTGTACTAACCCCATACTTAAACACAATCTATGCAACCAAACTGCTTCCTTTCTTACATGAGTGGCTACCATGTATTCTGCCTCTGTAGTTGATAGTGCCACTACAGATTGTTTCTTACTCATCCAACTGACTACACCTCCAAATAGGTTAAACACATACCCACTTGTAGATCTTCTCTCATCGATATCTCTAGCCCAATCTACATCAACAAAGCCATGAATATCCAACACTCTGTCCAATCCTGGTCTTCCTTGGTAGCACAAACCATAATCACTAGTGCCACGCAAATACCTGAAAACCCGCTTCACTCCTATCCAGTGCTCCTTCCTTGGTTTTGACATAAACCTACTCAATACTCCCACTTCATGTGCAATGTCTGGTCTAGTATAGGCCATCGCATACATCAGGCTATCGACTGCACTTGCATATGGAACACGAGACATGTCCTCTTCCTCTTCTTGTGTCTTGGGACACTGTTCAGCAAATAACTTTACACCTACAGGAATAGGAACCTTCACCGGTTTACTATCCTGCATATTAAACCTCTGCAATATTGTCTCGACATTCTTCCTCTGGTTTAACCAGAGCTTCCTCTTTGCCTGATCTCTTTTAATTTCCATGCCCAAAATATAGTTTGTAGCACCAAGATCTTTCATGTCGAATTTGGAGGACAAATGGGTCTTCAAATCCTGGATAATTTCTTTGTCATTTCCAACCAGCAACATATCATCCACATATAAGACCAGATAAATAACACGGTCACCAATTAATTTAAAATACACACAGTGATCTACTTTGCTTCTGGTGAAGCCAAGTCCCCGTATAAATGTATCAAATTTCTGATACCACATCCTTGGTGATTGTTTTAACCCATATAGAGACTTCTTTAACTTGCATACTAATTCTTTCTTGTCCTTCACCACAAAGCCTTCAGGTTGCTTCATGTAGATCTCCTCTTCCAGATCCCCGTGAAGATATGATGTCTTCACATCCATCTGTTCTACCTCAAAATCAAAAGGAGCGACAACAGATAAAAGTAATCTAATAGAAGCTACCTTGGCAACAGGAGAAAAAATATCACTAAAATCAATTCCCGACACCTGGGAATAACCTTTTGCTACCAACCGAGCTTTGTATTTCTCCACCTTTCCTTCTTAATTTGTCTTCTTCTTGAACACACATTTGCTGCCAGTGGGTTTCCTTCCAGCCGGCAACTCCACCAGATCATAAGCCTCATTTTTGTGCAAAGATGCCATTTCATACCCCATGACCTCTTTCCAGAGTTTTCCATCCTCTGAATCTACTGCTTCCTTCACAGTTTTGGGATCATCATCAATAATAGATAAAGCAAAATTTGAATAGAAAGCAGACGGACTATACCTTTCTCGTTGCCTTCTTTCTCGAATTGATCTTCTCAAACCCAGAGTTTGTGGATCTTCATCTTCTGGTTCCTCCTCTGCTGTAGACTCTGCTTCTTCCTCCTTTAGCTCAAACTCTATCTTCTTTGGTTTCTTTGGTTGGACTTCATGTTTAATAACATCTTTTACCTCTCTGAACACCACCTTGCGACTATACACAACCTTCCTTGTTTCTAGGTTCCATAGCTTATAACCCTTTAAACCATCTGTATACCCAATAAAGATGCACTTTTCAGATTTACTATCCAACTTGGCTCGTTTCTCCTTTGGAACATGTACATATGCGTCACATCCAAATACCCTCAGATATGAAGGAGAGGGTTTGTTACGAATCCATACCTCTTATTGAGTCCTATCCTCCAACGCTAATGAAGGTGATCTATTGACCAGGTAACATGGTGTCTCCACCGCCTCTGCCTAGAATTCCTGTCCTAACCCGACACCATTGAGCATGCTTCTTGCCCTTTCCATCAACGTCTTGTTCATTCTTTTTGCAACTCCATTTTACTGAGGTGTATATGGAGTATTTTTCTGCCGTGCTATACCACACTTCTTACAGAATTCTTCAAATTCCTTATTGCAAAACTCTCCACCATTATCTGTCCTCAAAACCTTTATCTTCTTCTCTGTCTTGTTTTCCACCAGAGCCTTAAATTCTTTAAACTTCTCAAAGACTTTAGATTTCTTCTTAAGGAAATATATCCATGTATTCATTGAGAAGTCATTTATAATTGATACATGGTACATAGACTTACCCAGTGATGGAACTTTCATAGGTCCAAACACATCACTATGCACAAGCTCTAATATCTGTTTCACCCTCTTACCACCAGAGGGGAAACTCACCTGATTCTGCTTCCCATATACACAATTTTCAAAGAAATCAAAATCTAGAGAGCTATTACTAATACCTTCTACCATACCTTTACCATGAAGCATTCGAAGGCCCTTCTCTCCAATATGTCCAAGCCTTTGATGCCACAACATGTTCTTCTCTCCAGAGACCACTAGATTTTTTGCTCCACTTTTAGGAACCACAGAACTATTTCACCCATCAACAACAGTTCTACCTTGCAGCTTGTACAGAGTTCCAATCCGAACTCCCCGCATCAATACCAGTGCTCCACGAACCATCTTGCAAGTATCCTTCTCGAACACTATTTTTACACCTACATCATCCAGCTTGCTTATAGGAATTAGATTTCTAGCCAATGCAGGAATATGTAGAACACCAGGAAGTGTTCTAAGCCTTCCACCTTGCAAATTTAGCTTTACTTTTCCGTGAACAACGATTCTAGCCTTCCTATCATCCCCTAAGAAGACATCACCACCATCGATCCCTTTCCTTTGTCAGGAGCTTCAGATTTATAGTCCCTTTTGTAGTGCCCTTCCTTTCCGCATTTCTAGAGCACCACCTTTATAGGTTTTCCTAGAGATTTAGATCTCCCTCTAGATTTAGATCTCCCTGTCGATGACTTATTTTTGTTTTTATTATGGGACCATCCTTGTACAGAAAAGGCATCACCATTCTCACTCTCCACATTTTTCCATCTCATCTCCTCGTCAGCAAGGATGAGACTATTTCTATCATCCATCAACTCAACATTCCTTTTCGTCTACTCTACAATACAAACTATGACTATTTCATCAAACTGCAAGGCAGTTGCATTGCTACCTATTACAATAACCAAACTATCCCACGAATCTGGTAGAGAACACAACAAACTAATTCACTTATCTTCATCTAAAATTTTGATATCAATAGACGATAACTGACTTACCACAGTATTAAACGCATTCAGATGCTCTGTCACCGAGTCTCCATATTTCATCCTCAGGTTATACAACTTTTTCTGTACGAACAATTTATTCAGGAGAGACTTAGATTGGTACAAAGTCCCTAACTTGTCCCACAAAGCCTTTGCTGTAGCTTCCCCTGATACATTCAGCAATACTGAATCTAAGACACACAATCGTATTGTGCTTTTTGCCTTCCTATCCAACTTCTTCCATTTTTCATTAGACAATCCTGTTGGTTTAGTACCCAAATCTACCGCGATCCATTGATCTTTATCGACCAACAGATCCTCCATCTTGAGTTTCCACAACTCAAAACTCTGACCATTAAATTTCTCGATCTCTATCTTTTCACTGCTCGCCATCTTCTTCCACTACCAGAATCAATCCCACAGATCTCCCACTGAACAGGGTCTACCACAGGCCCAAGCAAAACCCCTCAGCAACAAAGACGTCCCCTTGAAGCCAAAACAGCTCTGATACCAAATGTAGGTTTTAACCCCATACAAAAATTACCTACATACAAATTCTAGAACACATAAAATAAACAATGCGAGAGCATAACACATAAAACACATATACACAAAGATTTTCCCCTGGATCCCAAAACCGGGACTACAACTTTATTTTTCATTATGTTCCTTTCAATGTTACAATACATATTTATACATGCCGAAGCATCCAATACCATGGACTGAAAACCATCGCGTCGAAAACCATGGACTGAAAACCATCACGTCCAAAACCATGTGTGAAAAACATGCACAAAACCATTGGTAGGTCCGCCCAACCTAATATAGGGTCCGAAACTAAAATTTTCCGGGGCGCTACCCCGGACCCCATAGAGTGGGGTTACCTGCACCCCTCAAACCCCCTGTGACTCCACCCTCTACACAATTGGTGCAATGAAGGGTGGGCTCCACCCCCCTTCTAACCCCCCGGTTAACTACGTGGGCTAGTCGTGGAAAGAATATAACACAACCCAACAACAATGACATTAGCTATTAAGGTCTGGGTTTCAAAGAAGGAGTATTTTTTACCCAGAAAAGGAAAAGTGATATTGTTAACACCACCTTTTGATTGAGGGGTTGTTTTAAGGGTTTTTGGGTAATGTTACAAGGTTGTCAAGGTCATGATCATAAAATATGGAAATTTTAACCATGAAAAAATTGATGTGCTATCATTAGTACCACTTTCAATGACAATGGTTGATTTTAAGTTTTTTGTTAGTAACATTATGGAGAACTGACGCTGTGGTTGCAAAATATTGTAATTTTTTAATGCAAAAGAAAGAAGTCCTACCAATAAAATTATTATTTTTATCCAAAGGTTTATTTTAACATTTTTGGCTCAAAAGTATGGGTTTTTAGAGTTAACGTTCTCAATTTGACTTCATGTTTCTCATCAAATTTGTAATTATGTCTATATTCTCATGCACTACTCTACCTTTTGTTGTTGTTTTACCTATTTTCATGTTTTTATCGTCAACATAGGATTCAATACGCAACTTGGCCTCTCTAGACTATTTTCTTCACGTGCAGTGGTGCACATGTCTTTGTACTTACAATTAAATCATGATAGCAAGTGTTGAGGGAAAATAAGAGTTTGTTAGATGATCCAAAAATACAATTTTATCATAGGATATAAAATTAGAATAAAATAATTATTAATTTAAGATATTAAATTAATAATTATTATTCTAGAATGTTTAATTATTTAATGGAGACTTTTAGAATTAGCATATTGTTGTAACTAGATATGACTCTCCAAATGTGTCATATCTTAGGCTCTATTTTAGGAGATTTGTTAGCTAGTTGGTTTTTATAGCATTTATTGTAAATGGACACTTGTTATTTAATAAGTGATCCATAATTAGAGGTAGTTAGGACATGGAGCTTATAAATAGCTCATTGCAAGAGTGTTTGAGTTGCTCAGGTGTAAACTCTTGCAAAATCAATTATGTAATTGTTTTTTTTTTATTAATAAAATTATGTGTCTGAGGACACTTCTGCCATTATTGTTACATAGATTCTTCGACTTATTTTCTTCACTACAATTTCAAGATTCCTTGAATGCATACAATTTTAAATTCATTCTCCTTGGTCTCCTCCTCCTCTTTCAAATTGTTTTAAGTCACATGCAATTCCAAATATTCTTACATGCTCACTTGAAGTTTCTCTTCTTCCTCCACTTCTTCAAGGATGTAATCAAAGTCATTATCATCATCCTAAACTATCTTCATCTTAGTATTTAGATCTTATTTCTCTTAAATCATTTTTAAATTAAGTGGGTGTTCATTAATTTCCCTTCCTTTCAAACATCTCCACCTCTTTTTTTATGTGCATATTCTTCCTTTTTTGCTACCTTATGGTCAATACCCTCATGGTGTCAAAAATAAGAAGTTGTGATTCTTCTAAAGGTGACTCCTCCCATTCCTTTTCATTTTGATAAACTATTATTCCTATATTTCTTTCCTATTGAGTTTTTTTCCGAGACATCAAGGTGCACTCATATAGCCTTCGCATTTCCTCTTTAGTCTTCTTTCTCTGCGCATTATCATTATCCTCAGTGATTTGTGTGCTTCCTTTTAGTTCCATACAGAAATTAACAATGTAATGTTCCCTTCTCAATTTTGCAAATCTCCTCATGCAGAGTTATTGTCATCATCAAAATTTGGACAATTCTACCTTACAACTTCTTTGTTAGTTTTTTTCCCTCTAAGATAATAGTTCTACCTAGAAGTGTTCTCTATTAAATTTACTCTTCCAAATAAGTAAATTTTGGATTTGTTCCTTAACCTCCATTTCCTACTGTATTTTGGGGTCTTTCACTATATTCTCTTAATGTTTCAACATCTACCTAAAGTCCTATTGGAATTCTTCTTCTCCCTTCCACAATGCTACATAGTGAGCTATTAAAGTTGTTTCACATATACAACATTTACCCAATGTTTTCCTTCTTGTTGAAGTTATAATTCAAAAGGAATCCCTCTTGGTCTTATACCAAATGGTCTAGGATGGGATGAGAGTGACCTCAACCACCCTTGCAACTCTCCCACTTACAAACACTTGACTCTACAATGCTCCACACATAACACAGTTGGAAGGCGCTCCACACATAACACAGTTGGAAGGCATGCACACACATTGAAGGGAGACAATATAGACTATTATAGATTTGGAAATCAAATTACATGCATTAGGCCTCCATGAGCTTTTTTTATTACAACAAAAAGGTCAAAGCCCTTCCCACAAAATCCCTATTCATCTAAGCCTTGTGGTGAGCTTCCAAAACTAATTGATAAAAAAAATCTCTTTTCAAGACTTAAAATTTTATCAAACTAAATTCTTTGTTAATTCGAGCTTCAATATCTTTGTTTTCCTCATGCCTAATCCACCATAGAAACTATGAATTCCTCTTCTTTCTCCAAACGTCAATCTTAAGATTTTTAAACTCATTATAATACTCAAAAGACTCAAACTACCAAGTTGACCTTCCTTCTCTTTTCTGGCTTTATTTTTTCTTCTTGACTTTTCTATCCCCATAATTTAATCCACATCCAAACAAAAAGGGGAAAAACAATAAATCCCTAATTAACTTGTGCATCATGCTAATGTCTAAATCTTTATTTTGTTTTCTTCTTCCATTCGTGGTTACCCGGAATCTGTCTTTCGTATTTGACGACGAGCGAGCGTACTGATTCCTCATTCTCTGAACAAATAATGGGCAGTCATCAAAGCGGTAAATCTTATGTCGTTATGTGTTGGGTGTATCTTCTTTAAAATAAAATATTATCTTCTTTAAAATGCGTAGAGGTCATCCAGTCCGGCGTAGAGGGCGACCATGAACGGAGTCAACCTGTTATCTCATTGTGCGTAGGGTATCCGCAGGGAGTGAGTTAAAAACATAAATGATTGATGCCCGCAGAGGGAAGACAGCGAGTTGCCAATCGGGCGGTGAATAGTTTATAAGATATTATTGCAATCAATACAGCGCAGCGGCTTGCTTCACATCGAATATCGGACGTCGTTGGACATTTTCAATCCAACGTCGTTGTCTCACGACATGGAGTAGTCATAGAGGTAATAGAGGTAATAGTCGTTTGAAATTTATACTTTCCAAGCACGTAATAGAGGTAACTAAGCCGCTTTACTATACTTCGCACTTTCCTATATTTTCGGAGGGGTATTTTAAAAGTGTATATTGATAAATCAGAAGAGCGGCTAAATTTACAAGGTGGGGAGTTTATCATAAAGTTTTTTTTTGTATTATGATGATATTGTATTGATTGTAAAATATGTTTATGGATTGCAGATGTATTTATATGGTTTTGAGTATTTTTGGGCGCTGATGCAAGTGAATATTACCAATACCAAAATAATGATTTTTTATAATAAAAGGAAGCATAGTCAATATTTTCTTTGAGGGTAACATTTTTGAAGAAGTAAATGAGTACAATTACATTGAGATTGATTTCAACAACAAGCTTAATTGAGATGACTCCAAAAAGAAGAGAATTTTAGGAGGGTGGAAAGCATTATATGCTCTTCAAAATAGATATCTAAAGAGACAAAGTTATGTGATTGGAAAACAACTAAAGTAGTTTAATTGGGATGACTCTAGAAATAAGAGAATTTTAGGAGGGTGGAAAGCATTATATGTTCTTCACCAGTAAAGTACTTTTTAGACCGTCTAAAAATGGAAACAAATTGAGAATTGATCATGAGCAAGTTCAAAATAAAATGTATGGTTCCTTAATGTTGAGTGAAACACGAGGAGCTCCCATCCAAACAATTGCTATAATACATCTACCATGCCATTGTTTTTTACTACACAACATTCATTTGCTCATTTACTTTAATTAAGTACTAGCCAATGAGGGGCATATGGCTTATCGTTGCAAGGGGTAGAAAAATATGGCTTATTCTAAGAAGTCAGTTACAACAAAACGTAACAGAAGAAGCCATAAAAAGTTCCTCGAATATGGTAAGGCATGTAAATAAGTGCATGGGCCTACAATATGGTAAACCATGTAAATTCGTACATAGGCCTTTAAATGCATAATGTCCGGCATGAAATTGCGAGAAGATATCAGTGTGACAAAAATCGTTGTTGTTGGTGCTGTTAAAATCAATATGGCCGTCCAACGCATCACAAATGATGGAGAATATGGTAATCATGTCTCTCATATATATATAAGAGGTAAGTTTTGAAAATTTTAAATAGATGTTATTATGTTAAATTTTTATATTAATTTTTAATATAATATTAATTTAAAATTATATTAAAATATATTTAATTTATATTTATATATAAAATTATCTTTTTCTTTTTTCTAATTTTATAAAAGGCAATACTACATATTATATTTGTTATGTTTATTTTCAATTATTCTAGCTATAATATATGCTAACCACATTATCACTTTATATCTAAATAGTGCTTAAATACATATTTTTGGAGACAATATATTTTTAATGGTTATATAGTTCTGAGGCTCGGTGAAAGAGTTAAACACCTACTTTATATGTACACTTTCGTCGCATTCTTCACATATACTCTTCGGTGAAGGAGTTCTGGGGCTCGGTGAAAGAGTTAAATACGTACTTTATATATACACTTGCATTCTTCGCATATATTCTTCGGTGAAAGAGTTCTGAGATTCGGTGAAAGAGTTAAACATGTACTTTATATATACACTTCCTCGGATTCTTCGCATATATTCTTCAGTGAAAGAGTTCTGAAGCTCAGTGAAAGAGTTAAACACGTACTTTATATATCCACTTCCTCGCATTCTTCGCATATATTCTTCGGTAAAAGAGTTATGAGGCTCGGTGAAAGAGTTAAACACGTACTTTATATATTCACTTCCTCACATTCTTCGCATATATTCTTTGGTGAAAGAGTTACACATACTTTATATATACACCTCCTTGCATTCTTCGCATATATTTTTCAGTGAAAGAGTTAAATACGTACTTTATATATACACTTCCTCGCATTCTCTGCATATATTCTTCGGTGAAAGAGTTCTGAGGCTCGGTGAAAGAGTTACATGTACTTTATATATACACCTCCTCGCATTCTTCGCATATATTTTTTGGTGAAAGAGTTCTGAGGCTCAGTGAAAGAGTTAAACACATACTTTATATATACATTTCCTCGCATTCTTCAACGATGAAAGAGTTCCGAGACTCGGTGAAAGAGTTAAATACGTACTTTATATATCCAATTCCTCGCATTCTTCGCAAATATTCTTCGGTGAAAGAGATCTGAGGCTCGGTGAAAGAGTTAAACACATACTTTAAATATATACTTCCTCGCATTCTTCGCATATATTCTTCAGTCAAAGAGTTCTGAGGCTAGGTGAAAGAGTTAAACATGTACTTTATATATACACTTCCTCCCATTCTTCACATATATTCTTCGTGAAAGAGTTTTGAGGCTTGGTGAAAGAGTTAAACAAGTACTTTATATATACACTTCCTCTACGATATAAGACCATAAGGCTCGCATCTTCGGTGATCAATTCTGAGGCTCACTATATGACCAGGGCAGAGGCTCGCATATATTATTTGGCATTTAAATCCGGGTTCTAAGGCATGCATCTCCAGTCTGCAGGTTGCGGTGGGCACGGGCGATTTGCAGTCACGTTTGTTGATATCAAGTGCACACATTCCTTATCTTTTTGCTTTTCTAATACATCTTTGCTCATATAATATCAAGTATGAATATTTCACCACAGTTACCAAAGATTACCAAGGGCAAACCTAGCACAGTTACTCTACAAGGCCTTTATGAGTATATAGAGTCTTTAGAGAAACGTAGAGAAGAAAGAGAAGCCAAGCTACAAAAAGAGTTAGAAGCCATGCTCGAAAATAAATTTGCATCTCTTGAAGACACAATCCATAAATGAATAGAAAATAAGAGAGAACTACTGGAGAATAAAATGGAGGCAATGGAGACTAGATTACAGGTTATAGAAAAACAAAACCAAGATATTAACCAACCATCCCAACAAGGAGATGTTGATACTTTAGAGAGTTTTAAAATGAAAGACATGATTAAAGAACTAGAAGAAAAAGTTAATAGCCGCCTCACCCTAAATAATGTGGTAGACAAGTTAGATATCAAACCAATTAAAGATGAAATGAGAAATTTAATAGAATTAGATCACGAATGTAACAAAAGGGCCTTGAACCTTATAATCTTCAGTTTAAAAGAGGAATTATATAAGGGTACTTTAGCCTTACCCCAGACAGAATTACATAACAGATTAAAAATTGGAACAGTGTGTCTCACAAAAGCAACAAGGTTGGGGAAATTAACCGAGAATAAAGGAAGACTAATCCGCATAAAGGTGAGCTCTACTGATCATAAGTACGACATACTTAGTAAAACCTCAAGTCTAAAAGGAATGAGAATATTCATAAATGAAGATCTCATTTCGGAAGATCAAGCAGAATTAAGAAAGGAGGTTCAAAAGGTAAAATAAGCTAGAAAGGAAGGAAAATGGGCAATAATCAGAAATAGAAAAGCCTTTATTCAAGATAGAAACCAAAAAGATAGTAATCAATAGCAATTAAACATGCTCCGGATCCTTTCTTGGAACTGTCGGGGCTTCCCATGGAGCAAAGGCCCCAAGCTAAGTTGGATTTCAAATGATGTTGATATTATTTTGCTTGTTGAAACTTGGGAGCACAAAGAATCTAAGGTCTCTAACATAGATGGCTTTACGCTATGGTCTACCTGGAACAAGCAAACCTCTCGTAGAGGCATTGGGGGAATAGCTTGTTACATTAAGAAGAACATCTCCCCCCATGCTAGGATTTATAAAACCAACCCTCACAACTAATATAGTTGGATAGAGATCAGTGACATTAATAATAAAAAGTCCTACATAGCAATATGTTATTTTCCCCCCATCAATTCTAACTTCTATAAGAAGAAGAATCTAGATAAAACTAACCCTTACAATGGTTTAGAGAATGATATTTCTAGCCTAAGGAATGACAGTAATATCCTTTTAATAGGTGACTTTAATGCTCGAAATTCAAACGACCAAGCTATTATTCTAAGCAATCATTCCAAACCTAAGCCTCTTTGGTTAGTCGAAGACTCTACTCTGGCTAGTAGGTACAGAAGGAGCTCTGAAGACCTCAAGGAAAATTTGTTTGGGTCGGAGCTAGTCAAGCTCTGTAGTGCTCAGGATCTCATAATTTGCAATGGTCTCAAGAGGTGGCCCAATTCTAGCAAGATGACCTGCACCCATGGACTTGGTAGTAGCATGGTAGACTACGTTATTTCTGATCTCACATTATACAACGAAATAGTAAATTTTGGAATCTTAAACGACCACGAACCTGACTTTGATCATAGGCCTTTACTTATAACTCTCAATTTTGTCATGCATAGAGTTCTCACAGAAAATAATACTTACAGCCAAAAGAACTTAATATTTGATAGAATAAAAATGATCTCTTTCTAAATGAATTAAAAAGTAATTTGCTTCCTTTATCTAATATAGACAACATAGAAGACCTCTATCATAATTTTACTACAACCCTCTCATATTCTATTAACAAGTTCTCAATTGAAGTTTCAAATAATAAAAGAAATAGCAAAACCAATCCATGGTATGACAAAGATTGTAAACGTGCGAGGAGAGAAATTAAGGAAGCTGTTGATGAATCTCTTAAAATGGACAAGATAAAAATATACAAAGCCCTAACTAAAAAGAAAAAGTGGCAATGCATTTGTCAAAGACAGGAGAATCTCTTACACCTCTCTAAGGTAGCTCCTAAGAAATTTTGGAGGCAGATTCTTACTAGGAAGACTAAAGATAATAATAAAATTACTCTTCATGATTGGAATTCCTATCTTAAAAAGCTCGCTGAATCTCCAAATGTCATGGATAATTTGTAAACCCTGCTCACAACGAAAGTTTTCACTTTAGAAGACATTAAGTTTGGGGTTAATCGCCTCGCTAATGGGAAAGCTAAGGACATTGAAGGTTACTAGGTAGAAATCTTAAAAATTGGAGGTCCTGTTCTCATCCCTCACATCCACAAGCTTTTCAATCAAGCAATCAAGCAAGGGTTCCATAAACCTTGGACTGAGAGCCTCCTAATCCCTATTTTTAAAAGTGGGGATACAAATAACCCCTCTAATTATGAGACAATTATGATCAGCCCTCTCTTAGCCAAGTTATATGGTAGTAATTTGGAAAAGAAGTTAAGCATATGACTTGAAAGTGAAGCTAAGCAGGCTAAAGGCCAAGCAGGTTTTAGAAGGCATCACTCAACATCAGACCACCTCGTTACGCTTAGGATCATTGTGGAGGAATGTCGTAATGATAAATCCAATTTATTTTGTTACTTTGTGGACTTTAGAAAGGCTTTCGATACGGTTCCTAGATACAACCTTTGGAATAGATTAGAAGAGCTAAAGGTTCCTCTCGAGTTGAGAGCTGCTGCTATAAGCTTATATGAGAATGTAATTGCGAAGCTAGAGAGCAATGAGGGGTGGTCAAAAGATATTAAGTGTAACATCAGAGTTAAACAAGGTTGCCCCCTCTCCCCTACCCTATTTGGCATTTACAATGATAAGCTCGAAGGCTATTTAGAGGAAGCGGGATGTGATGGCATGATCTTAGCTAGGATATTCATCATCCTTCTTCTCTATGGTGACGATATTGTTCTTTTCACAAGGTGCCCATATGATCTTGATAAGAAACTCAGGCTTCTTAAGGATTTCTACCCTACCATGGGTATGACTGTTAACACTGACAAAACAAAAGTTATGATTATCAAATCCAAGAAGAACACTTACAATAATTTTATGTATGACAATAATAACTTGGAGGAAGTGTATTCTTACAAGTACCTAGGAATTGATATTCATCACAAGCTCAACTGGAACCACAACATTGAGAAAAGGATTAATGGGGGGTGGAAAGCTTATTTTGGTCTTGAAAATAATTGTAAAACAAAAAACCTCGTAATGTGGGATAAAAAGAAGTTCCTCTTTGAATCTTTAGTCACTCTTGTTATCTTATATGGTTGTGAGGTTTAGGGTTGCAGCATCTCTAGAGAATCATGGACAAATATTGAGCAAATCCAGAAGAGTTTTATAACTTATAACTTGAAAATTAAAAGTAATACACCCTATCCTATTCTCCTTATAGAAGCAAGTCTTTCCCCTATTGAGAGACTAGCTATGATTAGGTTTCTACTGCACAAGCACAAACTCAATAACATAGACAATCATAGACTTCCTAAGCTAGCTTTAAATTCCAGCCAAAACCACCTAAGGTTTAATCGAGGGTGGCATAAAGACACAAGGGCCTGGTTAAACTAATGGGAGATCAATGAGAATGATGCATTGCAAAACATTAATAACACTAAAGATATTGTTACTTCTAAGTTCAAAGAAAAAATGTGGTGTGAGAAAGATTTAGCGGCTAAAAGAAAATTAAGTTATTATAAGAAGGTCATAAATCCCACCCTAGAAGATCAAAAGTATCTCTCTATTTTAACTAGCTCAAAGAAGAAAATTAATATAGCAAAGATTAGAACGAATTCTCATGAGCTCCATAATGAAACAGGTCGTTGGGCAGTTCCTAAAACACCATGGATGGAAAGGATCTGCCATATATGTGAGAATAGGAACATCCAGGATGAAAACCGCTTCCTCTTAGAGTGCCCCACGTACAACCACATTAGATCTTAGTTTCAAAATCTTTGTTACAATACCAACCTTCCTAGCCTTTTACAATGTCAAAATTATAGTGAGCTGGGGAGGCTTCTCTCCAAGATTTTTTAGCATAGGAATAAAATCTTAAATCAAAATAAATAATTTGTTTCTTTAGGTCTGATAGACCAATGTTTGGTCTTAGTGGACGTTAACCATCATCATCATCATCAATAATGATGATAAACACTAAACTATATCTATATATATATATATATATATATATATAGTGCGACTTTTTGGAGTTTTCGGTGTCGGAATCCAATGGAAAAAATTGAGGTAAAATCTTGATTTTTGTTATTTAAACTAGTTTTTTGATTGCATATATGGATTCAGCACCATGAAAAACCCCTAGGGGACTTCAATGAATCTTGTGATTTCAATGAATTCCGGATGGATTTTAGAAAAATTAAACTCGAAAAATCCACTGGAAATCCAGCAGAAAAGATTCCAAAAAGTCGTACTAAAAAAATCCATAGTAGACTTTACTCATACATTTATTGGAATAATATATTTTTTGGTTATATATTAACAAGTTAAAATTCATAACATTTTCTTATAAGAATGAGAAGTTTATATTTATATACAAGTCTTCATTTGATAAAGTAAATACATTAGTTAGTACTTATCTATATCCTTAAAAGAATTCAATCTTATTATTCAACAAAACTACAAATTTTCCCAAAGAGACTCCAAATAGAACAACAAAACATGGGGTTTCTTGGTATATGCCATACAGAATAGAACCACAAAAAATAGAATTTACATGTCATATTATACTTGATTAATAACACAATCCTTTATAGTTGTGCAATGCCAATCCATTTAGCTCTAAGGAATAGGAGACGGCCTCATTCGACTCAACCATTAATTTTTAAATCCCCCAACCTTAATTTACACCCTTATTTTATTTTGTTTTTTTAATATTTTTCATTAATATTTTATGAATTGGATATGCAAATTTGAGTTGTGTAATTTATATAATATAAGTGTTGCAGTTATTTTTTTAAAATATTAAATTCATTTATGAATTTAAAAACATATTTTAAATAACCAAATATCACGTTCTTATAAAAATTGTATTATACAAAAAATAAAACATAAAATTGGTAAGCTACACCTTATAACATTGGTTAAATAAAAGTATATTTACACCTACACTTAATTAAAGATAACCATTTTTTTATTATTATTAATTTTTAAATATATATTTAATATCTTGTCCCCTTTTCATTTGTTTTTTGAAATGGTTTTTGTAGTGTACTTTTTTTTGATCTCTCTTAATGCTTGGTAGGTCCATAGTTAAAATGGATCTATGCTTATATATAACACTGACTGGCCGCTACATCCACAAGAAAATCCAAGTAGATCAACCTGAAGGGATATACCTGATCAACAAAACTAGCAAGGCCTAACCCCAAGGGCGTCGAGGAGATTTGACCTCGTGACCTCGAGATAGCCAATGTCCTTAGCAAGAAAACTAATCCCTTGGGGCTTAGATATATATATTCATTTTTTATTTATATGATTTTGTTTGCAATAATCCCAAGTTTATATCATTATTTAGAAAATGTTGCAATTTTAATCTTAAAAAATGCCTTTTTTAAAACATTTTTTCTCTAATCCAATTACTTGTTTTAAGAATTTTGTTATAATCATGGGGTGGCAGGTGTAGTTGGGGTTATTCTCAACCCCGATGGAAAAGTTGAAATTGAGTGTAGTTGGGGGTTAGGGAGTTCTATAAATAATGTGACCGAGGCAAAGGGATTATTGCAAGGGATCCTTCTGGCCAAAGAAGAAAACATTGAAGATTTGGTAGCATTGGGAGATTCACAGCTGGTTATCCATCACCTTATTCATGAACATTTGCTTGAGGATTCAAGTTGTGAAACCTTATTGATCAAATCAAGAATCTAAAACTAGTCTTCCTTTATTATTAGCTTCTTTCATGTTTTGAGAATGAACAATTTTGTTGCATATGAACTCACCAATAAAGGTGTAAACTTGGATGCAAGAGTCCTAATGATAAATAATACTCCTCCACTTGTAACAAATACTTAACAACATATCTACTATCTAGTGTAAATTTTGTTTGTATCTACAGGCCGTCTGGACACTCTACACCTCTAAAGACCGTGTGGCGTTTAGGATAGTAAAACGACTAATAGATATTGAGAATACAAATTGTTGTGAGGTTAAGAGTATAGCTGGCCTCAGAGGATTTTCATTGTACTCACTTGTTGTATAGGCCATGATTTAGGCACATATTTTGATTTAATATAATATTCTCATCAAAAAAAAAAAAAATTTCAAGGTCATGCTTGCAAAGAAGTTATGATTTAAACTTGATAAAGAAGAAGGGTGATATTAGGAGTGCCACTTTTTGATTTGGAATTGACTTCAAAATTTTGGTTACAATGACATTAGCTATTAAGGTCATTGTTACAAAGAAGAAGTATTTTTTACCCTGAAAATGAAAAGTGATATTGTTAACACCACTTTTTGATTTAGGGGTTGTTTTGAGGGTTAATTTGGTAATGTTACAAGGTTGTTAAGGTCATGATTATAAAATATGGCAATTTTAATCATGAAAAAAATGATGTGCTATCATTAGTACCACTTTCAATGACAATGGTTGATTTTAAGATTTTTTTTAGTAACATTGTGGAGAACTTAGGCTATGGTTACAAAATATTGTAATTTTTTAATGCAAAAGAAAGGAGTGCTACCAATAAGATTATTATTTTTATCTGAAGTTTTATTTTGACATTTTTGACTAATAAGTATGGGTTTTTAGAGTTAATATTCTCAATTTGACTTCACGTTCTCCTCAAATTGTGTCTATATTGTCATGCACTAATCTACCTTTTGTTGTTGTTTTTTCCATTTTCATGTTTTTATTGTCAACATAGGATTCAATAAGCAGCTTGGCCACTCTCAACTATTTTCTTAATGTGCAATGGTGCACATGCCTTTGTACCTAGAATTAAATCATGATAGCAAATGTTGAGGGAAAATAAGATTTCACATAGATTCTTCGACTTGTTTTCTTCACTACAATTTCAAGATTCCTTGAATTCATACAATTATAAGTTTATTCTCCTTGGACTCCTCCTCCTCTTTCAAATTGTTTTAAGTTTCTCTTCTTCCTCCAATTCTTCGAGGATGCAATCAGAGTCATTATCATCATCCTCAACTATCTTCATCTTAGTATTTAGATCTTATTTCTCTTAAATCATTTTTAAATTAAGTGGGTGTTCATTAATTTCCCTTCCTTCAAACATCTCCACCTCTTTTTTTATGTGCATATTCTTCCTTTTTTGCTACCATATGGTCAATACCCTTATGGTTTCAAAAATAAGAAGTTGTGATTCTTCTAAAGGTGACTCCCATTCCTTTTCGTTTCGATAAACTATTATTCCTATATTTCTTTCCTATTGAGTTATTTCCAACACATCTTGGTGTATTCATATAGCATTTTTCCTTCCTCTTTAATCTTCTTTCTATGAGAATTATCATTGTCCTCAATGATTTGTGTGCTTGCTTTTAGTTCCATACAAAAATTAACAATGTAATGTTCCCTTCTCAATTTTGCAAATCTCCTCATGCACATTTATTCTCATCATCAAACTTTAGACAATTCTACCTTGTAACTTCTTTGTTAGTTTTTTCCCTCTAAGGTAATAGTTCTACCTAGAAGTGTTCTCTATTAAATTTACTCTTCCAAATAAGTAAATTTTGGATTTGTTCCTTAACCTCCATTTCCTACTATATTTTAGGGTCTTTCACTATATTCTCCTAATGTTTCAATATCTACCTAAAGTCCTATTGGAATTATTCTTCTCCCTTCCACAATCCTACATAGTGAGATATTAAAGTTGTTTCACATATACAACATTTACCCAATGTTTTCCTTCTTGTTGAAGTTATAATTCAAAACGAATCCCTCTTGGTCTTATACCAAATGGTGTAGGATGGTATAAGAGTGACCTCAACCACCCTTGCAACTCTTCCACTTACAAACACTTGACTCTACAATGCTCCACACATAACACAGTTGGAAGGAATGCACACACATTGGAGGGAGATAATATAGGCTGTTATAGATTTGGAAATCAAATGACATGCATTAGGCCTCCATGAGCTCTTTTTATTACATCAAAAAGGTCAAAGCCCTTCCCACAAATTCCCTATTGATCTAGGGCTTGGTGTGAGCTTCCAAAACTAGATTGACAAATAAACCTCTTTTCAAGACTTAAAAATTTATCAAACTAAATTCTTTGTTAATTCAAGATTCAATATCTTTGTTTTCCTCATGTCTAATCCACCACAGAAATTATGAATTCCTCTTCTTTCTCCTTACATCAATCTTAAGAGTTATAAACTCATTATAATACTCAACGACTCAAACTATAAAGTTTACCTTCCTTCTCTTTTCTAGCTTTATTTTTTCTTCTTGGCCATGTTGTTCAATCTAAATTCTGCCTGGTTAAAACATTTTTTTTTTATAAATGTGAATTTACCTTAATTCATACCTTCCTCCCTATTTCTTCCTCTCCTAGTTTCTTCCTTTCTTTATAGTTGACCTTAATTATTATGTTGAATAAATTTAAAAAACTTAACACCTACATGATAGCACCTTATCTTAAAGTTTTCCACCCCATATTTCTTGTCCCATGTCAGTCCTTTCTCGTTAGGGATGAATAATAATGGCCCTTAATTCCATTTATGTCTTTCTTATGTGCATAGGTATGCCTATTTTGGAGAATTTTAGTTTAGTTTTCAATAATTATTAAGTGGATGGTAGGTATTTAACCTCCATAGAATATTCTAAAATATTCTTAGCAGTATACAGAAATGAAATGATCTTAAAGTAGAGGTGTAGAGCAGGAGCTAGGGTTTGAAGAAAACCTGTTCAACCTGTGAGAACAGTACCAAAATTTGGAGGAGGACAGTGCCAAGGCTGCAGAATTTCGCAGAAGAGGGTAGGTTCTGACCCAACAAATGAAAAGTGTGGGGTCCAATGGGACCCCATCTTACAAACAGGTAATGATGCAAAAAGATAAAGCCCCACTGGACGGGGTGCAGATCTCAGGATCTGAGAAGACAGGAAAGGAGGAATTGAGCAATAAAGGGAAGCTAAAAGAGGAGGCCAGAAACACCCAGAGGTGAAAAGAAACTAATGGCAGCGACAGTACAGTAGGCAGAGACAAGAAAAACCCTTTTCCAGAACAGATACCACAAGAGAAGGAACCTGAGGACAAGATAATAGGAAATGCGGAAGATCTGAACCAGTTTGGAACAGAACAAGAAGGAATATCCACGGGCACCAGAAAGAAAGAGAATCAGGGGCATTACAAGCCTAGAACAACTAAAAACTTGGTGGTAATTATCTCTGACCCAGAACTATAGGCTTACCGAGAACACATGGTAGAACACGCAATGATCTACAAGTTTATGGGTTTCTCGCCAACAGAACGAGCCCTATGCTTGTGGATCAAGCGAAAATGGAAGCCCAAAGGGGATGTAAGGCTCCACCTAGGGACCAAAGGCTTCTTCATGGTGGTTTTCACCAACTTGGATGACAAGGACCGCATCTTCGATGGAGGACCATATTTTTTCACCTCAACAGGACTATACATGAGACCATGGAAGCCCAACTTTGCACCATAACAGGAAACATTCGAACAGGTACCTGTCTCGATCTGCCTGTTCTCTCTCCCGATTGACTATTGGAGACATGCAGTGCTAGAACAGATAGGAAATAAGTTATGCACCTTCATCAAAGCTTCAGAGGCAACACTACAAAAGAGGTATACCTCATGTGCCAGAATCTGTGTTGAGATGGATGTTTTAGGGGCTCTACATGAGGGTCTGTGGTTGGAATACAGGGATGAAGTTTATTTTCAAGCTATAGACTATGAGAAGATCCCATTTCGCTGCAGGAAATATCATGAACATGGGCATCTATTCAGGGAATTCCCAATGAACAGAACAATGGAGAAACCCAAGGATAATACAAGGGGAAAAAATAAGAAAGCTTTTAATCGACCTGATGTTAGATAGTGAGACAACAGAAGACAACAACCTAAAGCAAACACATCTATCAAAAGCACAGGCAATGCATTTGAGGTGTTGGAATTAGAGACAGAAGTAGAGGAGACCAATAGAGAGTAAGATCCACTACGAATTAGCTAGACCATAACGACACCAAGGACACAAGACCCCAATTCTACCCCTTCAAATAACATCCCACTTGTTTCAGTACTAACAGAAGAACTGGAAGAAGATTCAGAAATGATAACCAGTGAAATGGGTCTAGAGCATATGGATCTTAGCGACTTTCTAGAACAGGAAGGAATGGATCTACTGAACATGGTAGAGCAATGTAAAAAGGAAGGCATAGAACACATACCTAAGGAGGAGGTGAATAGAGTAAACTCATTATTCCTAGCAAGACAAAAAGTGGAAAGCTATCGAACAACAAAGGGTCTAGGGGTAAAAGCTCAAGGATTGCATCAAACCACCACAAAGACAAAGCACCCGAAAAAATGAGGCAGAACGACAAACAATGAGGCACTCCAAGAGCTCAGTCAAATGCTCCTTAACTTAGGTAAGGTGAAATCCCTTGAGGCTTTCACACTCACTTCCTAAAAAATCTGTCAATTATGAAGGTACTTTCGTGGAATGCTAGAGGGCTAAACAACATAAAGCGACAGTGGTTATTAAGGTAGAAAGTCATAAATGAACAACCTAATATGATCTTCTTGCAAGAAACAAAATGTTCCAGCGAAATAATGAAAATCATAAGTAAAAAAGTTGGAAAAAGAATGGAATGCATAGAGGTAGAAAGCAGTGGAATGGAGGGTGGCTTAGCCACTCTTTGGAATCCTCAGGTCCTCCATCTTATTTCTGCAGAGGCTTCTAGATCTTCCATTTCCATAGAAATCCAAATTGTGGCGAATTCAGACACTTATCTCTGCACGAATGTATTTGGCCCTTAGAAACTCAAGGAAAAATTGATAATGCTTAGAAGTCTCTCCAACCTACAGCATAGATATCCCCTAGCAAAAACGATTTATGGAGGAGATTTTAATATGATCACTTCACTCACAGAAAAAAAGAAGGAGGCATCAGGATGCTCAATCGGGATGCCAAATCTTTCATGGATTTTATCAAATCAGCAAAGCTTGTAGACATCTTCCCCAAGAGCGGTGCATTCACCTGGAACAACAAAAGGGGAGGCGATAGGCAAATTTCCTCTAGACTGGATAGGTTCTTAGTAACAGAAAACATCCTTCTTGAAGGGATTACAATGGATTTGGACATTCTACCAAGTGGAGGTTGGGATCATTGGCCTATAATTATGAACGCGGCCATCCTCGGCACCCTGAGGAACAAACCCTTCAGATTTGAAAAGTTTTGGCTCAGCCATCTGGAGTTCATCTCAAAAATAAAACAATGGTGGAATAAGCCGATTGATTTAAGGGGAACCAAGATGTACAATCTCCGAGCCAAACTCAAACATATCAAAACGAGGTTAAAATCCTAGAACCAAGAGGTCATCGGAAACACATTTAAAGATAAGAAGATTTTGGAGGATCAGTTAGAACAGATTCACAAGGAGTGGATCCAGGGGGATATCAACCAGGAAACAATGAACACAGAATAGATACTCATGCAGAAATGGCAGGCCAGATTCCACCAGGAGGAAACCTTGTGGAAGCAAAAATCCCGAATTCAGTGGATTAAAGAAGGAGAGAAGAATACAAAATTCTTTCATTTCTCGACCATTTATCACAAAAGTGCTAATAAAATAATCAGGATGAAGAATGAACAGGGGACCTCTTTTCAAACCCATCAAGACATATCAGCCCTCCTCAAAAACCATTTCAGCCAGATTGCATTGGAGCCGAATATTAATAGGGAGGAAGCTATTAGAGATTTAATTACTTCCACTCCTAGGCTTATAACAGATGATCAAAACAAATCTTTGAATCGCTCGATCACCATGGAAGAATTGGAAGAAACAGTGCGAGATATGCCCAATGGAAAGGCTCCAGGACCTAGTGGTTTCACCATCGACTTTTACAAGGCCTATTGGGAAATAGTCAAAGTGGAAGTTTGGGAGGTGATGGAAGACTCACGGCGCTCCTCGTCCATCCTAAAATCCCTCAACTCTACTTTCATAACCCTTATACCAAAAGAAGAGGAAGCAAATACACCTTCGAAGTTTCGCCTGATTGCATTGTGCAATGTTCTTTACAAGATTATCTCTAAAGTCATAGCTAACAGATTGAAGCCAATTCTTCCTTGGATAATTTCGGAAGAACAATCGGGCTATGTGGAAGGAAGACAAATTATGGATAATATATTTCTAGCCCAAGAGATGATTCATATTCTTCAATCTCAGAAAAAAGCTGGCATGCTCATGCAGCTCGACCTTTCAAAAGCCTATGAAAAAGTCAGTTGGAACTACTTGGAGGCTATACTGGAAGCCCTTGGTTTTGCTAAAAGGTGGATAAAGTGGATTCTAGCCCTGATCAAGTCTACAAGATTCTCCATCCCGGTCAATGGAGCTCCCACAACCCAGTTCACTCCTACCAGAGGTATTCGTCAAGGGGATCCCCTGTCCCCCTTTCTGTTTGTAATATTGATGGAAGGTCTAAGCTGTATTATCAAAAATGAAAGAGAGGCTCAACGTTTCAAAAACATTCTCAAACGTTTCAGCAAAGCCTCAGGTATGGACCTCAATCTCTCTAAATCCTCCATTTTATTTTTTAACACTCACCTCACAGTCCAGAAAAATCTATCTAAAATCCTCAAGTTCAAGAGGTGTAACCTTCCTTCCAGATACATAGGTATTCCTCTTACCGACAAACCATGGCAAAAAATTCATTGGGAGAAAATGCTCTCCAATTTGGAGAAGCATTGTCATCATTGGACCCACAGAGCCCTTAACTTTGCAGGCCACCTTGTCCTCACAAAATCTATCCTCCAGGCCTTACCTCATTACATGCTATCCATTCTCCCGGCACCAAAAGGTGTGCTTAAGAAAATAAGACTCATCCAAAAAGCCTTCTTGTGGTCGGGAAACTCTGTTAAACAGAAATGGTCCTTAGTGGCCTGGGAGAAAATTTTCAAACCCAAGCTCCTTGGTGGGTTAAGCCTACAGGACCCTTACACCGTCAACAGAGCTTGTGGAGCCAAGCTATGGTGGATATGGGTAAAAGAAACGAACATTCCCTAGGCCAAACATTGGAAAGCCAAGTATGTGGACAATTATAGCCCTTAGAATCTGATCAGGATCCAGGAACCTCCAGAAGGTTCTCCAATCTGGAACTTAGCGAGAGCAAATCAAAGAATAATTCAGTGGCATAGTTTTTGGGAAGTCCTCTGTTTTGGGAGGATGCTTGGCAGCAATTTCCTAAACTTGAATGCCCTAATTTCCTCACTGTTCAAAGAAGACACCGGGAACAAGGAAAGATAATAGTAAATCATTATTGGAGTCCTGACACAACGAATCAACCATGGAAACAATGGATCTTCAACGACATTTTGCATTCAGAAGAAAGGGATAACAATATGATGTCTCTGCAAACAAATCTTGCTAAAAGGAAAATCTGAAACGCTCAAGATGCAGATCAACTGCGTTGGGGCAAGCTCAAGCGGGGTACCTTAACCCTAAAAGAGGCAAGATCTTATATAGAAGAAAGAGACCAAGAAGAAAAAGTCAATTGGCACAACAGGGTTTGGGATGCAGAGGTATGGCCGAAGATTAAAACCTTTCTGTGGCTCTTGATGCATCGTAGAACCCTTACCTGGGAAAACCTACGAAAAAACGATTCATAGGCCCCTCACACTGCCCCTTGTGTGAAAATGAGGAGTAATCAATGAATCACCTCCCTAATGAATGTGAATGGACAGACAAACTATGGAATTGGATGGAGACAATCTTTAAAAGCATGGACAGGAACAGAAATTCAATACAGGAAAGCATAGCAAATTGGAGAAATAATTATGCCAAGTCTCAAACAGTTAATACTTTATGGAAATTAACCCCTAGTTTCGTAGTTTGGTTAGTATGGAAAGAACGAAATAGAAGAGTGTTTCAAAATGAGGCTAAATCTATAGAGATTATCAAAGCTACCATACTGCAAAACATGAGGGAAACGGCTCTTACCAGGTGGAAAGCCGAGCATGACATTGAACTATCTCTTATTGACATACAAATTTTGTAGATGTTTGGAATTGCGGCAGGTACCGCTTCCAGTTCATCTGAGCAGTGGCAACAACAAGCCCCCTCCATTACTGCTTGGCAACACCCACAACCAGGTTTTCACAAACTAAACTTTGATGGGGCCTCTCGGGGTAATCCTGGACCAGCGGGCCTAGGAGGTGTCCTTCGTAATCACAAAGGTGAAATTCTACATATTTTCAGTCAATTCATGGGAGAGGCCACCAATAATGAAACAAAATTCGCGGCATTAGAGCAGGGTCTCCGAATACTAATTCGCTTGGGAACAGGAGCTACGGTGGTCGGAGGGGATTCTCTACTGGCAATTAATGCAGCAAGGAAATTATAGATGGGTTCGAAACCTGGAAAGGTAACGAAGCACTAGAGGCTGGCCAAAGTTACAGAGCTCATTTCAGAGCACCTCACAATCCTCGACGGAGTCATTCTGCAAGCAGTGAGATGAATGGCTAATGCGGTAGCGGACTGCCTAGCCAACTACAGGATCAATCATCAAAATACAAACCTGGACACTTGTTGGCATGATGTCACATGTGAAAAACTTCGGGAAAAGTGTTTACAACTTTCAAGAAAGGACATTCTGTACAGGGAGGATGGGTTCAGTAGTACCATGGTAGCGCCCATCAATAACGAATGATGACAACCATTAATGTTCACTTCCCGAGTCATTATGCCCCAAATTGGAATTGTGAGGGGAGGTACCATTACTCACATCGGGAGGTGAAGGAAATCTCGCAGAAGAATGAACGTCAGAGGACACAAGGCGCAGCAGATGACGCGTGGCTCATGACAAGAAGCTATAAGTGTGGCAACTCAGTGGCCCCGAATCGAAGGCATGGGAAGGAAATCGTAAAAATAAAGGGGAGTAATTATGTCAGAGTCTAGGGATCTAAGAAGGCATTGTTGAAGAGCATAATCCATTACACTCAACCCTCAACTATAATTACGATGATTTAGCAGAGGGCTCATACATCTTATGCCCTTCGCCTGATTCTTCGTCCTGTGCGCTCTGTCTTGTTTTCCGAAGCATGTTTAACTCCTTCTGAGACCTGCAACAACACAATGATAAACAGTGGTAGTCGGAATGTGTCCGCTAACAGAGAGCTGAAAAAAGCCTGGGAGGCTTATCAATCATTCGTCTCTACTAAAGGGAAGAAGAAAATAGAGGAGATAGAAGCAGAAGTTAATGAGGAACAAGAAAGGCTCGACATGCAAACAATGGAGGAAGAGATGGAGTAGATCTTAGACCCAGGAACCCCGGCCACTAGAGCCACATAGTTTGTGCGAACTTAGAGTGAAGTTTGGCACATGAAAGCCATGCTAGCCAAAGCTCTTAGCAAGCAGGGTGAAGCCATGAATGAGGCATACTATGCCACATTGCTTTGCATCGGCTAAAAACTCAGCAAGGCTAGATTCACCAGAAATCTGCATGAAGTCGCTTACAGAGAAACTCAAAATGCTGTTGGAAAATCTGGGGGCCTTCATCAAGCTTTTTAAACTCTCTATCCGACAGGGAATGAACATTGTGGTTGATGTTCCGGCTGAAGATAACAACGCTCGTGTGGTTAAGTGCCAGGATTCCTAGAAAGTTCCAAAACCAGAATTTGAAAGTGCAACAGCCGGCCCGAGTGCCACCAACAAAGATTATGTGGAATTGGATCTGTAATTGCATCTTCACACTCTGTTCTGCGCCTGCCATCCTTTGATGGCATCTTTTTTTATGTTTGAATCTGTCTGGTGTCTTTGGGCCCTCCTAGGCACTCTTTAGTTTTTGCTTCCTTGTTCAGGCAACCTTGCATGGTTAGCCTTTTTAGAGTTTTGAAATAACTGTGAAAGTTTAGAATGTGGAGTTTGTTAGTGTCATTGATAGGCTTGTTTCTTCATTTTCAAGCCTGTTTCCTGCTAGCGCTCATTGTAGCCATTTTGGTCGATCAAGTGGTAAGCTCGATGTTCTGTGTAGTTATACAAACCTTTTGTATCTTATGTAATTTTGTGATATAATATACTTCTACTAACTTACAAAAAAAGAAATGATCTTAAAGTTGTTATGCCATTTTCTTCCTTTTAATCAAATAGATTAATTAAAAAAATGTCATATGAATAAGTGTCATATGAAGCAAGTTATCGTTTTTTGGGCATGTTGAATTGATAAACCATGGTATTATCCCATAGTATTGTAACAAAATCTATTTCCATATTAAGAATCTCCATGGTAAAGTGAGACTAAATCTCTATGATTAAGAATGTCGTTATATGTTTATATATATATATATATATATATATATATATATATATATCTATATATATATATATATATATATATATATATATAGATAATAAGAATAAAGTTATAATTTAATTCCTTTTTTTTTTATTTTAGCAACTTAAGTTGTATCATGTAATGGACCATTTAATTTATATGGCTGCACTATTTTAATTTATTCTAATTTTAGGTTTGTAAAACTCTTAAAATTTTCAAGTATTTTGTTTAATTCGTTCTCATACTAAGTTTATATAACCCTTAATTTTTTTAGATTTTTAAATAAATGAGACATGATAATGGTTGAATTTATAAATCTACATGGTTGAAATTGTAATGGTTTAAAAAATTATTTAGTTATTTAACATTAACTTATTTGTTTTAATCAAAATAATTTTATAAACACTAAAAGAATGTTTTAGAGGCTAAATTTTACATATAAGTTTATTTTCTGTTTTTATAAATAAATGTATTTATCAATTTCCATTTTATTTTCCTTTGAACACTAAACCAATTTTTTTTTTAAAACGGTATAAAACCATTAAATATTTAAATATTTTTATAAAAAAATCCACAAAATATTTCAGAATTTACATACTAAAAAATTCAGCCACGACCATAATACATTAGAATTTAAAAAAAAAAGTTCACCCAACTTTCTACCTCTGAACAGGACTCTAAAAATCAAAATACGGAGATGCTTGATTGCCATGTTTTGGTATTGAAATTTACGCGTTTAGTTGGCAGTCACATGCCCTAAAATGTATCCATCAAGAGTCACTAAACTTAATCCACAATATCTTACCTTTCACATCGTTGCAACATGTGAAAGTCTGCATTCAAAGAAACAGAGTCTGTTTTCTGGGATCAGATAAGCATCGAGTTGAACAAATGAGTCTCTTTCCAAATTCATGGAGGACGTTCTTGGATCCCACCTCATGAAGAGTAGTCATCGAGAATTTAATTTAGTCAAGGTTATGCAGTCATATAGAGTTTTGAAATTTATACTTTCCAAGCACGTGAAAGTTGAATAAAAAGCGCATGCTAGACCTGCGCCCCTGAACTTATATGGACTGCGAATTTCAGAAATATTTTGGAGTTCAACGAATAGAAACCTTATTTCCAGAGGATTATTAAAATTTAATCTCTTTCTACAAATTGACAATTTTAAGGAGTCATAGTTATCTACATAATTTGAATCAGTAAACAGATGGTGATTAAACTCCGCACCGACGACTTATTAAAATTCGATTTTGAATTCGAAGGTTAACATGTCGAGTGGAAGTGAGCAGCGAAGTGACCAGAGAGGGTTCATTTGAAATATTACGCTTGGAGCTGCTAAGAAAATCAGATAGAATTACCGAGGAGATGGAAGCCATGACGGTGCTCTCAGACTCTGTAAAGGATGCGTATGGAAGAAAACTTGAGAAGCAATTGAGATCAGTGACCCAAAGCCTGATAAAACACCATTTCGGAGAAGAAATACTGGATGCGTTGTTCGAGAGTTCGGAAAATAATGGGGAGAAGATTGCGCAGGAAGCGGATAGGTGTATATCATATTAATAATTAATATTAATATTATTATTATTATTATTATTATTATTATTATTATTATTAATTATAGTATTAATTATTAATAATGATGATATGATGATGATTAACTTTTACTAAGATCAATGTGGTCTATGGGACTTCAAGAAAAGAGAGTCTAATTGTCATTTTTTAAAATTTTGTTTTTGTGATCAAACAGCATGGAAAGAGGTGTTCCAAGATAGATGTAGTTGAGTTGGCTTAATATGTCAAGAAGATTGGAGGTGTCAATGATGATAGGGAATTGAGAGCAGATGTGAGCAAGAACTGTGCAATCTAAACGAAAGTTATTTTCATCTTCCACCTTTTTAGTTTTGCAAATCTCTCAAATGCTATCATCCCAAGGAGTCTTACCGCCCGATCTCACTCTGATGTTTATGAGCATTAGTTTTAATCCTAGCGATGTTCATTTTCTTTTTAGTGCTAGTCAACATAGAAAGATAATTTTGGTTATCGAGGGTGGGGTTGATCACCTCCTTATAGTACCTTAGCTTCCTTGTACCCTCCAATTCCTTAACATCCCACATCTTGTCCATAAAACTGGAGGTAATAGTATCTTTGATATTGTCCTTGCTTTCGGGCATGATGATCTCCTCCTTAATCTCCCAAACGTTGAGCCAAGACTGAGCATCCCGGGTTTTGAATACAGTTAGAAGCAAGTTTTGGGAGCCTCTTGGATTCCATATTGTGAAGCTTCTTCTTACACATCAGATATCTAAACATGGTCGCACGTTCAATGGGGGACATACCAGCTTTGATCAATATTATAGGATAGGGAGTATTTCCCTTAATCTTGAGGTTATAGGTTATGAATTGCTTTTGGATCATCTCAATCTCCACAACTCCCTAGATATACTGCATCCCCAAACTTCACATCAGTATAAGATAACACGGGTGACAAGAGTCTCAAAGAGGATCTTTTTTTTACTCCAAATGTAACGATTAACTCACAATTGTTTTCAGGTTCATAATAACCTTTCAAACCTCCAATAATTCTTTTCTCGTTGCTATAATTCTAGTTGAGTTGATGAGGAAAGTCATTACCCAATTATTTATGAGAAGAAACATGCTCAAGACAATGGTTATCATAAACGAAACTATCATGGGTGATCTTTTTGGATTTAATGATCATGACTTTAGTCTTGTCGGTATTAACTGTCATACCCATCTGGGAGCAGTAGACATGAAGTGTCTTAAGCTTATTGTCTAGATCATCGTGTCTCCTTATAAGAAGAACGATGTCATCAGCATAAAGGAGAAGAGTAATGATAATACCAGCGAGCTCGGTGCCTTTGCAGCCTGCAGTTTCCAGACACTCCTCTAGTTTATTGATGTAAATACCAAAAAGGGTAGGTGAAATGGGACAACCTTGCTTAACCCCGATATTGCATTTAATATCTTTATACCACCCTTCGTTGGTCTTAAACTTGGCAATGACAGTCTCGTAGAGGCTGATCACAACAATCCTCAGTTCAGGAGGAACCATGATCTTTTTTTCGTTTGCAGATTACTGTGGTGTGATTTTTGAATGGAGTTCGGATTTTCCACAGTGTTCATGTTTTTAAGTCGACGTTTCGAGTCTGAAACTAGACTCATCATCAGGACAAAATGTGAGGAGAAAAGAAGGAAATGCAAGGTATAAATATGAAGAACCTAGGTTGTGAAGACCAATGGCCGACTCTTTACCTCATTGATGATTAATTTATTATTATCTTTTAGGTTTTTTGATTTCATAATTAATAATATAATAACTCCTTGAATTTATTTTTATTTTTATATTAATATTACCATATTATATTTTTTTATTTTTATCATTATGCTTCATAATTAAATTTATGTTTTATTAATTATGGTATATTTATGATGCTTTTTTTAATTGATTAAAATGAGGTTTTAATATTATTGTTATGTAGGTTTATTTATTATATCTTCTTATAAATTAATTTATTTGTTATTTAAAATCTCTTTTTGTAATCCTTAGATTCCTTAGTATTATTCTTATTAGTATTTTAATATTTAATGCTTTTTTGTTTATATTTATTATTTATATTGTTAATGTTATTCTAATTCTATGTTATTATTTTGCTCTTATAATCTATATTATCATTAATGCTATATACTATGAAATTAGCTCAAGTTCTTCTATATATACCTATTGATATCTCCTATAATAGTTATTTATTATGATATTTATTAATGCTCTATAATGTATACTTATTAATAAATTTATTATTTATCTATTATAATAGATGCTTTACTTATAGTTGCTAATCTATATCATTATATATGTTATTTATTAAGATATTTATTAATGTTCTTCTATACATGCTTATAATATCTATTTAAAGGTTATAATTGTTTTTATATTTGATGAGGTTAATGTTAGCCTTATTATTTAATTAATATTAAAGTTATTAATGCTTCTATTATATGCATCCATTAATGTTTTTTTATATACCCTTTATTAGATGATTAATTTTAATTATATTATAGGAAATTTCATAGGTTTCATCTTGTCTCGGATTCTTTAGGAGCAGCAGGTTAATATTATTAATCTGATTGGCAGGTTAGGAATTTCTAACATTGTTATTAAGATTATTAGCGGGGGTTAGCACGGGGTTCCAATTTTTGCTAATTTCCATGCCACCATCCCTATTAAGGTTTTTAGGATGCTTAATGATTTCAATAGCTTCCCTAACTTTACGTTTGAATTGGTGTTCTACATTAGCAATGACCTTGGTGTCTTCTAAGCAAATGTGATGATTAGTTTTACCAACATGCTCGGCTAGGGCTGAGGACTTGGTTCTTTCGTTACGAATGTCTGCACTATGCTCTTTGAGTCTAATCCTAACCGATCTACCAGTTTCTCCTATGTATTGATCCCCACATGAACATTTGATGATATAAACTCCTTTTTGCTGAAATGGCTCTTGGTTATCCTTAACAGATCTCATTCTTTGCTTAATGGTAGACAAGGGTTTGAAAGCAGTTTTTATATTTTTCTTATTGAGGATTCTGGCTATTTTGTCAGTGACCCCTTGGATGTAAGGAAGGCAGGTATTGGAGGTTGGGTCGTCTTTTGATTTGTTTTTATTGTTAACAGTTTTAGCTTTTTGGATGGCTTTGAATATGTTTTCATTGCTGTACCCTAGGTTGGCAAAGGTTCTTTTAAGGTAGGAAATTTCTTCATCGGTATGGTGTATATCAGAGATTCTATAAGCTCTAGTAAAGAGGGTTTGTAGTACCCCCATTTTTTGGGCGGGGTGGTGATGAGAGTCGGCATGAAGGTAGTTATCTGTATGAGCTTTTTTTCTAAAAACTTTGTGACCAATGGAACCATCCTCTCTTCTAATCAGGAGCATGTCTAAGAAAGGAATGCAATTATTTTCTTCAACTTCCATGGTGAATTTGATGTCTTCGGACAAGCTATTGAGGTGATCCAGGAACTTGCTTAGCTCTTTCTCGCCATGAGGCCAATTGACACTGGTGTCATCCACAAACCTAGCCCAGGATTTGGGTTTTAGTGGATATGAGTCTAGTGCCCATTTTTGAAGATAGGCACAATAAGGCTTTGCATCCAAAGCCTAGGAAAGTCATGCTTTACAACCAAATTGAGAAGCTTGTGGAGATGAGGAATGAGGATAGATTTTCCCATTTTAAAGATCTCAGCTTGGTAACCTTCAATATCTTTGGCTTTCCCATTAGTGACCTTATGAATCCCAAACTCAATGTCTTCCAGAGAAAAATTATAATCCTTAATAGGAGTGTTTAAGATGGCACCCATGGGATCTGGAGAGTCATACAACTTCTTAAGATAGTTATCCCAATTTTCTAGGGGGATAGAATGATTGTCTTTAGTTTTATGAACAAGCACATTCCGCCAAAACTTTCTCAGCACAACTTTAGAAAGTTGGAGAAAATGCTCGTCTCTTATTAATAGATGACCTCTTCTTCCTCTTAATGAGAGCTTTGTATATACTTATATTATGGATCTTAATGCTTTCATTAGGGGCGTCTCTCATTGCTTTCCTGGCAATTTTATAGCCTTTGTCATGCCAAGGATTGGAAGTTCTATTATTCTTCTTATACAAAGTTTTATTAGAGAGATCACTAATGGTGGTGGAAAGGGCAGTATTAAAATGGTAATAGATTTGATCAATGTTGTTATTGTAAGTCACGGAGCTTAAATTCCTTTCCAAACCCCTTAAGAAAAGGTCGACCTTACTTCTATCAAAGTGAATGTGACTTTTTCTTTCACTGTTCTCTTGCATGTGGGTGGTATGCATAGCAAGATTGAGGGATAAAGACAAAGGGTTGTGGTCAGATTTAGGTTCATACCCATTAAGAAGCTCAAAGTTTGTAATATGGTTGAGGATATAGATGTCAGAGATCGCATAATCCACAACGCTGCTACCCAAGCCCATGGATTAATAATCATTACCAGTAAATAATAATAATATTCATAACAATTATTGTTACTAATAATATTAATAATTAATAGTATTATTAACAATTAAATATTAATATTAATAATTAATATTAATATTAATTATTATTAATACCATAAATAATAATAATAATAATAATAATAATAATAATAATAATAATTATTATTATTATTATTATTATTATTATTATTATTAAATATTAATAAGTAACTGAGAGCGATGAAAAATAATATTTAAACTATGATATTAGTTTATTAATTTATTAAAAATTAATAAATAAATAAAAGTCAAAATCTAAAGGAGAGAAGTCAAAAATTATAAAAACGAGCCAATATCCTATTCGACACAAGATCGTTTGGTAAATAAAATAAAATAAACTAAATTAAAAATAATTAATGGAAAAAAAACCCAAATATATACACAAGTCAAAAGAAATATATATATATATATATATATATATATATATATATATATATATATCCAAAGAAAAGTAATCAATAAATAAAATAGGATCAACCATAAAATATGGTGTTGAGGCCCATTAAACAAATAACAAAAATACTAAAAGGAGTTAAGAATGAATATGATGATAAAATACATAAAAAACACGAAGGATCAAGAAAATAAATTCTAATGAAGAATAAATCAACAACAAATACTATAAAAAGGACGCCCATATCTACATAGATAAACAAACAAACAAAATAAATCCCAAAAAGAAGCCTAAAAAACTATGAGGACAAGATAGGGACCCAACTATTACTAATATTCCAACCATCATCTCTATTCAAATTATTGGGTCATTTTCAATTTGTAGGGCCTCCCTCAATTTACGATGATGGAAATTACTAACCCTAGCAACGACTTGGGCATCCTCAATGCAGATGTGATGCCTACATTTATCTGCATGCTCTGCCAAAGTAGAGGAGCGGGTCCTGCCATGCTTTATGTCAATAGTATGTTGACGAATCCTTTGATTAATCGAGTGACTAGTCTCACCAATGTAGGGAGTCCCACAAGAGCATGGGATAACGTAGACACCCTTCATATTCTTGGGGTCCACTAGGTCTTTTACAGATCTAAGGGAGCTCCAGATGGTATTTAAATGCCTAAAGGTTGAAGTCACATTATGCTTCCTTAGGATCCTCTCAATCTTATCAATGATCCCTTGGATAAAAGGAAGATGAACACGAGAAAATCGATCCTTGCTATCTTTCTTAGCACTAGGACCTTTTTCAGCTCTTAGGAAAGCCTTAGTACATTAGTGTCTACTCTACCCATTATTAACAAAAACACATAGGAGATGTGCTTTCTCTTCACTGAGATGGTTTTCATTAGAAACTCTTGAAGCTCTAGTTACTAAGGTGTTGAGAACACCAAGATTTTAAGCTGGGAAATGATGAGAATTAGCTTGAAAATATTGTTCTGTATGAGTTTTCTCACGAAATACATTATGAGAAAAAGAGCCATCATCATTCCTTGAGAGGAGGACATCAAGGAAGGGAAGACTACCATTACATTTAAATTCCATGGTGAACTTTATAGAACTATATTGATTGTTAAGATGGAGGAAAAACAGTTCCAACTTTTCTTTACCATGGGACCAGATGACACAAGTGTCATCCAAAAACCTCTTCCACATCTTAGGCAGATGGCAAGAAGAATTTAAGGCCATTGATTCAAAATCCTCCATGAATAAATTAGTTGCCACAGGGGAGAGGTGGAACCCATGGTGACACCTCACGTTTTCTCATAGAATTCCCCATCGAATGGAAAGAAAGTAGAAGTAAGAAAAATACCAACTAAATAAGCCGTATCGAGATGTGTGATGCGCTTGATGACTTCAATGGCCTCGTTAGACTTTAAGCTTCAATGGCCTCATTGGTAGGGATATTAGTGTAGAGGGAGAGCACACTGAAGCTCATAAGCTTGTCATCTAGATCAAGCTTGAAAGTATTTAACTCATTAACAAACGATGCAGAGTCCTTGACGATGGATTTTGTATGGCCAACACGGGGCTTAAGCTTTTGGTGTAGATATTTAGCAAGAATATAAGTTGGCCCTCCTATCGTGTTGACATTGGGTCTCAGAGGAGCCCCTTCCTTATGAATCCTTCGTAGACCATAGATTCTGGGGGTAAGAGAAAAAATTTAAATAAGCTTATGACTGAACGAGCTGACCAAGCTACTAGCCTTTATAGCAAGAGGCACACTTTTGGAAATTTTCTTGAGGGGATCCTTGTTGAGTTTCCTATAGCTCCCACTATTATGGAGGTGCTCCAATAACTTTCGATGGTAATTTTGTTTATCAAGAATAACGACAACGCCACCTCTATCGGCTTTGAGAACAACAATATGCTTATTATTGTTTAACGATTTGAGAGCATCAAACTCAAGTTTGCTGATGTTGTTCTTCGGAGGCTTTGCCTTTCTAAGGACAACCACACAGTCTTGATGAATGATATCCTTAGTGACTTTCGGTAAGTCTCTAATACTATATTCAATGTCACAGATGATATCGTCGACTGAGATCTTTCTAGGAGCAAGAGAAAAATTTAAACCTTTCTCCAAAATACTAAAGGAAAGGGGATCAAAAGAAGAGCTAGAGATATTGACAACCCTATTACTAGAAGAGGAAAGAAAATTAGAACAAACAATATTATCCAAACCTAAAGTCTTATTACCAATCCTATAATTAATAAAATTATCATAATTGAAAACAAACTCACTAACCTCATTCATATTATTATTAAGCCCAGTGATATTATTATTATACAAATTATTACTATTATTATTATTATTATTATTATTATCCAAACATAAATTATTATTTTTATTCCTAATATTATTATTCTCATCTGAGGTGAAAATGCAATCACTACTATTATTAACAATGTAAACTTTGAAACGGGAACTGATACTGCTACCCATTTCGTAGACATAGAAAAAGGTGACCTGATTTGAAAAGGGGTGATGCAGAACGAACATGTTTTTTTTAGAGCATAGTTTTTGGCACTTTAATTTTTTTATGTACATTACGTTTTAGAATCGTTTTAGAATCATTTTAGAATGTTAGTGATTTTCATGCTGATTTAAAAAAGTGAGTATTTTTCATCACCCCCTTTTTTTAAAAGACCCATGTTTTGGCTTTAAATTTTCTAATGTAGAAAATGTAAATAATTATTTTGTAAATTTGATCATTTTTGAATTGGCCGTTTTCTTCACATTTTCTTGTTTTTTATTTTAATTTTAACCTTTTTTTTAGTGAGGTTTTTATTGTTTTGCATTTTTGAATTAGATTGTCGATATTTAGAATTTTCGATATTCTACATATTTATACATCCTTAATTAATTTTTCAATCCACATGAAATAATTGTTTCTAAAAAACAATATTTTTTAACAATGGACATAAAAATAACCATTTTTAACATAAATATAACTAAAAAACTACACGTTTGGATAATTTTTTGCTAGAATTGACAAGTCAAAATCACAATTTTTATACGATAATTTTAACTAAAAGTGGTTAAATAATAGTTTTTTTTTATGAATTTCATGTCAAAAAAATAATAATAATCACTTTTTTTTTCAAAAAATAATGATTAACCTAAAAATCAATGCAAAAATCACATATTACAAATATTGAACGTATAACAAACCTAATTGAGTGTTTATTCTTCTCATAAAATGTCAAAGTCAAAACATTGCAAAGCTTGATTTACAAGCATAACTTAAATTTAATCAACAATGTCACGTAATCCAAACTCTTCGTCCTCTAGAGTTTCATCATTGTCTTCTTCCACAATATTTTCTGTTTCCTTTTACTCACTTTCCTCTTCTAATGGGTCTTTGATGTCTGCGAATCTCCCAATGTATGTCTTTCCAAACATTCCATGTCATGGTGATTGGGGTTCCTTTGCCTTTTTTGCCACACGTGATTCACTAAAGTCCCCTTTATTCAACCCAATTTCTTGCATTGCATCTGGAAGAAATTGAAGAACATTAATTCTTTGCTGAATGAAATTGCACTGTACTGGATCTTTTTCAATTGCAATGCAATTTCTTCCTTTTTGAAGGCAACATGCTAGCATTGTACCTAATTATCAAGCACAAAAGAAATAATGAACTAAATTAGTACAATGACATATTAATTAAAAAATAACATATTGAAATTCAATTCCATATAATAAAACTTACCTGAGCCAGAAAATAAATCCAGAACCCAATCTCCTTCATCTGAACAAATGTCTATAAGATAGTTAACCAATAATTGTGGTTTTTTATAAATGTTAACTATCTCTCCTTTTGTTTTTGATTCCGGGAAACAAACAGCCACCAGCCAGGCGGGCGGCTAGCGGCTGGGTGATTCCCACCAGCCGGGCGGGCGACTGGTTCATTCCCAGAATCACCCAGCCATCAGTAGGACTAGCGGCTGGTGGCTGGGTGATTCCAGGAATCAACCAGCCACCAGCCGGGCGAGCGGCTGGTGGCTGGGTGATTCTGGAAATCAACCAGCCACCAGCCGCCCGTGCGGCTGGTGGCTAGTTGATTCCGAGAATCAACTAGCCACCAGCCGGCCGGCTGGTGGCTGGTTGATTCCCGGAATCAAACAGAAACCAGCCGCCCGCCCGGCTGGTAGCTGGGTGATTTCAGGAATCACCCAGCTACCATCTGGGCCGGGGGGACGGCTGGTGGCTGGTTGATTCCCGGAATCAACCAGCCACCAGCCGGAAGGCCAGCTAGTGGCTGGTTGATTCCCAAAATCAACCAGCCACTAGTCACCCACTCGGCTGGTGGGTGGTTGATTCCCGGAATCAACCAGCCACTAGCCGCCCGCCCGGCAGTAATCACCCAGCTACCAGCCGCGCGCGCGGCTGGTGGTTGTTTGATTTCGGGAATCACCCAGCCGCCAGCCGGGCGGCTGGTGGATGGTTGATTCCCGGAATCAACCAGCCACCTACTAGGTGGTCAGCTGGTGGCTGGTTGATTCCAGCTGCGCGGGCAGCTGGTGGCTGGTTGATTCCTGGAATCAACCAGCCACCAGCCGCCCGCTAGTTGATTCCAGAAATCAACCAGCCACCAGCCGCCCGCGCGGCTAGTGGCTGGGTGATTCCGGGAATCAACCAGCGGCGCCAGCTGACGGCTGGTTGATTCCCGGCCGGTTGTTGGCTGGGTGATTCTGGGGAATCAACCAGCCACCAGCCGGGGAATCAACCAACCCCAGGAATCAACCAGCCACCAGCTAGGCGGCCAGCCGGTGACTGCTTTATTCGGGAATCAACCAGCCACTAGTCGGGCGGCCAGCTGGTGGCTGGTTGATTCCTTGCTAGTTGATTCCCGGAATCACTTAGCAACTAGCCAGGCGGGCGGTTGGTAGCTGGTTGATTCCGGGAATCAACCAGCCACGAGCCGCTCACCCGGTTGGTGGCTGGTTGATTCCCGAAATCACCCAGCCACCAGCCGGAGAACCAGCCACCTGTCGGCCGCCAGGCTGGTGGCTGGTTGATTCTCGGAACCACCTGAATAAAGCAGCCACCAGCTGGCCACCCGGCTGGTGGCTGGTTGATTCCGGGAGTCAACCAGCCACCAGTCGGGCGGCTAGCTGGTGGCTGGTTGATTCCCGGAATCACCCAGCCACTGGTGGCTGGTTGATTCCCGGAATCACCCAACCATTGGTGGCTTGTTGATTCCCAGCTAGTCGATTCCCAGAATCACTCAGCAACCAGCCAAGCGGGCGGCTGGTCGCTGGTTGATTCTCGGAATCGCCGAGCCACCAGCTGGAGAACCAGCCACCTGTCGGCCGCTCGGCTAGTGGCTAGTTGATTCTCGGAACCAACCAACCACCAGTCGGGTGGGTGGCTGATGGCTGGTTGATTCCGAGAATCAACCAGCCGCCAACCGGGCGGGCGGCTAGTGGCTGGTTGATTCTCGGAATCAATTAGCCACCAGCTGGGCGGCCAGTTGGTGGCGAATTGATTCCGGGAATCAACCAGCTACCAACCGCCCGCCCGGCTTGTGCTTGGTTGACTCCGGGAATCAACCAGCCATTAACCGCCCACCCGGCTGGTGGCTGGTTGATTCTCGGCCAATTGTTGGCTGGTTGATTCCCAGGAATCAACCACCCACCAGCTGCCCGCCCAGCTGGGGGCTGGTTGATTCCTGGAATCACCCAGCCACCAACCGGGCGGGCGGCTGGTTGATTCCTTGAATCACCCAGCCACCAACCGGGCGGGCGGCTGGTGGCTGGTTGATTGTCGGAATCAACCAGCCACCAGTCGTCCGCCCGGCTGGAGGCAGGGTGATTTCGGGAATCAACAAGCCACTAGCCGGGGAATCAACCAGCCACAAGCTAGCGCCGGGTGGGAGGCTGGTGGCTGGTTGATTCCCGGAATCAACCAGCCACCAGCCGGGCGACCAACTGGTGGCTGCTTTAATCGGGAATCAACCAGCCACCAGCTGGCCGCAGCCAGCCGGTGGCTGGTTGATTCCCAGAATCAACCAGCCACTAGTCGGACGGCCAGCTAGTGGCTGGTTGATTCCCGGAATAAACCAGCCACTAGCCGACCGGCCAGCTGGTGGCTTGGTGATTCCGGGAATCAACCCCTGTTGGTCGCTGGTTGATTCCCGAAATCACCCAGCCACTGGTGGCTAGTTTATTCCTGGAATCACTCAGCCACAAGGCGGGTGGGCGGCTGGTGGCTGGTTGATTCCCAGAATCACTCAGCCACCAGGCGGGCGGGCGGCTGGTCGCTGGTTGATTTTGGGAATCAACCAGTCACCAGGCAGACGGAATCAACCAGCCACTAGTCGCCCGCCTGGCTGGTGGCTGGGTGATTCTGGGAATCAACCAGCCACCGGTCGGGCACCAAGAATCAACCAGCCAGCCAGCCACCAGCTGGGCAGCCGGCTGCTGGCTGGGTGATTCTGGGAATCAACCAGCCACCAGCTGGCTGGCCGGTTGGTGGTAGTTTGATTCCGGGAATCAACCAGCCACCAGCGGCTGCGGCTGGTTGCTGGTTGATTCCGAGAATCAATCAGCCACCGACTGGGCGGGCGGCTAGTGGCTGGTTGATTCTGAGAATCAATCAGCCACCAGCTGGCCGCCCGTCTAGTGGCTGGTTGATCTTGGGAATCAACCAGCCGCCCGCCCGCCCGACTGGTGGCTGGGTGATTTCGGGAATCAACCAGCAACCAGCTGCTAGCCCGGCTGGTGGCTGGTTAATTCCGGGAATGGCTGGTTGAATCAAATATCCACCAGTCGGGCCGGCTGGTGGCTGGGTGATTTTGGGAATCACCTAGCCACTAGCCGGTCGAGAATCAACCAGCCACTAGCCGGGTAGAGCCACCAACTGGGCGGGCGGTTGGTGGATGGTTGATTCCGGGAGGCTGGGTAATTCCTGGAATCAACCAACCACTAGCCGCCCTCCCGACTGGTGGCTGGGTGATTCCCGGAATCAACCAGCCACCAGCCGCCCGCCCGGCTAGTGGCTAGGTGATTCCGGGAATCAACCAGCCACCAGCCGCCTGCCCGGCTGGTGGCTGGGTGATTCCGGGAATCACCCAGCCACCAACCAGGCCTGCCAGAATCACCCAGCCACCAGCCAGGTGGGCAAGTGGGCCGTCGGGGTGGGGCGGCTCAGAATCTCTCAGCCACTGGGTGGGCGGGCGGGCGGGCCGCCGGAGTGGTGCAGCCTAGCGGGCGGGCCGCCGGGGTGGTGCAGCCTAGGCTGCACCACCCCGGCGGCCCGCCCGCCCACCCGGTTGGTGGCTGGGTGATTCCGGGAATCACCTAGCCACGAGCCAGGTGGGTGGCTGGGTGATTTCAGCCGCCTGGATGATTCCCGGAATCACCCAGCCACCAGTCGGGCGAGCATGGGCGGCTGGTCCCTGGGCGATTCTCGAAATCACCCAGCCACCAACCAGCCGAGCAGGTGGGGTTGCACGAATCACCCACCCACCAGCCGGGCGGGCGGACGGCCCGGCCACCTGGGCTGGCACCACCTCGGTGGCCCGCCCGGCTAGTGGCTGGGCGATTTCGGGAATCACCCAGCCACCAGCTGAGCGGTTGGGCAGGCCAACAGGGTGGCACAGCTTGGGTTGGCGCCATCTCGATGGCCCGCCCGCCCACCTGGCTGGTGGCTGGGTGATTCCGGGAATTTCCTAGCCACCAACCGCCCACCCGGCTGGTGGATGGGCGATTCCGGGAATCACCCATCCACTGGGTGGGCGGACCGCCGGGGTAGCGCGACCTGGGCTAGCGCCACACCGGCTGCCTGCCCGCCTGCCCGGCTAGTGGCTGGGCGATTTCGGGAATCACCCAGTCACCAACCGTGCCACCCCGCTGGCCTGCCCGCCCACCTAGCTAGTAGCTGGTCGATTCCCGGAATTGCCCAGCCACCAGCCGGGTGGGCAGGCTCGCCACCGCGGTGGCGCGGCCGGGCTGGCGCCACCTCTGTTGCCCGCCCGCCCACCTGGCTGGTGGCTGGGCAATTCCTGGAATCATTTTTCTTTTGTATCTAACATGTTATGGTTGAAAACATGTTGAATTTATACTTTGGAAAGAAAAATGATATCATTCCAAAAACATTAATGTGTTTTTTCCTCATAAACAACTTTGTTTGGCACATAAAAATTTGGTTTTACTAGCATTTTTTAAAAAGTTTGATAATTGACCCTAAAAAAAATCATTGTTCCAGTATCATCACTTTCATTTGGAAGCTATATTTTGCACGAAAATTTCGTAGTCACTACCATTTTTAAAACATGTTCAAAATTGACCGCTAAAAAATAAAATCATCATTCCAGTTTACACACTTTTCATTTTTAGCACTGTTTTTTATGTTTTTTCGGGGTTTTTTTGCCAGAGTTCCCATTTTGAGTTTATAGTTCCCGTTTCAAAATTTACATTGTTTATTATTACTATTAAACCAATAAATATCATTATTATTGTGTTGAAAATTATTATTAATAGAACCACTTCTCCTATTTTCAAAACAAACAGAACCCAAAGAAGAATTAACAGACAAGGAACCTGAGGGAATCCAATAGGGTGAATACGAGATTGTTCCATCCTCATATTTGATGGCAGAAGGGTGAGAAACACCATCAACCCAATTGTCTAGTCAATTTAATGTCTTAAATTGCTCTACATAAATTATCAATCTGAGTATCATAAGCTGATGAAGTGTGGTGCACTATATGTGCTTAGTTAACTTTTCTCTTACTTCGTTGTTTTATAGTTTATGTTGTTTTTGGGATTTTTGTTCTAACATGCAATAATCAAATAATGAGAAAATGACTGAGACCAAGTATCCTGGCTGCAGCAAAAGGACAAGATGATTCTATCACGTCATTAGTTCATTAGAAGGCTATGTGCATCACTAATCTACAATCAACTTGAAAGCATGCAGTAATTCAAACTGTACATTAAACTTGCAAAGAAGAGCTTGAAAGAAATAACTTGAAATGAAACTAAAAGCAAAGCATAAAAACCACTTTCTAATGGCACTAGTCACTACTCATGCTGCTGCAAAAAAAAATAAGAAAAACTACTTTAAAGACCAGTTATAATGTTCAACTCTTCTTAACTCTCTGCTTCCAACACATGGGATTATGTGAAACACGATTAAGAAGTAGTTAGAAATAAGTCTAAAAAGTAATCAAAATAAGAAAAATCCACTTTAAAGACCAGTTATAATGTTCAACTCTTCCAAACTCTCTGCTTCCAACATATGGGATTATGTGAAACACGATTAAGAAGTAGTTAGAAATAAGTCTAAAAAGTAATCAAAATAAGAAAAATCCACTTTAAAGACCAGTTATAATGTTCAGCTCTTCCTAACTCTCTGCTTCCAACATATGGGATTATGTGAAACACGATTAAGAAGTAGTTAGAGATTAGTCTAAAAAGTACTCAAAGCAAGCTGTGATTTATTAATATTCTGATCTCTTAAAGATAAACAACTTATGATAAAGAGACCATCAATATGTTAGCATACAACTTGAGAAACTAAACTAGAAATCAAGCTAGAAATATAAAATAAAGGCAGCAACTTATGAATATGATAACTGAAAATACCATTAGAGATAAAGCAAATACAACAAAGACACACAATCCCGGGAGAAAATAACTTGCATAAATTAAAATTGCATGAATGAAAATCTAATCTACCTTATATTCTACAAAGCAATATTTACAAAATGAAATCTAATCTACTTACATCCTAATATGCTCCATGACATCTACTTCACATCTCCTTCCATGTTGAGAACATCAAAGCTTTATTCAATTTCTTCAAAAGTGCAAAGTACAACAAAGCTCTCCAAAGCTTTCAAAAGCCATGGGACTAACAAACTAAAAGGACTAAGAAAAGACTAAAGGAAAGACTAGCAAATGAAGGAGAGAGATCTCCTATTTATACAAAAAGATGAGAGCCATCTCATTAATGATAGTCCATTAATCTCTCCCTCTACCTCTAGAGTCCTAATCAAAATAGGAACTGATAAGACACATGTCTTTTTAGAGTTACAATACAATTAGGAGATGTGACACATATCCTCATGATCCCATGATTCTTTCCAACCAAATTCGAATTTGGCCTTAGAGTGCCACATAAGGGTCTTCTAGAAGCCTCCTTTCAACCTACACATGTCAACAATCTTAACCCATTTGTTAAGTATAAGCATATGCACATTATTTTCTAATGTTTAACCACAAATTCACTTAAAAGGCTTAGAAATAATAAAGATTGGAAAAACATAAAGGTGGCCCAATGATAATGAAAGTGGGATGAATGTGGTGACATAGTAGTGAAATGGAGGTGATATAATGGACATAATAGTGAAAGTGTAATGCAAATGAATGACATTTTCAAGACTCAACATACCCCCCAACTGAAGCTATTGCATGTCCTCATGCAATATATATTACATTAACTCTTTTGATCCTTGAGCTTTGGCTTAACTTTGCATGATATCATTTGATAACTTTATATTTCTGCAAAGTGTTTCACTTGAATTGCAACATGGTTGGTTCTTGTGTTACAACCATTTTTTTTTTATTGTTGCCTTCTATTTTGATCTTTGAACTTTGCATAATGATATTTTGATTATTGTTGCAAAGTATATCTTTATTGGATTGCATGATGGTTGGTTCTTGTGTGACAACCATGATTTTGTTTGTATCCAATTTATCCTTTAAGCACTTTTTCAAAAGCCATTGTATGCTCATAATAGCAATGTAATATTTAATATATGTTGGAAGTATGTGAGCTCTTGAATATGATATGGACATGGCAAGATATGAATATGAATGTATTCCCCCCCCAACTGATGGTATTGGCAATTTTATGAAATGAGGAAGAGAAATGTTTTTCCAACAATTATCATTCTAGCTTTTTATGGAATTCTATGGTTAAAAGTTAGAAAATTCCGTACCTTCACTTACCCTTTGGAATGGATGAGTTGTATGTGTGGTGGCTGAAAACTTCTGATCATATTCTTCTTTAGTGGCTGAACAAGAGGAGTCATGGATAGAGAGATAAGATGGCTTTTTATTGCTTCTACTAAAACTTGCTGAGTCTGCTCCAAAATGCTGAAAATAATAGTCTTCATGTCTTCAAAACTCATTGGCACAATTCCTACTATGTGAAAAGATGTTCTGATGTCGAACATAGTAGGAAATTGTTGGCTTAGTGGCCATTAATGGATGCCACTAGTCAACACGAGAACTCTCACCATTGATGACAATGAGAGTCAAGATGCCCAAACACATCTTGCTATGTACGAATGAATTTGTTGATGTCGAGTCACCTAGAAGATCTAACGAACAAGGGGCATTAATGTATTCCCATTGTTTGTCAGCATGAGGACTTGCCATTAAGGCATGCAAGCCTCAAGGTGTTTTTACAAAGAACTTAGACTCAAAGGACTATGGACTCAATAATTTGCATTGAAGCAGGGCTTATTTGCAGAATGAAAATGACAAGGAATGGAAGGTGAAAATGGAAGATGGCAATGGAGAGTAGAAATGACAATGGGCAATAAGCATATGAATGAGCCTCTTGCTTTTATTTGTGGGTTATGAATGGACAAAAAGAGATGGAAAATGTATGTGAATGTAAATGGAAAATATGGAGGAAAATGAGGTGAATGGTTTATTATGAAGTATGGATGTGATGGAGACAATAGTATCTGAAGGTTTTTCAAGTGTTTGGATCTGATTTTGCATCAGCATATTTCCTCTTTGTTGCTGATCATCCTCTCATGAAACAAATTGGTCTCTTAGAGAGACACCATTCTCTTGTAGTCATTTGTCCTTCCTCCTGGAACCTGCAAAAAAACTAATACTTCTTCTGCAATGGAATGTAAGATTATCAAAGGAGAGAGATGATCAATCTCTCTAGTTATGATATTTACACACAAAACAAATAATTTGTATTAATGAAACAAGTTCTCAAAGGAAAAATCAAAAGAATTTATACCTGCTTTGGAATTAGTGCCTCAAGTTGATGTTGCTTCTTTTCAGCAATTTATTTCATTATTTGCCATTTCAAACTCTAATGATATATTTCTCATTGTATAGATCTTGTTGAGATCTTTCCAATGGTACTTAAATCATCAAAATCTGATTTTGTATGAGAAAGATAAGCTGATTTGAACAATGAGGTTTTTCTGGCTGCGGAATCAGAGAATAGCTGCGGAATTGGACTTTAGCTGTGGAATGTGCACAGTTCTGTAGCTAAAAATCTCGGATACAAAGTTAGCCATTCATCTTTCATTATCAGTCCAAAATTAATCAATACCTTCAGAAAAGTGAGAAAATAACTTGTTCATTTCAATGATTCAAAATTATTATTTTCTTTTGACATGCAGCGACTCAGTGTGGCGACTCAATGTGGCGACTTTGTGATAACACACAATTTGACTTCCCTTTGACCGGGGTCTTTTTCATCAAATTTGACCGAATGAATAGGACACCATCCATGTACTGACATTTCCCTAGCTACCTGGTGGGCTCCAGTATTGTAGCAATAATGCTACAACTCCTAGGGCTTCCTGTCTCTTAATTTTATCAACCCGGTAGTTCGTACAAACTTGGAAGCGACGGTGCTGTATGCACAAGTACTAGCCCTTGTCGCAGCTGTCACTTGGTCAGCTGGCACAAGTCCGCTAGGGCTTAAGCCAACTTCTATAGGCTCACAGAAGAAGCTTTATCAATGATGGATGAAAGCTAACTCAAAGGAAGGCTACGCTGCTTGACAAACTGAATCAAAAGCAATTTAAAGCATGTAAATCTATGAAACCCTAATTTAACTAGTCTATCTTCTATAATGCAAAGAATGTGGATGCAACTCCTATGAATGCTGTCATTACCTCTAACAAGTGTAAATGCATGGGTCTAAGCTACTTGCATCATGAGAAATGTGTTTTTGTGTTTTTCCTTTTGGTGTGTGGAATGAGTGTGAACTTGGCCTAATTAGGGTTTGATTGTGCAGGTGGGATGGAGAAGGAAGGAAAGTGTGGGACAGGTTGGGGAGGCTAGGAGAGGTTCCTAAGGATCCTTAGCACCCATCCATAGAGGTCCCTCACGTTCAGAAGCTCGGCAACGAAGTGAATGGCCTCCTACAGGAAGGCTGCAGGGGATCCTACAGGATACTCTGTTTTCTACAGGATGGCTGTGCACGTCTACAGGATGGTTGGCCGTGGAGGTTTTCAGGAGTTGATGGAGTGTTGGAGTGGTGTGGGAGGCTAAGGGAGATGGAGATGGACCTAATGATGTCTTAGGAAATGGCAAGTCAGACGAAGGAAGGGTGCATGCAATGGGTTGATGTTTTGGAAGGGTGGAATCAACGAGAGTGAAGGAGATGGAGCTGTACGTGAAATGAGAGAGTTGGAGGGCACGTGAGTGAGATAGAGGGTGAATAGAACTTGCAAGTGGATGAAGGAAACGACGAAGGAAATCGCTTGAGCAAAAGCAGCGTAAATAAAACAAATGACCTGTGCATGAAAACAAGGAATTCATTAACCTATTATGCCATGAAACCTATAAATCCAAAATGGAAACCAAGCAATAAAACTAATGCGTGAGAGTGCAGTATGGATCAATGTCGAGAATGTATGAATAAATCCTTAATGAAAAACGTTCATGTGGCAACTTGCGTGGAGATGAAACGACTGCTGTTCTTTTTGGTGGCTGATCATGGTCTACACCCCAATCCCAAACAGTGAGATGGCAGTGAGCCTTTACAACCTGTTTTTGTTGGAGCTCCAAGAGATTTATTCTACCAACCTATCAAACTTGAATACTGAAAGCAAAGCATCATACCAGTCCTATCTATGCTAATGAAAACAATTAAACTAACAAGCTGGAAATCCGAATTGCATAGGAAACTACACAAACTCAAGTGCTGGACCTAATTGTAAATGCATTACAACACTGAGGAGGTCTATGGCTCTCAGGTTGGGCCCTAACCTGAGAGCTATAGCTCCTTGAGAAAACTCAGAACTAACTCAAAAGTGGCCTTCTTTATTCATAATCTGATAACATGCCAAATTGGCTTACAAAAGAGAACGAAACTTGAGCTGTGCTCCAAAATTACAATAGTAATACGAGAGTTTCAACAACCTAACCAAGGCTAAGGCCTCTATACTTATACAAAACGATGATCCAACAAGTATCCATGATTCTAGGAGCTCGGCTGCTTAATCTAGAGTTTAACTGCTGATCCTGTAGGATGGTCATAAATGCTGTTTCCTGTAGAGCAGTTTTGAACTGCTGTTCCTGTAGAACAGCTGGCCGTGTATTAAGCTCGGAGGGAGGATGGAGTGGGGCTTGGAGTTCTTGGTGAGGATCACGAGGAATGTCCCCCAAGACCGTGGACAACCTTTCCTTACGTCAGCAATGCCAACTCGTTGTCTCCTTGCCACCTTTTCGTTGTCTTTTGCTCCCTTTTAATGCCAAAACCTGGAATCACAATGCATTAGCTACGTAGATAAAGTGCCTATCCTTTCTCCTACAAACAACATGAATAAACTAAGAAGTGTATGCATAAACAATAAAAATGAATGGTTTGAGCAAGCAAAATAGGCCAAAAATGAGCCCAAATTGTACCAAAATTGGGGCTCATCATCACCCCCCAGCTGAACCATTTGCTCATCCTTGAGCAACCTTGCCTCTGCTCCTTGTCCTTTGCCGAGGACTCGGGACCGGAACAGGCTGTTTCTTTTCTGCTTTTGATGGCCCTGCCTTTTCTGCCCCTGATGGTGATGAGGGTGATGCTTCCTTCCCTTTTTCTATTTCCTTGAGCCAGGCTTCAGAAGGCGATTGGCCTATCTTTCGTGTCCAGGAAGTTATTTTTGGGCTCCCCTTTCCGGGGGTAGCTGATGGTTTAGAGGGGGTTCTTGCACTGGGTGAAGTAGGTACATCCCCTGAAGTGGTATGGCCGTTGGGTGAAGGCTGTGGCTTGCTCGGGGACATCCGCTTGCTTCTCCTGGCTTCAGGTGGCAGAGGGGTCTCCCTCTCCCTTTTCTCTTTCGGTTTTGGAGGTGTGCTGAGGGCAGCCAGTGCCGCTGCTGCCTCCTTATCGAGGATGTCAGCCTTCTCTTTCTTGTGTTTTGCTCTCTCGGAGCTCCTTGTAGAGGGTCCCTCCTTTTTAGATTTCAGGCTTCCTGTGGAAGACCCTGCTTTGCCCGCTTCCGGGCCTCCTGTAGAAGATTCTTTCCTTGTCTTCGGGCTCTCTATAGGAGGCTGTTTCTCAATGACCTTCGGGCCTCTCGTAGAAGCCTGTGGGTGTATTGTCGGGCTTCCTGTAGAAGCCTTTGTCTTCGTCTTTGGGCCTCCTGTAGAAGCCTGTTTTCCAACAATTTTCGGGCTTCGTGTAGAAGCCTTGGTCGTTGCTCTTGGGCTTCCTGTAGAAGCCTGCTCCTTACTGATCTTCGGGCTTCCTGTAGAAACCTTTGTCTTTGTTTTCGGGCTTCCTGTAGAGGCCTGTGTTTGTGTTTTCGGGCTTCCTGTAGAAGCCTGTGGTTGCGTTCCTGCAGATGCAACTCCCACCACCTTCTCTTGTCTTGCTGCGTGGCTTTTGCTTTTGGCTTTGACTGCAGAAGCTAACAAGGTGCTTGGGCTGGCAGGGGCCACCTTAGCTTTGACTGCCCTGCTCTTCAACCTCTTTTCCCTTGCTGATAGGATGGGGGTGTCCTCTTTGACTCCGTCATCTTTTCCTTCTTTCTTCTTCTTTCGTTCTTTCTTCTGTGCTGGAGCCGGAACTTTTTGGCTTTTTCCTTTCTTACTCCCGGCTTCTGGCTCTTCTTCTCCTCCGTTAGAGGATTCTGCTTCTTCAAGCAACATTTTTATGTTCCCCGTTCTTGATAAGTCCCTAAATGATTCCCAAGCGAGGGGGACTTTATATGAGCGGAGAGCATCCTCCACGAGGAGCTTGACTAGCCCATGGTGGGCTATTTGGTCCGGAATTCCGTCCTTGAGCTTGGTGGAACACTCCATTAAGGACTGTAGTAGAAAGTAAGGAATGCTCAACCTCTGTGCTGCAGGGAGGTCAATCTGGTGTTTTAGTTTGTTAAGCAGCCTGAAGTGATACGCATATACAATGCTATATCGACCCTCACAGGTGATATATTTCATAATTTGTAGACTGACTTCGTTCCATGGCGGCAACAGGCTTGCCCTTTTGACTCCATTTTTGTCTTCGGTGAATGACTCTTCCGGTGAGAAGAACTCCTTCTTTGCTTGCTGGCTCTGCTTCCGCTCTTCTTTGTCCCACGGCAGACCCATTGGCAGCTCTGTAATCCGACTGATATGCTCTGGGGTGAGTTTGAGGCTGAGACCTCTGAAGGTTACCGTGGCCAATGTCTGTGATTTAGGCTGCAGAGCCCGCAAAAATTCCTCAGCTACTTCATCATCGTAGCCCTGTAGTTTATCACAGAAAGGCATCCATTGTGCTCTAGTGAAGAGCTCAACCACTGCCGGGTTTCTCCTTAATGCATTTTAATTAGTGGGCTCTCGCCTGATAAACCCGCCAGGCATGATGAACACAGTGGTTTATACCAGAGGTGGTGGATACACAGGAAATTCGGTCTTAAAGACAGAACATGCAATGAATTTTCAGACCACAGTTTGATTATACAGCTATCCTGTAGGAGCGATAGTATAGGCACGGCAATCCAATTCTTTATGACCACACTGTGACTAATGGCCTTGCCACCTTTAAAAAAACCAATTGCGGAAGGAGTTGCAGGGTTACCTCTTTTCTGCCACCTTTTTTTACGTGAAGACTTCACCTTCCTGTAGAGCCGCGTTCCTGTAGAAACTGCTTCCTGTAGGACGGCGTTCCTGTAGAAACTGTTCCTGTAGGAGCAGTGCGCAGGCTTCGGGAAGAGCTTTAGTTGGCTGGCGGTCGAGAGGTACTTTACCAGCGTTCAGGTAGCCGAGAGCTCGGCGTATCAACATGCAGAGGTAAGCAGAGGATCTACTCGAGTTTTGAAGTGAGGTTGATGGAGATACACGCTTAATCGAGCCGATTAGATTTTGAATCAGCGCAGCTCGTGGCGCGGGGGTGAGCTGTCCCCGCCGGACCGTTGGGTGACATCACCCATCATCCGCCTGCACATTCGTTTGTTGCCGCATTCATTCCCACAGATCTGCCGCCGCCCTTTTCGGTTAAACTTCACTTCTCGGTTGACGGGACTGATCTTCACGTGCTTGCTGCGTGTTTCTTTCGTCGTGGCTGCCACCTCGTCCTCTGACTAACCCTTTACTAACCGACGTGGCCAATCACTGGCCTTTAGGCCGCTCAACCATTCACCTTTATGCCATGCAAAACAAATCGAAGTAATAATCATGTAGTTTGATGGAGAGAAGGATTAGAACACTTACCTGCGCGCAGCTGCACATGATTTCCAGTTTTTTTTTAGCGATGGATCTACCTGCCGCCTGTGGCTGCACATTCCTGTAGGCTCGTGGTTACAGGATGCTGGCGATGGAGTGAATGGTTCTGCGTTCATGCGCCCGTGTTTGATCTCAGATGGCGGTGCTGTGAACGGTCTTCACTTGAGCAGGTTGAACTGGTACAGGATCCCCGCGAGGGGTCTTGTCACCGTTCTTTCTCCTCGGGTGTATGGTGCATGCTGGCGGTTCTGGCTTCTCGATCACGATCCCAGCACTTCTGATGTATCAACGTGGATGTGGTATGGTTCTCGGTGCTTAGTTTTTCTTTGACAGATGCTTCCTCACGAGAACTGATTACTTTATTGTGCTGCTGCAGGGATCTTGGTTGCATGGCGACGAGGATGGTGGAGGACGATAATGGCAATGTTCAGGGGTGCCATCATTGGCATGCATGCATTCAATCCACTCCTCAGTCGCTAGATCTTCATTTGAAACACATTTCGGCCATCGTAACCTTCTACAGGAAGTTTCCTGTAGAACACAGAGTTTCCTGTAGAAATTTGGCATTTTCCTGTAGAAGATCCGCGTCTTCCTATAGGAAGACTGTCTGTTCCTGTAGAAAAACTGTATCCTCCTGTAGAAGATCCAAAGCATGATAATAATTGCACATACCTTAAAAAACATTGCTGTTCTTGGAGGAGGTGTTGATGACATCCTTTGCTAGCATGATGAAGGCCCCTGGCTTGGAGTGGAGAGGCTTCTTCTCCTCCATAGAACATCTGTGTGCAAACCTTTTATTGTGCTGATTGCTTTTTCCTGTTTTCTTTCTTTTTTTCTCTTTTTTTTTCTTTTTTTTTTAGAAAGACAATAGGAGCGCCTCAATGAGGTTTTCACCCCTACTGCCTGCCTTGGGCGCCTCAATGAGGTTTTCACCCCTACTGCCTGCCTTGGGCGCCTCAAAGAGGTTTTCACCCAAGGATCTTTATTTTTCTCTCTTTTCTTTTTCGAAAGACAATAGGAGCGCCTCAATGAGGTTTTCACCCCTACTGCCTGCCTTGGGCGCCTCAGAGAGGTTTTCACCCAAGGATCTTTATTTTTCTTTTTTTTTTTTTTTTTTTTTTTTTGTGTTTTAGATCCTTCAGGGTATGCCCAAAGCGGAGGCAGAACCCTTCTCTATGACCAAAACAGATTTCTCCATAGTGCTGATAAACTCTTGTCTTGAGAGAGGTCTTCTATAGATCTTCAATCGGTGCCCATTGACAAGCATGGGAATGGATTCCTCATCAATGGTTCGAATGAGGACAGATCCATTGTCATGGCACTGTTCCACCACATATGGTCCTAGCCATCTGGTTCTCAACTTCCCCTTGAAATCTTTGAATCTAGAATCATACAACAAAGCCCAATCTCCCGGCTGAAATTGCTTGTCATGGAGATGTTGGTCATGCCACACCTTCCTCTGAAGTTGAACCACTTCTGAGTGAAGGAGGGCCTGCATGCGGTGTTCATCCAGTCCATTCAGCTGCAATAACCTTTCTTGCTATGCATGGCTGAGATCTAGGTCCAGCTGAGCTGCCAACCTCAAAGTGTTATACTCAAACTCAATGGACAGTAAAGCTTTCTTCCCATAGACTAGCTCATAAGGTGTGAAACCGGTGGTGGTCTTCCAAGTGTTGTTGTAAGCCCATGTGGCTTCAACTAGGCGATCTGCCCAGTCTTTTCTGCTGCTGTTTACCACTTTGGTCAAGATCCCTTCTAGAGCTCTATTGGTGACTTCCACCTGCCCATTTGCTTGAGGATGATAGGGGGTGGAAGTCCTATGCTTGATCTTGTGATGAGCTAATAGATCTTCAACCAAGTTGGAGGTGAACTGGCTCCCTTGATCGGTCACCAGCTCTCTTGGGTAGCCAAACTTGTAGAAGATGTTCTCTCTTAAGAACTCGACCACCTTTTCTTCTGTTGCTGCTTTGATTGCTTTAGTCTCTGCCCACTTTGTCAAGTAGTCAGTACACACAATGATGTAGGATCTCTGCCTCGAAGAGGGATTGATTGGGCCCACAAAGTCCATGCCCCACTTCTCAAATGGCTCGAGAGTCACTTGAGGTTGGAGAGGCATCTCATCCCTTTGGGTCGGTTTCCCCATTCTTTGGCATTGGTTACACTGGCTAACATATCTTCTGACATCTTGATGAAGTGTGGGCCAATAGTAGCCTGCCTGCAGGATCTTGAAGGCAGTTCTCTTTGATGCAAAATGTCCTCCACAAGGCCCATCATGACAGGTGAGGAGAATGTCAAAGACTTCCTCCTCCCTTACACAACGCCTTAAGATCTGATCGGGGCCAAGCTTGAACAGGTTGCCCCCAATCCATGTAAATGAGGCACTCTTTCTGATGATTTTGCTCTTCTCTTTTGAAGAGAGGTGCGGAGGGAACTGAGCTGAAACAAGGTAGTTTGCTATATCAGCAAACCATGGAGAGAGTACTGAGATAGCAAAAAGATGCTCATCAGGCATCTGGTCATCCACCGTCTCATCTTCATCTGCAGACAAATCCAATCTAGACAAGAAGTCAGCAACAACATTTTCTTTTCCTGGTTTATCAACAATGGTTAGATCAAACTGCTGCAATAAAAGTAACCATCTAATAATACGAGCATTCACATCTGGTTTATTCATCAAGTATCTAATAGCAGCATGGTCAGTATGTACAAAAGTCTGGTAACTAGTAATGTAATGTCGGAACTTGTTCAGTGCATGAACCACATCTAAGAATTCCTTCTCGGTTACAGTGTAATTCAGCTCTGCTTTGGACAAGTTTTTGCTAACGAAGTAAATGGCATATGGAAGTTTTTGCTCAACTTGTCCTAAGGCTGCACCTATGGCTTTGTTCGAGGCATCAGTGTGGATGTGGAAAGGTAGGGCCCAGTTTGGACCCCTTAGGATTGGAGCTGACACTAACTTGTCTTTTAATTCATTCAAACTCTTCTGACAATCGTCAGTCCAATTAAACTCCACATCTTTTGCCAACAAACCAAACAATGGTGAGGCTAACTTGCTGAAGTCTTTAATGAACCTCCGGTAGTATCCTGCTAATCCCAAGAAACTTCGGACATCCCTTACTTTTTGAGGAGGTGGAACCCTCTTGATGAGAGCAATTTTGTTAGGATCCACCTGCAATCCTTGATAAGAAATGGTATGGCCTAGCACTGTCCCTTCAGTCATTAGGAATTCATATTTCTCAGGGCTAAGGGACAAGTTCATCTCGATGCACTTGGTTAGGACCTTTCCCAAGTTGGACAATGCTTCCTGGAAGTTGGCCCCATAAGGGGTAAAGTCATCCATGTAGATTTCCACTGCATCATGGACCAACTCCGAGAAGATGCTCAAGACAGCTCTCTGAAAAGTAGCAGGAGCATTGCATAGCCCAAAGGGAAGGACTCGGTAGGCAAAGGTACCCCAAGGACAAGTGAAGGTGGTCTTATCTTGGTCTTCCGGGCTGATTTGGATTTGATTGTACCCGCTGAACCCATCCAGGAAAGAGAAGAACTTCTTTCCTGCCAGTCCATCCAACACTTGATCTATGAAAGGTAGAGGGAAATGGTCCTTCTTGGTAGCTTTGTTCAGCTCCCGGTAATCTACACAGATCCTCCACTTCCCATTCTTCTTGGGAACCAACACTAGAGGGGACACCCATTCACTATCTGAGATGGGGTAAATGAATCCGGCATCCAACAGTTTTTGCAATTCTTCCTTGACAATGTCCTTAAGGGCTGGATTCATTCTCCTCTGGGGTTGCCTAACTGGTTTACAATCCTCTTTGATGTATATATGATGGGTACAGACCGAGGGGTGGACTCCTTTCATCTCCTTATAGCTCCAAGCAAAAGCATCTAAGTGGCTGGCCAATAGGCTACACAACTCCTTCTCCTGGGAAGGAGATAGAGAGGAGCTGATCTTTAACGCTCTCTCAGGGCCGAACTCCACACTTTTGACTCTGGGAGTGACAGGGCTGGTTGTACAAAGGTCCACTAAGGTGCTAGCTTGGGCATCCTCCACCAACTTCTCTAGAGATAGTGCACTGGAAGGTGGATTCTAGATCAGGGTCTCAATTAAATCATCCTCGGTAGGAGAATTTCTTCTAGCGGTATCTAGGGTGCACAGAGGTGCAGAGTACACCTCGTCTTCCTCTCCGTCCTCCAACCAGAGTGGTAAATCATGCTCTAAAGAGGGTTGGGCAGGAGGGTATAGGACTAACTGCTTGGACATGGGACCATTCTTGATGGTCATGTTTCCTGCCCGACAACTTATGTAAGCATCTGCAGTAGCTAACCAAGGCCTTCCCAAGATGAGAGGATATCCAGTAAGCTTGGCCTTTGGTTGCAGGACCAGGAAATCCGCAAGGTATTCCCAAGAATCAATTGAGACCAAGACATCCTCCACAATCCCTTCGGGAGTCACGGTGGAGCGATCTGCTAACTGCAGTACTGTCGAGGTCTTTCTCAAGGAACCCTGAAGATTGAGTTTAAGCATGGTATCCCTGGTCATCACATTGATGGCTGCCCCCAGTTCAATCAAGGTGTGGGGGATAATGGTGCCATTGATGTGTACATCTACTACAGGACTTCCAGGATCTAGGTACTTTGGGCAGATGACTTGTCCTAGCATAAGGTCAGACAGTTGTCCTATGACATTGATAGTTGAGGCATCTTTCTTCCGTCTGCCTGGGTGTTTGAAACACTTCTCCTTAATCAGCTTGTTATATATTGGCACATCCTTGATGGCTTGGAGAAGTGGGATTTTTACACACAACTGTTTGAGCTTACCCAAAAGCTCATCTTCTTCTAGGTTCGGTTGTGTGGTGGCTGTTAGTCTCTCAGGAAAGGGTGGAGTAGGCTTTGGTTCACTCTCCTGATGGGTTTCCTCATCCTCTGGGGGAGGAGGTTGGCGATCTGGAAGAGTCTTTCCAGATCTAAGATTGATCTCCTGGATCTCCACAGCATAGGTAGGGCATGAGGTCTCCCCAGTATAAACCTGCTGAGCCTGTCTATTGTTGGGGTTCGGGTTTGGTTGAGCAGGCATCTGAGGTTGCCTTGGAGGAGCAGGAGGTAAAGGCTGAGGTTGAACTGGTGGTGGAGGCAAAATGGCAGGAGGAGTGTTGTATTGGGGCCTCCACCCCGACTGAGGAGCACTCCATTGAGGCTGCGACTGGGTATGTGAGTGATATGGGTGAGAAGTAGGTTGAGTAGGGTACTGAGGTGGATAAGACCATGGAGGAGGCATGGACCAGGAAGGATGAGCAGGGGGACCCCATGAAGGCATGGGAGTCAAGTGGTTGGGGTTGTAATAAGCTTGAGATGCCCCTTGCATCCCCTGCTGATAAGGTCTAGATCCTTGAGGCCTCCTTTGGTTGATGAAGTAAAGAGGTTCAGTGGGGGCTTCAGTTCCTTGGTACATGGCTTTAAACCCAGGCAAGGTTGGACACTGATTTGTTGGGTGGTCCTCCTCACAAACGAAACACACTTCGACCGAATGCAATGGACATTCGTTCTTAGGGTGTCTTCTGGTGCACCTAGGACAGAAGACAGCCAAGGCTCTCTCAGCTTCCTCTTTCTTTTGCTGGATCCTGAATGTGTCCAGCTACATGGCAATGGTATGTCTCACCTCACTCTTAAGATCTTCTAATTGGTTTGTAAGCTCATGTTTGGAGAAAGGGACACCGGTGGAGAGGAGGTTTCCTCTACCTCGTTTTCTAGCTGCCCTGGAATGATTTCGAAACACAGTCTTGATGTCCTCATAAGGCAGTGGGTAAATGTCCCCCCCAGCTAACATGTGAAGGGTGTCTAGGAGATCTTCAGGGACTCCTCGAAGTAGAACCAACTTGAGGGATTCAGGGTCAAGTGTGCATCTGGCCCGTTTATAGCTAAGTTGGAACCTCTCCTCATAGTCCTCTAAAGACTCATCATTCCCCATGGTCATACGAAAGATCTCTCCCTTGGTTTCCTTGGACCTACAATAATCCCTATACTTGGTATTGAAGGCTTGCTGCATCTGAGCCCAAGTGGTGATGCTGTTCCCAGGTAATCCCATGAACCAGCGTAGTGCTGCATCCTTAAGAGTGGAAGGGAAAAGCTTCAACTTTTGCTCATCCTCAGTATAGTCATAGGTTCGACAAAGGACAGCAAACTCAAACAAGAAGGTATCAGGATCCTCAGTGGTCAGTCCATGGAAGTGAGGCAAGGCAGAGGGGCTAATGTTTTTCATTTTCATATCCCCATTGGTCTCTCGGATGGGGAAAGCTCCTTCTATTCTCTCATCTTCTCTCCTGTTATCAGCCATGGCTTCAGATGGAGTGGTTTCTAACTCTTCTTCTTCTATAGGGTCTTGGTATATCTCGGGATGTTCACCTATAGGTTCCTCTGGGTCGCTGTCACCAAAGAAGAGAGAAGGGTGACTTAGTGATGTGGTGGGGGTGTTTGGTAGGAATTTGCCTGATCTATCTCGGTTCCTACGAGGCATGAAAGGGAAAGGACTCTTCTCTGTTTTTAGTGCTTTTGTTTTTTCCTTGTACCTGCAAAACTGAAACAAAGTGATCTACAACTAACTAGATTACTCAAATGAAATTTGCGGAATTGGAAATATTAATCTAGGAAAGCAGGAAATATTAATCTAGGAAAGCAGGAAATACTAATCTAAGAAAGCAGGAAAGATTAATCTAGGAAAGCAGGAAATACTAATCTAAGAAAGCAGGAAAGATTAGTCTAGGAAAGCAGGAAAGTCTATGCTACTTTTGCAGAATGGAAATGAAGCAAACTACTTAGCAGAAGGTAAGAGTAGGAAAGTAGAGGAAAAGCAACAGGTGCTAATACTCTGACGCTTCCCTGGCAACGACGCCAAAAAGATGGTGGGCTCTAGTATTGTAGCAATACTGCTACAACTCCTGGGGCTTCCTGTCTCTTAATTTTATCAACCCGGTAGTTCGTACAAACTTGGAAGCGACGGTGCTGTATGCACAAGTACTAGCCCTTGTCGCAGCTGTTACTTGGTCAGCTGGCACAAGTCCGCTAGGGCTTAAGCCAACTTCTATAGGCTCACAGAAGAAGCTTTATCAATGATGGACGAAAGCTAACTCAAAGGAAGGCTACGCTGCTTGACAAACTGAATCAAAAGCAATTTAAAGCATGTAAATCTATGAAACCCTAATTTAACTAGTCTATCTTCTATAATGCAAAGAATGTGGATGCAACTCCTATGAATGCTGTCATTACCTCTAACAAGTGTAAATGCATGGGTCTAAGCTACTTGCATCATGAGAAATGTGTTTTTGTGTTTTTCCTTTTGGTGTGTGGAATGAGTGTGAACTTGGCCTAATTAGGGTTTGATTGTGCAGGTGGGATGGAGAAGGAAGGAAAGTGTGGGACAGGTTGGGGAGGCTAGGAGAGGTTCCTAAGGATCCTTAGCACCCATCCACAGAGGTCCCTCACGTTCAGAAGCTCGGCAACGAAGTGAATGGCCTCCTACAGGAAGGCTGCAGGGGATCCTACAGGATACTCTGTTTTCTACAGGATGGCTGTGCACGTCTACATGATGGTTGGCCATGGAGGTTTTCAGGAGTTGATGGAGTGTTGGAGTGGTGTGGGAGGCTAAGGGAGATGGAGATGGACCTAATGATGTCTTAGGAAATGGCAAGTCAGACGAAGGAAGGGTGCATGCAATGGGTTGATGTTTTGGAAGGGTGGAATCAACGAGAGTGAAGGAGATGGAGCTGTACGTGAAATGAGAGAGTTGGAGGGCACGTGAGTGAGATAGAGGGTGAATAGAACTTGCAGGTGGATGAAGGAAATGACGAAGGAAATCGCTTGAGCAAAAGCAGTGTAAATAAAACAAATGACCTATGCATGAAAACAAGGAATTCATTAACCTATTATGCCATGAAACCTATAAATCCAAAATGGAAACCAAGCAATAAAACTAATGCGTGAGAGTGCAGTATGGATCAATGTCGAGAATGTATGAATAAATCCTTAATGAAAAACGTTCATGTGGCAACTTGCGTGGAGATGAAACGACTGCTATTCTTTTTGGTGGCTGATCATGGTCTACACCCCAATCCCAAACAGTGAGATGGCAGTGAGCCTTGACAACCTGTTTTTGTTGGAGCTCCAAGAAATTTATTCTACCAACCTATCAAACTTGAATACTGAAAGCAAAGCATCATACCAGTCCTATCTATGCTAATGAAAACAATTAAACTAACAAGCTGGAAATCCGAATTGCATAGGAAACTAAACAAACTCAAGTGCTGGACCTAATTGTAAATGCATTACAACACTGAGGAGGTCTATGGCTCTCAGGTTGGGCCCTAACCTGAGAGCTATAGCTCCTTGAGAAAACTCAGAACTAACTCAAAAGTGGCCTTCTTTATTCATAATCTGATAACATGCCAAATTGGCTTACAAAAGAGAACGAAACTTGAGCTGTGCTCCAAAATTACAATAGTAATACGAGAGTTTCAACAACCTAACCAAGGCTAAGGCCTCTATACTTATACAAAACGATGATCCAACAAGTATCCATGATTCTAGAAGCTCGGCTGCTTAATCTAGAGTTTAACTGTTGATCCTGTAGGATGGTCATAAATGTTGTTTCCTGTAGAGCAGTTTTGAACTGCTGTTCCTGTAGAACAGCTGGCCGTGTATTAAGCTCGGAGGGAGGATGGAGTGGGGCTCGGAGTTCTTGGTGAGGATCACGAGGAATGTCCCCCAAGACCGTGGACAACCTCTCCTTACGTCAGCAATGCCAACTCGTTGTCTCCTTGCCACCTTTTCGTTGTCTTTTGCTCCCTTTTAATGCCAAAACCTGGAATCACAATGCATTAGCTACGTAGATAAAGTGCCTATCCTTTCTCCTACAAACAACATGAATAAACTAAGAAGTGTATGCATAAACAATAAAAATGAATGGTTTGAGCAAGCAAAATAGGCCAAAAATGAGCCCAAATTGTACCAAAATTGGGGCTCATCACTACCCATGTGACTTGTTTTGCTTGATGACACCTGCAACCTAGAGTTTAACAAAACAGCTGCGGAATTGTCAGCTAGCTGCGGAAACGCTGTATTGGCTGCGGAAAGTGCAGAGAGTGCTGTGAAATGGAGTGGCTGAAACAGAGTGTAGTAATTACAACAAAACCTCAGATCATATCAGGGGATCATATGACAAAAAGTCCATAACAAAATTATTTTGATCCTTTGGAGTCCAAATCTTAATGTTTTGTTGTTGTTTTTTTTTTTTTTTTTTTTTTGACATGAATTTCCTATATGGGAAGATGACCGCATCATTCTCTGCTCTCTCAAGGGCAGCAACAGCTGAGTATATCTCTCAAGGGCAGCAACAACGGATTTTGTAACAACAAAAACAGCAGCACATGGTGAAGAGGCAGGCATTATGGACATGGGCTTTTTCGTCAATAATATTGATGCAAGATTAATTTAGTAGGATAGCCATAACAGGTTGCCCATATGTAGCAGAGCCATAACCAAAAAAAAATTCATGTAAAGTGGCTATAAGATGGTTACAAATGACGGCATGTACAAGTTCAACCTGTTCTCGAACTTCATTTGACAATTCAAGTTCTACATAAGCCAATTCACTTAAAGCCTGCTCCAACTGAGTAGTTACATTGTGAAATTTGCCTGCGGCTTGCTATGAACAGCTTGATACTCTCGTGGCCAAACTTGAGGGTCTCCACAACATGTTTAAGAGCCAAGCGCAGAGATGACAAGGGTATTATCCTTAAGCAGGGAATCCGTCAAACATGATTTTCTCCCAACATCTAACCGACAACGATTTCATGGAATTTAATGGCAGAGAGTCGTGTTCAATTGGAACACGTCTCCAAACAGGTTGAGTTTAATGAGAGGGAAGGTGTGTAATCGGATTTCAGATGCCAGCAATATACAATGATTCCTAATTAGAATTCCCTTTCTCAGGCACGCAGAACACATTCAATCTATCAGTTAATCAATTCAATTTTATTTTTTTCATGCGCGGCAGTAAAAAATGGGCTCCAAAGAACCAAAACTTTCTTCCAGACCGCCATGAATTTCCTCAAACGGTTTCTAGGTTATCTAATTAACCCACCTGGCAAAAAAACCCATGTTTTATTTTTTTGCAATTCGCTACCATTTGGGCAAATCGAGCGTGTAAAGTTTGACGTTTTTTTCCTGTATTTACATTTTTCTGAGTTAACAGTTCTGCATTCGGCCTTTTATGAATTTGCATTTGTTTTCTTGTGGTTTATTTGTTGTTTCGCAGGTATGTTACACAAGTTCAATTCAATGCAGTCAGCCATTTAGAACCTTCCGGCTCTGCTCTTAATAACTTGCCCATTTCAGTTATCAGCTCACTCTGCAGCTCTGACAGTGGTGTTTGCATGCTGGAGGAGAAAACTATGCGGAAAAACAGTGCTCAACAGTGGGTATTACGGCTTATAACAGAGTGGCTGTGATGAAATTGCAGGACTGGTGATCGGGGTTTTGAGTGGATAGGTGAGGAAAATGGAACAGAGAGGTTTACAATGAAACAGAGTGGTGAATGAAACCGAGAGTGAAAAAAAACGGTGGAGTGAGGGAGTAATCATCAATACGAAATTGTTTCCTTCAAGTCTGTCTTTAAAATAACCAAAGGCACATATCATTTCTTTGCTTTATTATGCACAATATTCTAGTAGAGGTTTTACCCAAGGAATACCACTTTTATTTTGAAAAGAGTGGTTCACTGTTAAACGCTTACTTCTCTAGATTTCTCCTTCTGAACATCAGGAAGAAAACCTTGATGACATTGAAGGATGGTATGCAGGGGAAAATGGATACACAGAGGGACTTATATGAGCCTATACTGAGGTAAGCACAAGCTGGTCAGGGTCCTAGTACATTTTTCTTTTTTGAAAACAGAGTTTGTTTCAGGCCAAAGCTTGAACAAGGAGGCAGATTTTTATTGAAGCCACAGTGAAAACTAGAAATGGAGATAGCCATAGATTGCTTTTCTCTTTTTTTTTCTTCTCTGAAATTGTAAAATTTTATAAAAAGGATTAATGATTTTCAATTTCAAGCAGCAAATACTTCAAGAAAAACATGCTAAAAACATGGCTTTGACTGAGGTCTTAGGTTGGTTTTTCATCGATCTGAGCTGGGTGACTAGGATAGGATCTATGTCGGGACAATTCTGGAGATGCCCATGTGGTCAGTTTTTTCATTGGATGCCTGTAACCTGCTAAACCTTAAAACAGCTGCGGAATTGTCAGCTAGCTGCGGAATCAGGGCAGTTTCCGCAGCTAAGTTGCAAAACCTTATTTGAACAGGATACAGTGTTTTGAAGACCACTACAAAGCATAACCAAACAATTTTGGACAATTTGAACCTATCAAAGCAGTTGAGTTTCATTTTTTTCATTTTTTTTCATTTTTTTTTTTTTTATTGAATCAATTGAAGTGATGAAGTTTATTTTGTCTCCTATTTTTTCTTAACAATTCTTTTTCTGATCCTCCAGATCACACAGAGTGCAGGAGGAGAGCATACTCAAGAATTATTATTTTGTCTTATTTTTACTTAACAATCCTTTTTCTGATCCTCCAGATCACACAAAGTGCAGGAGGAGAGCATACTCAAGAATTATTAATTTTTTTTTTCAGATGTAAGAAATAAGGTCTCCTAATTACACTTCCCCGGCAACGGCGCCAAAATGTCTAGTCAATTTAATGTCTTAAATTGCTCTACATAAATTATCAATCCGGGTATCGTAAGCTGATGAAGTGTGGTGCACTATATGTGCTTAGTTAACCTTTCTCTTACTTCGTTCTTTTATAGTTTATGTTGTTTTTGGGATTTTTGTTCTAACATGCAATAATCAAATAATGAGAAAATGACTATGAGACCAAGTATCCTTGCTGCAGCAAAAGGACAAGATGATTCTATCACGTCATTAGTTCATTAGAAGGCTATGTGCATCACTAATCTACAATCAACTTGAAAGCATGCAGTAATTCAAACTGTACATTAAACTTGCAAAGAAGAGCTTGAAAGAAATAACTTGAAATGAAACTGAAAGCAAAGCATAAAAACCACTTTCTAATGGCACTAGTCACTACTCATGCTGCTGCAAAAAAAAATAAGAAAAACTACTTTAAAGACCAGTTATAATGTTCAACTCTTCTTAACTCTCTGCTTCCAACACATGGGATTATGTGAAACACGATTAAGAAGTAGTTAGAAATAAGTCTAAAAAGTAATCAAAATAAGAAAAATCCATTTTAAAGACCAGTTATAATGTTCAACTCTTCCTAACTCTCTGCTTCCAACATATGGGATTATGTGAAACACGATTAAGAAGTAGTTAGAAATAAGTCTAAAAAGTAATCAAAATAAGAAAAATCCACTTTAAAGACCAGTTATAATGTTCAGCTCTTCCTAACTCTCTGCTTCCAACATATGGGATTATGTGAAACACGATTAAGAAGTAGTTAGAGATTAGTCTAAAAAGTACTCAAAGCAAGCTGTGATTTATTAATATTCTGATCTCTTAAAGATGAACAACTTATGATAAAGAGACCATCAATATGTTAGCATACAACTTGAGAAACTAAACTAGAAATCAAGCTAGAAAAATAAAATAAAGGCAGCAACTTATGAATATGACAACTGAAAATACCATTAGAGATAAAGCAAATACAACAAAGACACACAATCCCGGGAGAAAATAACTTGCATAAATTAAAATTGCATGAATGAAAATCTAATCTACCTTACATTCTACAAAGCAATATTTACAAAATGAAATCTAATCTACTTACATCCTAATATGCTCCATGACATCTACTTCACATCTCCTTCCATGTTGAGAACATCAAAGCTTTATTCAATTTCTTCAAAAGTGCAAAGTACAACAAAGCTCTCCAAAGCTTTCAAAAGCCATGGGACTAACAAACTAAAAGGACTAAGAAAAGACTAAAGGAAAGACTAGCAAATGAAGGAGAGAGATCTCCTATTTATACAAAAAGATGAGAGCCATCTCATTAATGATAGTCCATGAATCTCTCCCTCTACCTCTAGAGTCCTAATCAAAATAGGAACTGATAAGACACATGTCTTTTTAGAGTTACAATACAATTAGGAGATGTGACACATATCCTCATGATCCCATGATTCTTTCCAACCAAATTCGAATTTGGCCTTAGAGTGCCACATAAGGGTCTTCTAGAAGCCTCCTTTCAACCTACACATGTCAACAATCTTAACCCATTTGTTAGGTATAAGCATATGCACATTATTTTCTAATGTTTAACCACAAATTCACTTAAAAGGCTTAGAAATAATAAAGATTGGAAAAACATAAAGGTGGCCCAATGATAATGAAAGTGGGATGAATGTGGTGACATGGTAGTGAAATGGAGGTGATATAATGGACATAATAGTGAAAGTGTAATGCAAATGAATGACATTTTCAAGACTCAACACCAATGTCGGAGAGCAGAGATTTATTAGAATTAATTTTACATCTAGAAGGAACACAAAAGAAACTAGACTCATTAGGCTGCAAGATCAATTTCTCTGAGAGCTTACTGAACTTCTTGGACTTCTTTACTTTCCATATTTCTTCCAAACGAGTATATTTCAGTGCCGAGCATGACTCGATCCTTGACCAGAGGGGGGCAGAGATCTCATTTGAAAGTTCCAAATGGAGAGACAACAAATTATGAGAAATGAAATCCAAAACCTTTCTCACCATGCCAATCTCCAAACAAAGCAATGCCATGCTGGCATTAAGTAAAATACAACAACCACTACAATTATTAAGAGGGTTCTTAATCTGAGTGAATGGAGGAACAAGGGAAGAGTCTCTACATCATTTTAGAAAAGCCAGATCTATCATCAACTTGGAAACCCTTACGCAAGACCTTTGAAAGTGATGAACTTTAATAGCAGTGGCCCTTTCGTATAAGTTAGGAATTTCTGTATTCAAGATTTTGTGATCCATAATGAATTAAGAAAAGTCTTTCGATAGAAATCACATAAGAGAAATTTTTGGCCAATGCATTTCAAACCAAGTGTGTTTCTTCATCAGGACCAAATGAAGAGGTAGACCATGGCAAAGGCTTAAATAGAGAGCAATTTAGAGACAAAATTTCCAAGTAATAACTATATTTGAACAATAATATTTAAATTATGATAATTGTAATAATTATAGGATTGGTAATAAGACTCTAGGTTTGGATAATATTGTTTGTTCTAATTTTCTTTCCTCTTCTAGTAATAGGGTTGTCAATCTCTCTAGTTTTTCTTTTGATCCCCCTGTCTTTAGTCTTTTGGAGAAAGTTTAAATTTTTTTCTTACTCCTAAAAAGATCCTGGTCGAAGATATCATTTGTGACATTGAATATGGTATTAGAGACTTATTGGATGTCACTAATGATATCATTTGTCAAGACTATGTAGTTGTCCTTAGAAAGGCAAAGCGCCTCATGAACAACATCAACAAACATGAGTTTGATGCTTTCAAATCGTTAAATAATAATAAGAACATTGTTGTTCTCAAAGCCGATAAAGGTGGTGTTGTGGTTATTCTTGATAAAGATGATTACTGTTAGAATATGTTGGACCACCTCTATAATAGCGGGAGCTGCAAGAAACTCAACAAGGGTACCCTGAAGAAAATTTTCAAAAGTATGGCTCTTGCTATAAAGGCTAGTAGCTCAGTCAGCGCGTTCAGTCATAAGCTTATTGAAATTTTCCATGTTACCCCCAGAATATATGGTCTACCAAATATTCATAAGGAAGGGGCTCCTCTGAGACCCATTGTCAACACGATAGGAGGACCAACTTATCTTCTTCCTAAATATTTAGCATAAAATCTTAAGACCCTTTTTTTCCATACAGAATCCTTCGTCAACAATTCTGCATCATTTGTTAATGAGTTAAAGAGTTGCAAGCTTGATCCATATGACAAACTTGTGAGCTTCAATGTGGTCTCCCTCTACACTAATATCCCTATCAACAAGGCCATCGAAGTCATCAAGAGCATCACAAATCCTGATATGGCTTACTTAGTTGGTATTTGTATTACTTCTACTTTCTTTTCATTCGATGGGGAATTCTATGAGAAAGCATGCGGTGTCATCATGGGTTCCCCCCTCTCCCATGTGGTAGCTAATCTATTCATCGAGGATTTTGAATCAAAGGCCTTATATTCTTTTCTTCTTTTGCCTAAGATGTGGAAGAGGTTTGTGGATGCAACTTGTGTCATCTGGTCCCATGGTAAAGAAAATTTGGAATTGTTTTTCCTCCATCTTAACAATCAATCTAGTTCTATAAAGCTCACCATGGAATTTGAATGTAATTTTAGTTTTCCCTTCCTTGATGTCCTCCTCTCAAGGAATGATGATGGCTCTTTTTCTCGTCAGGTATTTCTTTAAAAATTCATACCAAACAATATTTTCATTCTAATTCTCATCATTTCCCAGCTCAAATGCTTGGTGTTCTCAACACCTTAGCGACTAGAGATTTAAGAGTTTATGATGAAAGCCATCTTAATGAAGAGAAAGCACATATCCTAAGTGTTTTCTCTTTTAATGGGTATAGTAGACACCAATGTACTAAGGCTTTCCTCAGAGGTAAAAAAGGTCCTAGTGTTAAGAAAGATACCAAGGATCAATTTTTTGGTGTTCATCTTCCTTTCATCCAAGGGACCACTGACAATATTGCAAGGATCCTAAGGAAGCATAAGGAGGCTTCAACCTTTAGGCCTTTAAATACCATCTAGAGCTCCCTTCAATCTATAAAAGACCTAGTGGACCCCAAGAATATGAAGGGTGTTTATGTTATCCCATGCTCTTGTGGGACTCCCTACATTGGTGAGACTGGTCGCTCAATTAATCAAAGGATTCGCGAGCATGTTGATGATATCAAACATGGAAGGACCCACTCCTCTAGTTTGGCAGAGCATGCAGATAAATCTAGGCATCACATCTGCATTGAGAAGGCCCAAGTCATTGCTAGGGTTAGTCATTTCCATCATCGTAAATTGAGGGAGGCCCTAGAAATTGAAAAAACGCCCAATAGTTTGAATAGAGATGATGGTTGGAATATTAGCAGAAGTTGGATCCTTGTCTTGTCCTCTTAGTTTTTTAGGCTTCTTTTTGGGTTTCATTTTGTTTATTTGTTTGTCTATGTACGTATTGGCATGCTTTTTATAGTATTTGTTGTCTATTTATTCTTCATTAGAGCTTGTTTTCTTGATCCTTCATGTTTTTTATGTATTTTGTCATCCTATTTGTTCTTAACTCCTTTTCATATTTTTATTATTTGTTTAATGGGCCACAACCCCATATCTTATTGTTAACCCTATTTTATTTATTGATTACTTTTCCTTGTATATATATATATATATTTCTTTCGACTTGTGTATATATTTCTTTTATTTTATTTTATTTCCCTTAATTATTTTATTTATAAAATGATCTTGTCTCGATTAGGGTATTGACTCATTTTTATAATTTTTGACTTCCCTCCTTCTTTAGAGTTTGACTTTTATTTTATTAATTTTTTATTTTTTTAATAAATTAATTTAAATATTATTTCCCAAAAACTAGTTGTTTAATATGGCGGTTACTTATTGATATTTGTTTTTAATAAATTAATAAACTAGTATCATAATTTAAATATTATTTTTCCAAATATTAATAGTCGGTTTTCATAAATTAATTTAAATATTGTTTTTCAAAAACTAGTCGTTTAATATAACCGTTACTTATTAATATTTTTAAATAAATTAATAAACTAATATCTATTTAAATATTATTTTTCAAAAACTAGTAATATTTGTTTTTAATAAATTAATTTAAGTATTATTTTTTTAAAAATATTTGTTTAATATAGTCGTTACCTATTAATGTTTTTAATAAATTAATAAAATAATATCATTACTTAAATATTATTTTTCAAAAACTAGTCGTTTAACATAGCCGTTACTTAATAATATTTGTTTTTAATATATTAATAAATTAATATCATAATTTAAATATTATTGTTCAAATATATTCGTTACTTGCAAATTATGTCTCTACGTTGTTTTCCATTTAAGCGTTTTCCATGGTCCGCCTCTTCATCTGGTGCTGAGGATAAACCACACTTGTTGGTTCGAAATGTGTCGGCCAAAAATTTATCTTATGCGATTTCTGTGGAAAGACTTTGCTTAATTCATTATCGATCATAGAAGCTTGAATATAGAAATTACTACCCAATACGGAAGGGCCACTTCTATTAAAGTTCATCACTTTGAACGGTCTCGTGTAAGGGTTTCCAAGTTGAAGACATATATGGCTTTTCTAAAACAATGTAGAGACTCTTCCCTTGTTCCTCTGTTCCCTCATATTAAGCACTGTCTTAATAATTCTAGTGGTTGTCGTATTTTTCTTAATGATAGCATGACATTGGTTCATTTGGAAATTGGGAGGGTGAGAAAGGATTTGGATTTCGTTTCTCTTAATTTGTTGTCTCTTCATTTGGAACTTTCAAATGAGATATTTGCCCCCCTCTGGTCAAGGATCGTCGCATGCTCGGCACTGAAATCTACTCATCTGGAAGAAATATGGAAACTAAAGTAGTCTAAGAAGTTCAATATTCATAAGGAAGGGGCTCCTATGAGATCCATTGTCAACACGATAGGAGGACCAACTTATCTTCTTCCTAAATATTTAACCTAAAAGCTTAAGACTCTTGTTTTCCATACATAATCCTTCGTCAATGACTCTGCATCATTTGTTAATGAGTTAAAGAGTTTCAATCTTGATCCAGATGACAAGCGTGTGAGCTTCGATGTGGTCTCCCTCTACACTAATATCCCTATCAATGAGGAAATTGAGGTCATCAAGTCCGTCACAGGTCCTGATATAGCTTATTTAGTTGGTATTTGTCTTACTTCTACTTCCTTTTCATTCGATAGGGAATTCTATGAGAAAACATGATGTGTCGCAATGGGTTCCCCCCTCTACCTTGTAGTACTTAATCGATTCATGGAGGATTTTGAATCAAAGGCATTATCTTCTTCTCGTCTTCTACCTAAGATGTGGAAGAGGTTTGTGGATTACACTTGTGTCATCTGGCCCCATGGTAAAGAAAAGTTTGAACTATTTTTCCTCCATCTTAACAATCAATCTAGTACTATAAAGTTCACCATGGAATTTGAATGTAATGGTAGTCTTCCCTTCCTTGACATCCTCCTCTCAAGGAATGATGATGGCTATTTTTCACATCAGGGATTTCATAGGAAAACTCATAGAGAACAATATCTTCATGCGAATTCTCATCATTTCCCCTCTCAAAATCTTGGTGTTCTCAACACCTTAGCGACTAGAGCTTTAAGAGTTTCTAATGAAAACCATCTCAATGAAGAGAAAGCACATCTCCTAAGTGTTTTCTTTAATAATTGGTATAGTAGACACTAATGTACTAAGGCTTTCCTTAGAGCTGAAAAAGGTCCTAGTGCTAAGAAAGATACCAAGCATCGATTTTCTGGTGTTCATCTTCCTTTTATCCAAGGGACCACTAACAAGATTGCAAGGATCCTAAGAAAGCATAAGGTGGCTTCAACCTTTAGGACTTTAAATACCATCCGAAGCTCCCTTAGATATTTAAAATACCTAGTGGACCCCAAGAATATCAAGGGTGTTTACGTTATCCCATGCTCTTGTGGGAATCCCTACATTAGTGAAACTGGTCACTTGATTAATCAAAGGATTCGTGAGCATGCTATTGGCATCAAGCATTGAAGGACCTGCTCCTTTGCTTTAGCAAAGCATGCAGATAAATCTAGGCATCACATCTGCATTAAGGAGGCCCAAGTTGTTGCTAGGGTTAGTCATTTCCATCATCATAAATTGAGGGAGGCCCTAGAAATTGGAAAAAGACACAATAATTTGAATAGAGATGATGGTTGGAATATTAGTAGAAGTTGGGTCCCTGTCTTGTCCTCTTAGTTTTTTAGGCTTCTTTTTGGGATTTATTTTGTTTGTTTGTTTAACTATGTAGGTATTGGCATCCTTTTTATAGTATTTGTTGTTGATTTATTCTTCATTAGAGTTTGTTTTCTTGATCCTTCATATTTTTATGTATTTTATCATCCTATTCATTCTTAACTCTTCATAGTATTTTTGTAATTTGTTTAATGGGCCTCAGCCCTATATATATATATCTATATATATATCTATATATATATATATATATATATATATATATATATATATATATATATATTTTATTATTTTGTTTTATTTTATATTTATTTATTTATTTATTTTAATAAATTAATACATATTTATACATGTCGAAGAATCCAATACCATGGACTGAAAACCATCACGTCCAAAAAACATGTGCGAAAATCATGCACAAAACCATAGGTGGGTCTGCTCAACCTAACATATGGTCCAAAACCAAAATTTTCTGAGGCGTTGCCCCAGACCCCATAAAGTGGGGTTATGGGTACACCTCAAACCCCCTCTAACCCCCCCTCACTACACAATTGGCGCAACGAAGGGGGGCTCTGCCCCACCTCTACCCCCCCGGTTAACTACGTGGGCTAGTCGTGGAAAGAATATAACACAACCCAATAGATTATGGTAATAAGGACAATTATTACAATGCATTGGGAAGGACCATAATTCAATGCAATCTTACGTAGTTCAAGTTCCAATGCGTATGCATAAATGTGCAAGATATGGTGGGGATCAGAATAATGATCGTTGAATCTACAAGCTAGCGAGAGGTTCAACAACGATAATTATGGATCATCATTTCTATTAAATACGGCATCTTTAACATTAAATACGATACCTCCCCCAACTAGGGCATGATCGTCCATGGTCATGTCTAGTCATGTCATAGGTGAAATGTCAATCAAATCCAATAAGTATGTTGGGGACGTACCTGCCGACTTACCTTGACAGAGTAACAACATCACAGGAGTAACAACACTAGATGAGTATTTAGACTATCATGACGAATGAAGTAACAACACCGAAGGAGTAACAACACTAGTGTACTTTGATAGAATCAAAACGAATGCAGTAACAACACCATTAGCGTAACAATACCTGTGTACTTCAACAGAATCATGACAAATGGAGTAACAATACTAATGTACTTAGACAAAATCACGACAAATGATGTAATAAAACCGGAGGAGTAATAACACTAGTGTACTTAGACGAAATCGCCACAAAAAGAGTAACAACGTTGGAGGAGTAACAACACTAGTGAAGTACTTAGACGAAATCAACATTCGCATAGTAACAACACTGGGGAAGTAACAACACTAAAGGAGTAGTAGCACCAACAAAGTACCTGCAAGAAAATAATGATAGAGTAGTAACAAAATTTTATTGTATATATATGTGTGTGTGTGTATGTTTTTATTTTTTATTTTTTCTAAATTAAGCAAGAGGTATAGACGAATAGTTCTCCGCACTAATAATTTCAAAACCAGAATTATCACAAAGATGCTTAATAAAGGAGTGTTTGGAAACGGGATGTTGATACAATTTGAGGCGGTGTCCATTTACAATCAGGGGAGTACGTGCCTCATCAATTGTTACGAGTCTAATAGTCTCGTTATCAAACACCATGTCAACTTCATATGGTCCCATCCATCTACAAAAGAGTTTTGCTTTAAAATCTTGGAACCAAGAGTCATAGAGAAACGCCCAATCTCCTCTTTGGAACACATTTTTCTTGATAAATTTATCATGCCATTTAGTTCATTTGCTGTAGACTCACAACGGTGTTCTAGACAACTATCGAACGAATTTCATCCAACTCATTTAATTGTTCCAGTCAGTGTTTCTTGGGTTCTAAAAGATCCAAACCTACTTCAAGGGCTCTCCTGAGCATCTTAATTTCGAATTCCACTAGCAACAAAGAGAATTTCCCATAGACAAGATCGTATGGTGAAAATCCTTTTGTGTTCCACTATGTTGTTCTATATGCCCAAAGTTCCTCAGGAAGCTTTTCAGCCCAATGTCAACGATGGCTTGCTATAGTCTTTGTAAGGATATTCTACAACACTTTATTTGTACTCTCAACTTGACCATTCGCCTGAGGATGATATGGAGATGTCACCCTTTGCTTGATTCCATACTTCTTCATAATCCCTGCTATCAGATGTGATGTGAATTGTGCTCCTCCATTTGAAACTATCTCTCTAGCAGCTCCATCCCTAGAAAAAATTTCTTCGAATAAGAAGTCAGAGATAACCTATTCTGTTTCTTTCGTAACAACCTTCGACTCTCCACTTTGTCACATAATCGATGCAGAGCAGAATGTGGAATTTTTGATGTGAAGGTGGATTGAATGGCCCAACAAAATCGATAACCCATTTCTCAAAGGGCTCAAGAGCTAGTTGAGGCTGTAACGACATATCATCTGACCAACCAAGTTGTTCCATCCACTGGTAGCTATCGCACCCTCGATATATTTCCTTGCATCATGAAAACTAGAGGGCCAATAGTATCCCATTTGTAACACCTTTTGACCTATCTACTTATCTACAAAATTCCCTCCACAGGGGCCATTGTGAGCAGTTTTCAGGGCATCATAGATGTCACCTTCACCTATGCATTGCCAGATTTGTTGATCAAGTCATGTGTAAAAGAGGTATCCCTCTATCCAAGAATAGTGGGCACTATGATGGATAATATTTCACTGCTCTCTGTATGGAAAGCGTTGAGGTACTTTTCCTATAGGAAGATAGTTAGCAATATCTACATATCACGAAGTGTGAGTAGAAATTGCAAAAATATGTTCATCCATAAAACTATCCTCTACAAGTGCACCTCCATCACTAGTATCTAGCCAAGACAAGAAATTAATAACTAAATTATCTTGCCTTGGCTTATCTACAATGGTGATATCAAATTCTTGAATTAAAAATTACCATCTCGTAATACCACCAAGAGTTATAGATTTAATCATCATATACCTGATGGTTGTATGATCAGTGTGCACAAAAGTGGGACACCCTGTAATGTAATGATGAAACTTATTAATAGCATAAATAACAACCAAAAAGTCTTTTTCAGTTACCGTATAGTTCAGTTCAACAGGAGTCAGAATCTTGCTGACGTAATAGATCGTGTATGGTTTCCTATCCTCTTGTTGTCCCAAGACTACCCCTATTGCTGTGTGAGAAGCATATCTAGAGATATGAAATGGGAGCTTCAAGTTAGGACCACGTAATATCGGAGCTTTGCAAACTAGTTCTTTGATTTTCACAAAGGTTGTTTCACATTCATCTATCCACACAAACTCTGCATCCTTAGGTAACAATTGAAAAATTGAAATACTCTCTTAGATATTTTTTCTATAAAACGTCTATAATAGCCAGCATAATCGATGAAACTATGCACCTATGTTGGTGTCTTAGGTGTAGGAAAATTTAATACTACCTCTACTTTGGTAGGATCAACCCAAATTCCTGCAACTAAAAGCAGGTGTCCCAACACTATTCCTTCTTTCACCATCATATGGCATTTCTGAGTACTAAGAAAAACATGTGTTTTCCTACATATTTCAAGTACTTTCTCTAAGTTTTCCAAACCTTCTTCAAAATAATCCCCATATGGGTTGAAGTCATCCATGTATATGTCAACACTATCATTGACTAGATGAAAACAAATCCTAATATTTCCTGTTGAAAGGTAGTGAGTGCATTATAGAGAACAAATGGGAGGACTCGGTATGAAAAGGTTCCCCAAGGTCATGTGAAGGTAGTTTTATATTGATCCTCAGAGATTTTTGGATCTGGTTGTACCCACTAAATCCGTCCAGAAAGGAGAAGAACTTATTTCCATCTAATGTATCAAGGACCTGATCAATAAAAGATAAGGGAAAATGATATTTTTGAGTTTCTTTATTTAATTCCCTGTAATCAACACAAACCTGCCACTTGTTATTCTTCTTCGGAGCAATTATTAGTGGGGATACCCATTGACTTTTTGACATCGGGGAAATAAATCCCACATCTAATAGTTTATGTAATTCATCTTTGACAATGTTCTTTAAAGCAAGATTCATTCTTCTCTATGGTTACCTAACAAGTCAACATTCTTCTTTAATATATATGTGATGAGTACATAAGCAAGAAAGGATTCCTTTCATATCTTTATATTCCCAAGCGAAGGCTTCTTTCTATTCCCGAAGAACTTTCAGTAACCATTCAAAATGGGAAGGTGAAAGGTCAGGATTAATGTTCAACGTCTTCCTTGGCTCAATTTCTACAGGAACATTGTTACAGGCTACAATTATAGGAATGATTTCAACTTCAATCTCTAGTTCAATGGCTTCCTGAACATTGAAATTCATAACAAATTCTAATAGTTGGTTGGTTGAATCATAAATGGAGTTGTGGTTGTTGATAAAGGTACTAATTGCATCATCTTCCATTTCATCCTTAAAATAAAGGGCCTCACCAATAGTAATAATTTGTCTAATTTCATAATTTTCGGGTTCGAGCCCTTTTGCAGGTATAGATTTTTATATTAAGGTGAATCTTGGTTTATCTGGTGAACTCAGTTTCATAGGGGGGTAAAGGATAATATTCTTTGTAACTTCCCCATTGGATATTACCATATTTCCTGACCGATACCCAATGTAAGCGTCTGCGGTCGCAAGCCAAGGTCTTCCTAAAGTCAAAGGATGCCCACCGACTGGGGATTAGGTATGTAATACCAAAATATCAACATGGTACAACCATGAGTGTACTGAAATGGTTATATCTTCCAACTTCCCTACCGATCTTCTAGTAGACCGATCTGCAAATTCTAGGATGGTGGGAGTTGGTTTAAGGTTTCGCAAGCCCAAGGTAATCACAGTTGCAGAAGTTATGACATTAATTGATGCCCCCAATTCTACCAACACATTTGGGATATCAACCCCATTAATATATACTGTAAGAATCATGTTCCCTAGATGTCCGTACTTAACAGTTGTAGGCTTCCCCAACATTATGTCTGATACTTTTCCCATAACATGAATAGTGAGTGGATCCCTTGGTTTTCTTCCAGGTTTCTTAGAGCAATATTATTTGATTGGTTTGGAATAAGTCAACACGTCCTTCACAGCTTAAAGTAACATAATTTTGAAAAATATATTTTGTAAATTCCCCTAAAACATCAAATTCAGGATGAGGACTTTGTTTGCTCAAGGATAGTCTCTCATGATAAGGTGGACCAGTTTGACATCCTCTAGTAACAATTGTTTGAGAAGGAGGTTGTTTTCCCATGGTATTTTGAGCTAACTCATCCCTAGTTGTTCCAATAGAATTCCTAGGTTCTCATTCTCAGACTTCATCATTAGTATGTTGAACAATTATTGGTGAAGTTTGAGTATTTACCACCCGACTAGACCGGAGATGTAATTCATTACATTCTGCAGTGGAAATATTGTATGTAAGAAGTTTGAGTGTCTCAACCTATTGAGCCCCTCTATTGTTTGGATTTTGGTTGGATTGAACATGCAGTTTTGGATGAAGAAGAGGATTACTCATGGAGGCATTAGAAGGTAGTTGCAACTGTTGTTGTGGCATAGGCTAGGAGAAATGTCCTGAAGGAGGAGGAAGTCCAAGCCAATTCTAGGACCATGATTGGGTTGGACCATACTATGGGAACCATGGTTTTAATGGCATTGGATATTGACAAGATTTCAGCCATGAAGGTAAAAAAGGTACAGACTGAGCCCGAAAATTCAAATTATTAAAATAATGAGAGGGGTCTTGAGGCATACCTTGGTTCATGCTATGTGGCCATGGTTTCCTTGATCCCATGAAGTACAACTGATCTACAACTTCATTTTCTCCCAAAACAATTGCCTTCAGTCGAGGAAGAGATCGATAGGTGCTAGTGGAATGACTCTATTCACATATCGCATAGGTCTCGATAGCATTCAGTGGAAATTCCTTTAGCGCGTGCTTCTTCCTGCGTTGAGGGAAGAAAATGGACATAGCCTTCTCTGCTTCCATCTGCTTTTATTTCATCTATAAAATGTCAGTTGTGAGGATAGTGTGCTCAAGATATCAATCCTCAAGTTGTCCAGCAAGTTTCCAATTTCTGCTTTCGTAACTCCACCGCTGGATGTCTTTACAGTTCAGATCCCCTGTCTATGTGTCACAGCTGCATGTGAACACTTAATGCACAATTTGTAGATGGTTCAAATTCTTCCTTCGATATATCTCCCTTTCCTACTATGTTCAAAATTTCCAAATATTCCTACTACGTTCAAAAGTTCCAAAGATACCTCCCTTTCCTACTACGTTCAAAAGTTCCAAAAAGGTACAGACTGAGCCACAAAATTCAAATTATTAAAATACTTATAGGGGTCTTGAGGCATACATTGATTCATGTTATGTGGGCATGGTTTCCATGGTTTCCTTGATCCCATGAAGTACAACTGATCTACCTCTTCATTTCTCCCCAAAAAATTGCCTTCAACCCAGGAAGGGATGGACAGGTGCTAGTGAAATGACTATATTCATATATCTCATAGGACTCAACAGTATGCAGTGGACATTCCTTTAGTGGGTGCTTCTTCTTTTGTTAAGGGCATAAAATGGAGATAGCCTTGTTTGCTTCCATCTGCTTCTATTTCGTCTATAAAATTTCTAGTTGTGAGGACAATGTTCTCAAGATATCAATCCTCAAGTTGTCCAGCAAGTTTCCAATTTCTGCTTTCATCACTCCAACGTTGGATGTCTTGATGGTTTGGATCCTCTACCTATGCCTCACAGCTCCACGTGAACACTTAATGCACAATTCGTAGATGGTGTCAAATTCTTCCTTCGATATATCTCCCTTTCCTACTACTTTCAAAATTTCCAAAGGTTCCTCCCATAGTGCCCAGAGAAAAATTATCTTCAAGATGTCCTCGTCTAGATCACTATGGCCTGATATATGCAAACTGTATTTGAAATGTTCCACAAAGTCCTTTATGTTCTCATCCTCTTTCTGCATAATCTTAAATATCTCTTCCTTAACATCTCGATATTTGCAGTAGTTTTGATATTTTAGAGAAAAATCATCTTCATATCATTCCATATAGTAATAGATTTCCCCCCTAAACCCACGAACCATCTCGAAGTTGTTCCCTTTAAAGTGGCAAGGAATATCTTCAATTTCTGGGCAATAGAAATATAGTCATACCCCCGACAAACAATGTTGAATTTCAAACGGGAATGTGTCCGTATCTTCAGAAGAAAAACCATGAAAGTTAGGTAATGTTGTCCAAGGAATGGGCTTCATAAGCGCATCACCCCTTATATCTCCAATTTGGAACTTAATTGAAGAAGTTGGAGGATCCATGAATATCTTCCAATATTCACTTAGAATCTCAACAAGTTCTGGTTGTTCTATAATGCGTGGTTGAGTCTATTTAACAACACTTCCTCGATCAATTGGTGCACTAAATTCCCTCAACTCTTCTTCTTCTTCTGAACTCACAATGTTCAGCTCCCGCGATCCTCTGCTTGCTACTTCTTCTTCCCTGAATTCTGCTTTTGTTATTGGGGGAGGTTTTGGTTGTGAAACTAACTTCCCTCCAGATCTCATATGAGATTTCACCTTAACAATAGCTCGCGACAATGCTCTTGACTCAGTTTTTGAAATGATTTCTTAGATATTGGTAATTCTACCTAGATCTTTCCTTCCTTTTTTGGGGGGTCTTCCTCTACCCCTTTTATTTGTATATCTGTTCATACAATTAGAAAATAAGAAGAAAAAATTCAAGCAAATTGAAATCTCAGGACTTGGAGCAGGGTGAAATCTTCCCTCCCCAAGACAAGAGAGTGTCCCCTAAAAATAAAGAAAAAGAAGGAAAAAAATCCAACCACAAAATCTAAGCTCAGGACCTCAAACAAGGTGAAAAAAAATTCCCTTCCGAGGACGTGAGAGCAGTTCCTATGAAAAAAACAAAAAAATCTAATGCTCAGGACTTGGAGCAGGGTGAAAAACCTCCCTCCCCAGGATGAGAGAGTGGTCCTATGTTCAATCTTGGTCATACTTTCACAACGACGCCAAAATGTTGGTGTTGAGATATGAGTCATACAATTCACCTAATACCACATTAATTGTCAACCTGGGGCTCACCTGTTTATTTCAAGGCTACCATGCAAGTTATATGCAGACCACAATTTCCCTACCGAGTATTGAAAATTTAATCATAACATAATAATGTGTAATAACAAGTAATAACTGTAACGACAACCAGAGTAACAACAAGTTAAGATTCACAGCAACACACTGAAGTCATTACTCAGAAGAGAAATAAACCTACGCGCACATCTAATCCAACAACACCTCCTTAGGAGAGTGGGCCCAATTCCCTGATTAGGGCTGTGGCAAGATCAAGAATTATGAAATGCTTAGAAGATCAGAAATTGTATTAATCAAAATAACATTATAGAGGTATGATGTTACAACTTAGAAATATCATATATCTCCTCACGGTGGCTTTCCCAGCCCCGTAACCACTACTTATACATTTCATTTAATAACTAACGATGCCTAAGATTACAACAATTTTCTGGCTACAGATGCATAACAATTCTTGAGATATAACATAATATAAAGATAACGCTTTTGTTGGTCGATAAGTTGAACCATCATTGCAGATGATATCCAAAGATAGCACTGCCAACTCGATAGACATCATATGCTGAATCATGGTCTTGATCATCATTCCTCCAAATCTACATAGAAACTTAAGTTAACAAGTTGCTTTAGGAAATAACCCCTACGACTACACTTCATCGATTATCAATTAACGAAGACATGACAATAGGTATACGTTTTCTGTTTAGGAGACAAATCAACCAACAAGGACATGAAATGAGTACAAGAAAGGGATAAAAAGGTGGGTAAAAAGTGGGCAAATTTAGCAACCAACAACTTACAAATTTTCCATGTGTTTGACAAAACCTATGTTATGGACTAGGCATGTCCTGGGTCAGTTCTTGTTCAAGTTTTGTATGAAAATATTTTTCATTATGTCATTCATCATTCTAAGAAGTTATAGGCAGTTTTGCGTAGTGTTTTGAAGGTTGGCCTGGAAAGGTGGCTCAGATCTGAGGACTGCACCCTTTGTATTGGAGTTTCTAGGCTATAACAACATGGAGGCAGTGTTGTGCATGAGGTTGGAGGCTCGGCCTTGTCATGCATGCATATGTGGGCTTAGGCTAGTAAAAAAGAGCACCATCTTAGAGTTTGGTCTCCTAGGGTGGTCCTTTGGCACCTTACTGTCATGTAGCCCTAAGGGATGCTGTGAGTTGTCAGTTTGTCGGCCCCACTTCCATAAGTGGAGCTTGGAGGTCGAGTCATGTCACAGTAACTTTTTGTATCGTGTTTACCTTGGCAGGCCAGTGAAATTAAGTTAATGTGGGGGGATGGTTGCAATCTATACGTAATGAAATATTTTATTTTTACTTTCAATTATGAATACTTTATCACATATATGAGGCTTCAACAAAGTCATATTAGATAGTCTTTAGAATTATATAAATTTATTAATTTATTAGAATGAAGAAGAGAAAAAAGGACACAAAACATAAAATAAAGTTAAAGGTAATGCTTCATAACAAATTTGAATTATTATAAGCGAAACCAAAGAATAGAATATTATGATATTCAAGAGTTAAAAGAAAACGTAAATAACAGTTGATCCTAAATAGTATGGAGAATAAATTAGATATCAAATCCAACAAAGAGGAAATTATTAAGATAATTGAGTTCAATCATGGCATAATGTAAGAGCTTTGAATCTAATAATGGCTAGTATAAAAGAGCAAAAGGATGAGGACACACTACCAATAGTAAAAGAAGAACTAAAGACATGTCACAAATTGAAGAAAAACAAATTAAAACAACTTATCTCATAGAAGCAAAAAGGCTGGGAAGATACTTAACATAAAAATAGGTTGATTTGTGTGAGAGTAAGTTGTATTGATCATAGATTTGACAATTAATATCTTAACTTAAAAAGAACAATAACCTTTAACTTAAAAGAAAAAAAATTATTTATAAATGAAAAACTCATTCGAAGAAAATTCAAAAAAAAAAGTTGAAAAAATAAACACAGCCATCAAAGAAGTAAATAAAAAATAATTAAAAAAAAAACTTCTACTATTATAGATTTAAAAACTATTACTAGCTTTCGGTAACGTAAAAGACTTATGTGAAGCTAGATCCTAATAAAATCAAATATTAATTTTTTACTTGAAACTGGGAAAAGTTCAAACATAATGGGTAGAAAATCAACCTATATCAAATCTCATAATTCTTTTTATATTTGTTATAGTGTCATATCTTTTAAAAACTAATGTTACTTTGCGATAACATCATATCTTCTAGAAACTAAGCTAAAAATAGTTATGACTATTTCGGGAAAAAAGTCTATATGAATTCAGGGGAAAAATTACAAAGCTATGTTTTATAATAATAATAATAATTAACAAATTGAAATCCAATATTTTTTTATAAATGCCACAGATGCAAAAATGACATTTAGAACATACTCAAAATATAAATTTGAAAAACATAAAATAGGATAGAGATAATGATATGCCCGATAATTCAGGCTAAAAACTTTCCACGGGTCTCATGATTAATGTCTCATCATGCCTATTCATTTCCCGTCCGATGGGGATGTATACCCAAGCATGAAGGTCAAGCACGCTTCCTTGGTTTAACTCCAATTCCAAGGTCAAAAAATTATCTTAAACTAATTAATTTTTTTAATATTATTTTAATACAATTTTGTTTGGTTTATAATCTATTCATATTACCAAACACAAAAATTTTATTAATTTTTTTTTTTAAATTTGTTTATATCTATTTAATTTTGAATCTATCATGTTTCTAGAGATCAAATTTATCATGTTTTGAGAGGGATCAAATTTCTTGAAGTGTAAACTTTTACTCAGATTCTATAGTCCACCTCTAGGGATTTGATCCTTCTCTACCAATAATAAGTAGGAGTTTAGAAATTTTAATATATCCTTAAGATCTGGTTTTTCTTTCAAAAAATCATTTTACAAATATTTAATTAAAAAAAATATTAAAAAATTTTGGAGTAAGATTTTTTATTCTTTGTGTTGAGTTAACTTTTTTAATTTAATTTAAGAAATAGTATTAGTAGTAGTAAAGTGTAACGCTGTTTAAAATTTTACTTAGTTTGGGATTTTAATTTCGTAAAAAAATTTATTAAAAGTAAATTTATGGACTTATATAATATATGATAAAATAACTATTAAATGCGTGGGAAAATTGTATTGTAGTTTTTTATTTATATGGTTATTTTCATTTTAGTTTAGGGGCGACATTATTTTTTTCTATTTTTATTACTATTTATTTGATGAACAAACATACTTACAAAGTTACACATCTTCCCCATACTGGATTGTAGAATATTTTATAATAAAATTTTGTATAATTACACTTAATTATAAATAATAATAACATGCTATTTGTAATATCACAAGTTTATTTAGCATTACTATATTAATTAATAAGTTGTAAAGAAATGGGTTGCAAAGGTTTATAAGTCATATTTATATATTTCTGTGATATCCCCGAGACTATGTAAATATTTTAATTGCTGCAGTTTGGACAACTATTTACTTTCTTAATTTTTATTATTTTGGAAGTTAATTTTATTTTTTAATAAAGACAACAGTTAGTAAATATTATTTTACTTAATAATCAGTTAGGCAAACAGTTACCTGTTCCTAACTAAGTTATTGAAACTAATTTCTTGAGGATTTAACGAAGAGATCAAGAGGATAGAGGTATCTGAGATCAAGGCGAAAAAAAAAAGAGTTACCAAGGAACATACTATGTTGTACTGCGTGTTGTACTGCGTGAAGGGTCAGGCAGTAAGGCTATGTCTGGTTTGGACTAGAGGACCAGAGGGTGTTGAGACTATAAGTCTCAAGATAATAAAGAGTTCCTGTGAATAGGAATAGCTCACGGGAAGACTAAAAAAGTAGGTCTCAAAGTTGGGAGGCAAAGATGAGCAATTCAGGTCTCGTGGCAAGACTGAATTAGGAATATTTCAAGCTAGATAGTGGTTCACATAAGTAATAATACCAATGCTTATAAAGTAGATTCTATCCTGTTTATGATATAGACATAAAGATCATTTTCAATAATTCAAGAATAAGCTAGCTTGATTAAATTACAGTTAACTATCGTATTAACTTATTGGCATTGTATAATTCAAGAAAAGAACATAAAATACTCATATTAACTTATTTACATTGTATAATTTAAGAAAAGAATAGAAAATACTAGTATTAACTTATTAACATTGTATAAATCAAGAAAAGTACATAAAAGACTAGTATTAGTGAAGTTCACGAATTTCAGAGATTTAGAACAAGTAATGCTATAAGGCTAAACATAATTATGATTCTGAATATAAACGAGATAACTAGAAGACAAACTTCATTTTCATTATTGGAAAATTGTTCCATAGGGATCATAGTACGCAAGAGAGATTACCAAATCTTCTGTTAACAAAAAGAAAAACAATAGGGAGATTTTCTTCCTCTATAATGAATAACTATTATGATAGGCACTGATTAAAAGTAGTTAACTGAACAAACATTTCGGAAAACTCAAAACAAATAGGGCAGTCTTCGAACCGTGGATATGCCCATAACCAAACTTTAGAGTATGGGTCCAAAAAATAGGTACGCAGTCTCACCACAAAATATTTAGGAATTAGCAAGTAGTCGAAAGGAGAAAACATAGATTCCAACTGATCTCTAAAAAAAAAAAGAAAACGCAGACAATACCTGATATATAATTTCTGTAATCTATTCAAGGCATTAAGTTTATTACGAAATAGAAAAAAATCAAAGGCCTTATTCTAAGCTACAAATCCTTGTGGCTGGGAGAATAGCATGTTCGTAGAACTTCTGAAACAGTTAAATACACTACCAATCAAACATAGAAATACAAGCCGAAGTCTAGCATAAACACAGGAATAAATTCCAGAGAAAAAAAAGTAATAGAGATGAATTTTGTATTCCAAGAAATGCTTAAAGATGTAAACAGGATTACATATAATTCATGCAACGGTCTCAACACCATTCTAGCTAGGGTTCCAATCGCTTCACCCTCGGCGTTAATTAAAAATACACAAATAACTAAGTCATTCAAAGCTAGGTTAACCTAGCAACATGTTCATGGCCAAAAGGCCTCAGAAAATTAAAACGAAATTCAAAATTACAGAGGGTAATCAATATCGTAGTCATGGAAAACAGAATGTGCCATGCTCTCTACGGAGCCACAATATTAAACTTCTAAATCAAGCCAGATAAATTCTCACCATGTATGCCAGCAAACTCCTTATCAGAACCCGAAATTGCAAGTGTCCCTAACAACGAACATAGGTAGTAAGAAAAAAAACTCTGAGCTTGATAAAAACTCTAGCGAAGGGTCCTCAAATTGTGAATGCAACACGTCCTCGAAGATACCAGGAGCAAGAAACAAAGAGGGAGAATAAAGGGCGAACATACCCATTTGAAGTTTCGACGAACCAAGAAACCCATCCTTCGTCCGATCTAGAGGAGAAACTGATGTAGGTGATCCAAAGAGAATTCCAAGCTTACAATGAATGAGGTACTGCAGTAATAACTCCAGCAAGGCGCCACCTCCACCTAGGCCGAGCAGCGATCAGCCAAAGTTAATGCGGGGTGGTGTGAACCATAAGGTAAGTATTAATTTTCGGATGGAACCGGATCTCGATCAACGGAGGTGAAATCTTATAGTATAGGTTCATTAATTTAGAAAATCGTGAAAGTAAAACAGGTGTACTCGGTAAGATGAGCCATTGCGAGTGACGAATAGATGTCCTCATCTTGAACTTATATCATGATGTAATTTGTATACTATAGTTTGAGACATAATCATAATGTAAATTCGGATAACAGTTCCTATCCATAATAAAGAGTCAATTACTTTAATTACGTGTAATAGATTACTATAGGATGATTATGTCTATATACCAAATGGAAATTCTAGTAGTTTAGGAAGTAAGATAATTAAATTTTATTATTATTATTATATGTGTATATGCTTAGTAGATGTGTGACATATGGTATTAGAGCGCTCAGGTTGCTAAACTGAGGCCTTTGGAATAACGAAATAACAATTTTGATGTGCACGTAGGAAGGAGTCAGCATGAGGAGAATGGGGAACCGTCCCCATCAGATAGTAATGGGAACAGGACTGGCATCATTTCAAGAAGGTAATCTCAAAGTATGGGTACAGTTAGGAGGTGACCCACAAAATGATAATACAACAATCCTGGAAATTGTACAAGAATTAAAATATGAGATGGCCCAGTTGCAGGCAGATAATGAGCGACTAATGCAGGAGAAAGAGAAAATTATGAAAAGTCTATCTGATAGACAGAACCATCAGCCACTAGCCCCTAGCCCTGAACACAAAAATATGACAAGGGAACAAGAATATCGAACTGAGAATATGGAGACAGAAGGAGGTGAAGAAAACCATGAAGAAGAATTAGATAACGTGTCAAATCACAAGATACATATTGAGACAGAAATCATAACTTCAAGGAGAATTTCAAAAAATTAAACCCCCCCTCTACGATGGTGAACAGGAAGAGGCAGCAGAGGCATGGTTCATCAACATGAACAAGTATTTCCAGCTGTATCAGTATGACCATAATCTGAAGGCTCGACTAGCCATTTTTCAGTTACAAGGAAAGGCCACATTATGGTGAGAGAAAGTAAAAACAATCAAAGGAGTTAATGAACAAAATATAACCTGGGAGAATTTTCAGAGATATTTTAAGAACAAATATCTAATAGAAATATTTTATGATGAAAAAGTGAAGGAATTCCATGATCTTCGATTGGTTCAGATGACCATGGATGAGTTCATAACCAAGTTCACATCATTACTTCGGTATGTCCCTTACATACACGAAGAAAAGGCAAAAGTGCAGTGGTTCATCAGTAGCCTTCCACTATTCATGAAGGAACAACTAAAGTTTGACAACCCAAAAACCATGGACGAATTTATTAGTAAGGCACAGATCAATTACCAGCAAAACAAACCAAAGGGCGATTTAAGAAAGAAGTGCGCTGACAAAAAAGAGAGCAAATTTGTTTCTAGCGATAAAGGGAACAAGGGTACATGAAACAAGGGATCATTTAAAGGTCCAATTAACCGAAAAAGAAATGGAAATCAACCCAGATTTAAGGTGCAAAGTGAAAACAGGATGAATGAACAAGTTGATAGATCCGAAATAGAATTAAATAACAGACCACCTGTAAAGCGTTGGGGATGCGGAGGGTCGTATTATGTCAAAAACGGCCCACAATGCAAAGGAGTTGATTAGATTTGGCATATACAAGAAGCATCTACCGTGGGAGAGGTGGTTAGGATCATTCCTAAAATTAATGTCGCCCTTGAAGACCATCGGGTAGAGTTTCAACCAACCATGGTTGAATTTCAAGGTAAAGTTTTTGATAGACCTATATCTATTTTAATCGATCAGGGGGCTACTTTAAGTTATATTAGCCCCAAAATTGTAGAACAATGTAAACTGCAATCTGTCAAATTTAAAAATCCATGGCTAGTATAGCTAACCACAGGAGCAAAAAGAAGAGTTTTGTCCAGGGTCAACAATTTCCCTCTAAGTTTAGCTAACTAGACTATTATAGCAGAACTTAATGTGTTAACCCTGGGGCCCTACGACATTCTTATAGGTATGGACTGGTTGGAAAAGAAGTGGTCCCTTATTAACTATAAGACCAAAACTATCAATTACGAGGATGAGAAAGGAGAGAGGCAGGAAATTCAAGGTATTCAAAATCCTTTGCATATAAGACTTGTAACAACCTCCAAATTAGCAAAATTTATTATAAAACGCTGCCATGTCTATGCACTACAACTGGGGTACGCTGATTTTGAAGATAAACCTGTTTCTATAGAAAGTATTCCTGTGATACAAAACATTCCAGATGTATTTTTTGAGGAAATCCCAGGCCTATCCCGAAAAAGAGACATAGATTTCACCATCGAGCTAATTCCTGGAGTTGCCCCAGTCTCTTGAGCCCCTTACTGCATGAGCATCCCAGAGTTAACTGAATTAAAAATGCAACTACAAGAGCTGCTTGATAAAGGGTATATTCGACCCAGTGTGTCCCCTTGAGGAGCTCCAGTGCTCTTTGTCAAGAAGAAGGATGGAACATTGAGAATGTGTATGGACTATCGTTAGTTGAACAAACTGACCATTAAAAATAAATATCCTTTACCTCGTATTGATGTGTTATTTTATCAAGTAAAGGGTGAACCAGTCTTCTCAAAGATCAATCTTCGCTCAGGATATCATCTGATCCGGATAAAGGAGGAGGATATAGAAAAATCAACATTTAAAACTCATTATGGAAATTATGAGTTTGTAGTGCTGCCTTTTGGACTAACTAACGCCCCAGAAACCTTCATGTGTTTCATGAACAACATATTCCATCAATATTTAGATAAGTTTGTATTAATCTTTATTGATGACATACTAATCTATTCCCGAAGCATGGAAGCACATAAGGAACATCTCCGTGTTGTTCTAAAAGTCTTAAGAGAACACCAGTTGTATGCCAAATACAGCAAGTGTGACTTCTTTAAGGAACAAATCCAGTACTTAAGAGATGTCATCACCAAGAATGATATTGCAGTAGATCCAGAGAAAATAAGGACTATCATGGAATGTCCAGTACCAAAAGATGTAGCTGACATAAGATCATTCATGGGCCTAGCTGGGTATTATAGATAGTTTGTGTAAGGGTTTTCTAGGGTGGCATATCCTATCACTTCTTTGAAAAAGAAAGGGAAAGCCTTTAAATGGACCCCCGACTGCCAAAAGAGCTTTGATCATCTCAAACATCTACTCACCACTGCACCCGTTTTGAGCATTGCAGATCCCAGCAAAGAATATGTGGTTTGTACAGATGCTAGCAAGAAAGGTGTAGGTGGTGTATTAATGCAAGAAAGCAAGGTTGTATCTTATGAATCAAGGAAACTTAAGGAGTATGAACAAAAGTATTCTGCATATGATTTGAAACTGATAGCGGTGATTCATGCCTTAAAAATGTGGCGGCACTACTTAATGGGTAAGAAATTTCTGCTATTGACTGATCATCATAGTCTAACAAGTTATTTTAAGCAACCCACTTTGGATGCTAGACAAGCTTGTTGGGTAGATTTCCTAAGCGAATTCGATTTTGAAATCAAGCATTTAAAAGGGAAAGAAAACCGGGTTGCAGATTCTTTAAGTCGATAGGTAAATTGTTTATATGAAATTTCTTATAGTGAATTAAGAACAACTTTTTATGAGTAGATTCGTGAAACAACCATGCAAGATTTAGTATATAAACATTTATGGTAGCAAGCGAAAATTCCAAACAACCATGAACAATGATTAGGATATGAGGTAAATTCATATGGATTGTTGATTTATAGGAAGGGGTTATATGTGCCTAATGAAAAACATCTTAAAAATTTAATTTTAGATGAATTTCATAAGATTCCTTGTGCAGGCCATCCTAGATACTAGAAAATGATTTCCGCCGTAAGAAAGAAATTTTTCTGGCCTAGAATGAAGAAGGAGGTAGCAGAATATTTAGCCAAATGTTTAGAATGCCAGCAAATAAAAGTTGAGCACCAACACCCAATAGGTTTACTCCACCCCTTACCTATTCCTGAATGGAAATGGGAAACGATATCCATCAATTTCATCACTGGATTACCTAAGTCAAAAAGACAAAATGACTCCATCATGGTAGTGGTAGACAAACTGAGAAAATCTACTCATTTCATACCAATCCAGCGAACTTATAAAGCAGTGCAAATTGCTAACATTTTTATGCAACACATTTTCAAGCTACACGAAATACCCAAAATGATCATCTCAGACTGCGATGTGAAATTTACATCCGCCTTCTGGAAGGCCCTTTTTGCAAGATTGGGCACGCAACTACATTTCAGTACCACTTATCATCCTCAAATGGATGGACAGACAGAGAGAGTAAACCAAGTGGTTGAAGACATGTTGTGAACTTAAGTTATGCAACAACCCTCAAAATGGGAGGACTACCTACACTTGGTAGAATTTGCTTATAACAATGGATACCACACATCTCTACAAATGAGTCCTTTTGAAGTATTATACGGGCGTAAGTGTAGAACACCATTGAGTTGGGGTGGACCAAACGACAAGTTGATGTTAGGACCGGATATGTTGGAAGAAATGGAAGAAATGGTAAAGAGAGTACAAAACAACTTAAAGGCCTCTCAAGATCGGCAAAAGAACTTTTCTAATCGGAAACAAAGTTTTCGGGAATTTTAAGTAGGAGACCATGTTTACATTAGAGTACGAGGTAAGAAAAGTACATTGCAATGGAACGTATGTGCTAAGCTGGCACACCGGTGTTGCGAGCCATTTCAAATGTTAGCTCGGATCGGGCCAGTGGCTTACCAGCTTGCTTTACCCAGCCACATTCGTGTGCACAATGTCTTCCATGTTTCTTTACTTAAGAAATACATTTGTGATCCTAAACACGTAATCAATTGGCAAAACATTTAGGTAAAATATTCGAGAAAATTTCTCTTTAAATGCAAATTTATTAAAGAAGGTAATTGATGACTTAAGTCGTTTTGTTGCCATGTAGGTTAAGCCAGAAGGCGAGTTCTTGGTCGAGCCTTTGGGTATACCAGATCAGAGAGAAGTAACGTTGTAGAAATGAGTTATCACCGAGGTTAAAGTGCAATGGCAGCACTTTTTGCCTGAAGAGGCCACCTGGGAAGATGGGTAGGTTATGAAGGAGACCTTTCCAAATTTGTTTCTAGAAGGAAAACATCGGGACAATGTTACATATTAGGAGGGGAAGATGTGATATCCCCAGACTATGTAAATATTTTAATTACTGCACTTTGGACAACTATTTATTTTCTTAATTTTTACTATTTTGGAAGTTAATTTTTTTTTAATAAAGACAATAGTTATCATAGTACGCAAGAAAGATTACCATATCCTCTCTTAACAAAAAGAAAAACAGTAGGGAGATTTTCTTCCTCTATCACGAAGAACTGTTATGATAGGCACTGATTAAAAGTAGTTTATTGAGCAAAACTTTTGGAAAACTCAGAACATGAAGGCAAGTTTTCAAACCGTGGATATGCCTAGATCCAAAACTTTAGAGTATGGGTCCAGAAAAGAGGTATGCAGTCTCACCACAAAATATTTAGGAATCAGCATGAAGTCGAAAGGAAAAAACATAGATTTCGACTCATCTCTCAAAAAAAGAAAACTCAGAAAATACCTAATATAGAATTTCTGTAATCTATTCAAGGCATTAAGTTCATTAGTACAAAATAGAAAAAATAAGAGGCCTTATTCTAAGCTACAAACCCTTGCGGTTGGGGGAAACAGGGTGTTTTTAGAACTTCTCAAATAGTTAAATACACTACCAATCAAACATAGAAATACAAGCCGAAGTCAATCATAAACAGAGGAATAAATTCTTGAGAGAAAAAAAGTAGTAGAGATGAAGTTTGTATTCCAAGAAATTCTTAAAGATGTAAATAAGATTACATATAATTCATGCAACAGTCTCAACACCATTCCATCCGGGGTTCGAATCGCTTCACCCTTGGCGTTAATTAAAAATACAGAAATAACTAAGCTAGTCAAAGCCGGGTTAACCTAGCAACATGTTCATGGCCCAAAGGCCTCAGAAACTTAACACGAAATTCAAAATTATAGAGGTTAATTAATATCGCAGTCATGGCAAAGAGAATGTGCCATGCTCTCTATGGAACCACAATCTTAAACTTCTAAATGAAGCCAGAACTCTTGCATACCCAGAATATTAATAAACCAGTTCCCAAATCGAACCAAGGGCCACACAACAGGCTTGAACCACAGGTTGTCCATTGCATAGACTCTACAAAACCCTCCACCCCGACTGGGATGAAAAAGCAAAGATTAATCACTTGCTCAGCAAATGTAACACAGGAAAAGAAAATGAATCCACAAGCAAAAATCTCCATTAAAATTACCTAGATGGCTCGAAGGGGTGAGTCATTTGTAGATACATTCTCACTATGTATGCTAGTAGACTCCTTATTGGAACCTCAAATTGAATGTATCCCTAACAATGAACATAGGTAGTAAGAAAAGAAACTTTGAGCCCAATAAAAACTCTAGCGGAGGGTTCTCAAATTGTGAATGCAGAACGTCTCAGAAGATACTAGGAGCAAGAACCAAAAAGGAAGAATGAAGGGCGAACATACCCATTTGAAGGTTAGACGAACCAAGAAACCCTTCCTCCATCCGATCTAGCGGAGAAACTGATGTCGTTGATCCACAGAGAATTCCAAGGTTACAATGAACGAGGTACTACAGTGCTAACTTCAACAAGGCGCCACCTCCACCTAGGCCAAGCGGCGATCAACGAGAGTTAATGTAGGGTGGTGTGAACCATAAGATAAGCATTAATTGCCGGATGGAACCGGACCTCCATCTACGGAGGTGAAACCTTACAGTACACGTTCATTAATTTAGAAAATCGCGAAAGTAAAACAGGTGTACTTGGTAAGGTGAGCCATAACAAGTGACGGACAGATGTCCTCATCTCGCACTTATATCACGATGTAATTCATAGTCTATAGTTCAAGAGATAATCATAAGGTAAATTCGGATAACACTTCCTATCCATAATAAAGTTTCAATTACTTTAATTGCCTTTAATAGATTACTATAGAATGATTATGTCTATATACCAAATAGATATTCTAATAGTTTGGGAAATAAGATAATTAATTTTTTTTGGTATTATTATATGTGTATATGCTTAGTAGATGAGTGACAATTTCCTAAAACATAATTTCATTTATTTATTTAGAATTTGATAAAAAATTATTAAAATTACAAATTTAAGTCGTAAACCACGTGTTGCAAAATTTTCAAAATATTAAACACTTTATTTCACAAAATTCGAACTGAAAAGCATCCATACATATAATATTTACACTACGCCCAATCGTCAATATCTCATTTATATAAGAGATTTGGAATATGGGGTTCAAACTTCAAAGTCCACCTCGGCGGCTTGAAAGTTGAGATAAATATCAAATTTCAAAGGTGTCACGGTAACCCACATGGGTATAGATCTACCAACTCTAATTTGTGTGGACAATAATTTTGAAAATGATGGACTTTCCGTTCAGCCAATACTCGGCACTCATCTTTAAAATCGCATCTGACGGCCTCAACTTTAACACTCTCATTTATCTATCGGTCTCCAGGTTTCACTGTGACTGCAACGAGAATGGGGATCGACATGAAGATGGAGAAAGATTTTCATATGAACTCTGGGCTTGGAGAATCCAGCTATGCTCAAAATTCCACTTTCCAGGTTTTGAATTTCGATCGATGGATCATTTTCTCTTTTTCATCTCTGTTAACTATACAATATTTCATTTAAATTTTAATATACTTTGTCTGGCAATGCAGAAGAACGTATTACAAATTGTACAGCCTATGTTGGAAGAAGCCATTTTACCAATGAAGTTAACGGTGGAATGCAAGACATTTTGCATTGCAGACCTTGGTTGTTCTTCTGGCCCAAATGCTCTCTTCGCCGTTGAAAATATAACAAAGACCCTCAAAGCCAAATGTCTATCTGCGGGCATAACTGTTCCGCAGTGCCAAGTATTCTTTAACGATCTTCCTGCTTCGGATTTCAATTCACTCTTTAGAATTTTGCCTCCCTTTTCTATAAACACTGATCACCAGAATGAAGAGGGTGCGGTAGATAGATGGTATTTCGCAGCAGGGATACCGGGTTCGTTCTACGGCAGGCTTGTTCCAGACAAGACTCTCCATTTCGTTCATTCATCAAACAGTCTTCACTGGTTGTCTCAAGTATGTTTTTACACAAATATCCAAATTGCGATAATAATTTCTCATTTAAATTCAAACTCAATCTTGTGGTATAAGATCTTGATGTCTTCTTATGATCATGATCAGGTTCCTCCTGAGATTTTGGAGAAAAATTCAGTGGCATGGAACAAGGGAAAAATCTTCTGCGAAGGGTCTCGAGCTGTTGGAGAAGCTTATTTTCGTCAATATCAGAGGGATTTTAACGCGTTTCTGAGAGCCCGAGCAGAGGAGTTGGTTCGTGGGGGCCGCATATTTTTGGTGTTAACGGGTCGAACATCTCGCGATCCAAGCAGTTTGAATGATTTGGTGTCTCAGGTATTTTTATATTATTGATTTTGCAGTTTGAATGCGTTTGATCTTGAATTGAAATGGCTAATAATAAGTTTAATATTTGTGCAGGGGGTGATCGACCAGGAGAAAGTTGACTCGTTCAACATCCCCTTGTATGCTCCATGCCCAGAGGAAGTGAGCAGCGAAGTAGCAAGAGAGGGTTCATTTGAAATACTAAGATTGGAGGTGTTAAGAAAATCAGAGAGATTTAGCGAGGAGGAGATTGAAGCGATGATAGGGAGCTCAACCTCTCTAAAGGATGCGTATGGAAGAAAACTTGCAAAGCAATTGAGACCAGTGACTGAACGCCTGATAAAACTCCACTTCGGAGAAGAAATAGTGGATGCGTTGTTCGAGAGATTCCGAGAAACAATGGGAGAGAGACTGAGCGAGCGCATGGAATATGGAAAGAAGGGAGGATATCTGGTCATAGTTCTCGAACGCAAATGAAATCTCTAAATAGTTGGTGTTACAAATAAAGTCAGACTGCATTAATGTCTAATTGCAACCCGCAAGGTAGTTAGAGTTCATCATGCGTTTATTGGCAAATCTACAGCAGTATTTCATGGAATGGATATAACTTCATAGTTTGACCAAATTTTGACTCTTTTCGGTTTTTTGTACGGTAAATATTGGCAACAAAACCATGTCCAAAAAGGCTTTTTCTGGCAAATAGTATAGGGTTGTGGTTAATTATTATAACGTTAGTTAATTATTTGATGGTTTTTAGTGCTCGTTAATTACTATAATATTATATATATTTTAATTGGAATGTAAAGATATAATTTATGATTAAATTATTATTTTTATTATTTAAAATGTATTTTTTCAAAAATATAAATCAAATTTATAATTAAAAAATATCTATCAAATTTGAAAAAAAACCTATCAAACTTCGTCATAACACCTTGAAGGACTAACTACATTGCATTGTTGACGCTCTAAGTATGGTTAATCTTAAAGAGATATTATAAAAAATAAAGTATGGTTAATCTTAAAGAGATATTATAAAAAATAAAAATAATAAAATAGTTTTAAAAGTTCATGTATTTATTTTCATTGCTAATGCATAAAAAAAATAATTAAAAACTATACATTTCTCCTAAAGTCTGTTTCTACATTATATGCTGTCATTATGACTCAAAATTCTACACAATTTGACCGGGATAGTTACATGTTTCTTTAAAAATTATTGAAAAAAACTTTTAATAACGCCATATAATACTCGTTACATTTTCATGGTTTTAAATCTTTAAAACTTCAAACAAAAATAAATTTCACTGCTCTGTTCCAAAATACCTTTTTATACTCATTTACATTCTAGTTAGTTTTATTAACCATTCCAGTTAGTTTTATTAACCCTTTAAAAATATTTAAATTACAAAATAATATAATTATTTTTACAATAAATTTTTTAAATTTAAAACTACAATTTAATTGTGTTTAATGAAATATTTTATTTTAAAATTAAAAAGAGATATTTTATTACTTATTTCTTTATTTTTAATAATTTATGTGTACAAGTTTTGTTTTTATTTTTATTTATTTATTTTTTCTTTTAATTATAAATGTTATAATATATATCAACCTTCATTTAAGATAGTATTTAGAATAATATAAATTCATTAAAATGAAAGAGAAAAAAGAAAAGCTGAATATAAGATAGAATTAAATAAAATGATTGATAACAAATTTGAATTATTAAAATTGAAATTAAAAATTAAAATATAAGGATAAACAATTAACCATTGAAGAAATTTGCAGTATGAAATATGAAATTAAAGAGGTAAAAGAAAAACTAAATAACATGTTGATTTTGAGTAGTATGGAGAATAAAAGATATATCAAATCTATCAAGAGGAAATAGTTAAGATAATTGAGTTGGAAGATGAGCATAATAAATGATTTTTGAATCTCATAATTGCTATTGTAAAAAAGAACAAGATAGGTATACTAAAAGATAAGTCACAAATTGAAACAACTTATCTCATAGAAGGAAAATACTTGAACATGAATATAGATTGATTTATGTCAAAGAACGTATATTGATCATGAATTTGACATTCTTCTTAAATATATGAGATTAAAAGTGACAATAGTCTTTATAAATGAGATCTCATTCTAAGATGAGTTAAAGGGAGGGGGTTCAAAAGATAAAGGAAGCTAGAAAGGAAGGAAATTGGGAAATAATTAGAAATGAATATTGGGAAATAATTAGAAATGAAAATTCTATTAAGACTCATAGATACCAAACCAATAATAATAAATAGGAATTTGGAATATTCAAGATCCATTTTTGGAACTGTAACTAGATTTCCATGGTGCAAAGCTTCTAATTTGGATCCCCAATGAAATCAATATTATTTTTCTAATTAAAACTTGAGAGCATGATGAATCTTACGTAGATAGATTCATCTTGTGGGCATCATGGCGTTAGTGTTGGTATTTTCCAACACACACTTTCTAATGAGCCAAGTGTTGAACTTTTCCAATGAGTGAAGTGTTGTGGGTTGTAAGCTCACTTAGGATTATCCACCAAGTTGTCATAGCTACCTAAGTGTTGTGGGTTGTGTTGTAAGCCCACTTAAGATTATTTACCATGTTGTCCACCAAGTAGTCATAGCTATGTTTAGTAGAGATTAGGCCTCCTCCACTTATAAATATATGTATTTTTCATATATTGTGAGTAATATAGTACCTTTACATGGTATCAAGCCAACTTTTCCTATGGTATCGAATTTTTATTTTTATTTTGTTTTAATAAGGTTTGGCAAATTTTATTGATTCAGATTTATAAATACCATTGAGTGATGTTATTTCAGATTTAATTCTCTTTGCCTCTATGTAAAAATAGCTTCTCCAATTTTACTTAAATTATTTCCTTCATAATTATTTATTTACATTTTTTCTACTTTAGTGGTCATAGATATATTTAAGATGATATCAAAACTATTTGAAATAGTATCAAAGCAAGTTCTAAAAGCCTCTTCTCATTTTTTTTTGAGAGATTGTTCTCTTTGTTGGGCACCGGTGACATGAAAGATATCATATTTTTTACTACCGTACATATTTAAGTTTTAAAAGCCTCTTCTCATTTTTTTTGAGAGATCTAATTGTCCTCTTTGATATGTACAAAAGAATATCATTATTTTTATTACCGTATATATTTTTTACTATAGTGATTTCCTGTTTTTACCATGGTGATTTATGGTGCCAAAGTAAGTGTGCATTCAATTTGTTAAAAAAAAAGGTGTTGTAAATTTCTTTCTTTATCCGCGTTAATATCAATCTCACCGAATTCATGATGAGTTATTTGAGTGAATTCTTTGTCTTTCAAAAGTTGAATCCATAAAAAGATGGGACCGTTGAATTGGAGGTTCAGATTTAGTTGGCACATTGTTCGTTGGTCCAATGCATTATTAAAAGTTGTATGTATTTTGTTTGAGCAGGTTCAGATCTAGACGGCACAATCTTCGTTGGTCCAATGCATTATTAAAACTTATAATGTATTTTGTTTGAGCATGTGTATTGGTGGGCCATTTTTTTCAGCAATTCATTAAAGGAATATATTTTTCAAAGGGCAAAATTTTTATAAGGACTGGTAATTTAAAATTTCTATAAGGACGGGTAATTTATAAATTCTTTAGTTTCTCTGAAACTATATTTAATGAGGAAGGATCACACAAACTATATTTAACGAGGAAGGATTACTTTGGCTGGATTTTTTGAGAATATATATTCACTAATATCATTTTATTTGGAAAACGATCTTTTTTAAATATTAAGAAGTTTTTTTTGATTGATTTCCATTACTAAAGTATTTAGTTTGTGAGGTGTATATTTGGAGGTTACATTTGGAGAAGATACTCTACTCATTTAATGCTTGTGAAAAAAATTTCTATCTTTTTTTGTTGAACATATTGATCAATTACACTACCTAGCAACTCTAACTCTCTTTTCTTGTTTAGATTATGGTTCTTTGAACAATTTATCATAATGGGTAAGATATTATAGGAACTTCGTGAGATGAAGGTAACAGACAGCTTGACAACGAGGTCCTTAATTTGTAGTCCATTGTTGTTATATTGCAAGCAGAAAATGCAACACTCAAGAATTGGTTTCATGAGATGAAGGTAGTGGATAGCTTCAGAACCAGGTCCTTCATTTGTAGTCCATTGTTTCTATATTGCAAGTAGAAAATTCAACACTCAAGAATTGATTCTGGTCTTCTATCATTGATAGAATAAGGAAGGTTGATAATATAGAGTCAACAATGGTAAAGTATTTCCAAAGTCTAGTAGACAAGTTTCAAACCAAAGTTGACCACTTTTATGATTTGAAGGAGGAACTTAAGTTCTTGTTTAACTCAAAAAGGGCTTTCTTCAAGAAGAAAATTCACTAGCTAGAGGACCAACATGATTAATGAATAACTGAGGTTTCCTATTTAAGATCCTCCATGGAAATGCTTTGTGTAGAAGCTACCCCTCTTCAAGAACATAATAAAAGACTATTTTTTTTTTGTGTAAGTCAGAGGATTATATTAACAGAGAAAAAATATAGTACAAAAAATCTGCCCTAGCAGATCGAGGCCTGAAGAAAACAAGCCAGACATCATGATTTCCATCCCTAAAAACCACAAAAAACTAGCAACTGCACACCACGCAGGGTGGCTGTTCCTGCTATCTAACAGCGCCTGTGAATAAAAGATACTAAAACGAGGACCGCAGCCCTTCAACCCGCAGAGACTATGGTAATGACAAAATCCCAGATTTTGGGGAGACCAAAAAAAACCGATCAGGATATATGAACCTCCGGTTAAGATGGATAAGACATTACAACAGAACACAAATATTAAGGTGACTGCCCGAACCTGCTCGCCGTGTCCAACGCCTGTTCCAGCACATGGCTGTCTACTCTCGCTTGCAGGGAGTGATAGCTGCGGCACTCCTCCTGCTTTTCTTGCGGCAGGCCTCCAGTTTGCCTTGCTTCTGGACTGAGCGTTTGCCTGAGGAGCTTAATGAGCACCGTCACCTTCTTGGACAGAGAGTCTACCATCTCATGCACTGCAGTGACTTTGAAATCCAAAGCTTCATAAATGTCGTATAGACTTTTCATCTGTGCCTCCGGGATGACCTGGTCCCTCTGAGCCAGCCTTTTACTATCTTCCTTCGCATCCAGAGCACGCGCCAGCAGGGTTTTAACTCTCCAGCTTTCCGCCTGAGTGCGCACAAACTGAGTTGCGTGCTTAGTAACTGTACCAGGATCTTGAAGCCAGTCGACTTCCTGCGCTATATCCTCCTCCGACCGCTTTCGCTCTTCTTCCTTCACCGAGGCCTCCAATTCAGACAATTTGCGTTTGTTCTTCGACGCGGTTCTGGTTTCATACATTTCCCTCACTGTCTTGAGCTCCATATTCGCAGTTGCACTGCGGCAGCCGTCACCTTCCATACTTATCCTAACACTTGCAACGTGAGACCTGGCGCTGAGAGCCGAAAGTAAATGAAACGGAACGATGCACTGCAAAAATCTGTTCATGACTATGCCTCCACTCGCTGTTAAATAGTTGATCTGGAGGATATTGCTCATGACCACCCGATTCTCCCGAAACGACGTGGATGTACTGACATAATTGTTACTGCCTTGAACTGTGTTTTCCGAGTAATGTATCCAACCTTTGACATCAATGTTGCCTCCTCCTTCTCTAATCAGAAATTGCCATGTGTCCTCCAACTTGCTGTGGTGACGGCGGTGATCGTTGCGGCACATCATATTAGATTTGTTTCCTTTATTCCCCTTATGTTGCCATAAACGCACCGGAATTACCTGTCCTTTTGTTTTCTGCCAACTTTTAATGTCCGTATCCACTCCTTTGTGCTTCATCATGAAAAAACGCGGAGTCTGAACGCCTTCTAGTTAAGCCCGGTTGGCATTATCCTTGTCTTGTTCGGCCAGCTGGATGCATTTCCTTTTCAGGTCTGGGCAGTTCACCTGCTGCCAACAGCTGTCCCATTCCCTATTTTGGTTATCGATGCCATGATTTGCTAGGTGGTCCGCAATCGCATTCGCCTTGCGTCTCACCGCCTGGAAGACTAACCCTCTCATGCCGCTGATCAGCTCGGCTATGTTTTCCGTCACCTTTGCTAATCTCCAATGCTTCGTAGCTTTGCTCGCTTTGGTTCCGCCATAGATTCTCTTTGCCACAGAGATTACCAGGGCCGAGTCACCTTCTACCACCGCTGTATAATTCTGCATGTCTTTTAGAATCCGTAGTCCCTGTTCTAAAGCTGCAAACTCCATTTCATTGTTCGTCCCTTCTCCCAGTGCTTTGCAGTAAATATGAAGAATGTCTCCTTTATGGTCTCTTATAACTCCTCCAATACCCGCCATCCCAGGGTTTCCTCTGGACGCGCCATCAAAATTCAGCTTCAGCCAGCCAACCGGCGGGTAATTCCAACTATTGGACTCAGACTGCGGGCTTTGCTGGCTTCTCGACGTGGCCATGCTCTGGTTGGTGTGCAGCTGGAAGAGTTTTAAAATCCGTAAGTCACTAGATGAAGGCTTCTCATTAGTTTCCTCTTTCACTTTTACTTGAATTAACTGTTTAATATTTCTCATAAGAGTGTCTATGGCATGCTCTGTGTTTCTGTATTCATCTTGGAATATTCTCCTGTTACGCTCCTTCCATATGGTCCATGTTAAAAAACCCGGCATAACCTTCCAAATGCTGTTGACCCTGGAGTTTTTTGAGTAATTTTTTTGCCAATTTTGTATAGTATCCTGAATGGACTCCCTATTTCTGTTAGAGTAAAGCATAATACCCTCCGCCCAATTCCATAAATGGCTAGCCCAGTCACAGGAATTAAATAAATGATTCATTGTTTCTTCCTCTACCAGGCACATTGGGCATCTGGACGGCCCATGAAAGCCTTTGCTGCGTAGATTTTCCCATGTCAAGGTTTTTTTCCTCATTAAAAGCCAGAGGAACGTTTTGATTTTTGGCCAAAACAGGCCGTCCCACATGTTATGACTCCAAGGTGAAACCTCCCTTTGCTCTGCATTTTCTATCAGTTCCCTGGCTTCCTTGAGTGAGAAATTTCCGTTACCCTTCATTCCCCATCTAAGCTGGTCCTTTTCGTCCGTATTCCTTATTTTCCTTTTGAGTAGTTGGTCAATTAGATGCTTTGAGCTGTCGTTTTCCCCATTGTTGTTATCCAAGTCGAAGTTTATCCATTCTCTCCAGATGGGATCCCTGCTGTTCCAGTTCCAGTATTGATGAACTCTGTAACGACCCTCGTGTTGACATTTCTGCTTGAGAAGATCGAGTTCGGGCTTTTCCAGTTTTGGGAGCTGCTGCCAAGCATCTTCCCAAAAAAGAGCTGAATGCCCATTCCGGATTTCCCAGAAACTGTTTTCCTGCACCAAGTTGCGATTTTTCCGGGCAAGATTCCATATTGGTGATCCCTCAGGCACCTCCTGAAGCCTAATAATATCCTGATTATTGTGTTCGGGGGTATATTTCTCTTTCCAATGTCTTGCCCAGGGGAGATGGGGCTCTTTTATCCATCGCCACCTGAATGTAGCACCACAATTCATGTTGATGATTGAAGGATCCACCAGATTTAGGCCTCCCAAAATTTTTGGTTTGCAGAGTTTATGCCATGCTACAAGCGCCCATTTTTTCTTCTCCCCATTACCATTCCATAGAAAGGATCTTTGGATTGTTCTAATTTGTTGGAGGATGCCCTTGGGGGACGACAGCATGGAAAGTAAGTACTGAGGGATAGCTTGCAGAACTGCCTTTGTGAGAACTAATCTCCCCGCAAAATTAAGTGCTCTGTGCGTCCAGTGCTTGCACCTTTTCTCCAGGTTAGCCAAGATTCTTTCCCAGTGCACTTTTTGCCAGGGTTTGAGAGTTAACGGTGCTCCCAAATATCTTGAAGGTAGACATCCTTTTCTGAATCCAAGTAAATTAGAGAGGTGCTTCTGAATAGCTGGATGAGTGTGAAAGAAGTAAATCGTGGATTTGGAAAAATTAATTTCCATTCCGGATGCCTTGCTGAAAAGATCAAGGATTTTCTTAAAAGCTAGAGCCTCTTTCACTGTGGGAGTTCCATGTAACATCGTATCATCCACAAATTGTTGGTGTGTTGTAGCTGGAATAGATTGGAGAGGCTGAAGGCCCTTGATTTTCCCTTCTCTTTTTGCTTTGGCTATAAGTCTGCTGAGACCTTCCATGAGAATTACAAACAGGAAGGGGGAGAGAGGGTCTCCTTGTCTGATTCCACGAGTGGGTGAAAAGGGTTCAGAGGGAGATCCATTGACAAGGATTGAGAATCTGGAGGACTTAATAAGGGCTAAGATCCAATTGATCCATAACTTGCAAAATCCGAAGGCTTTTAGAATGGCTTCTAGATATTGCCAACTAACTTTATCATAGGCTTTCGATAAATCAAGTTGCATTATCATTCCTGCTAATTTCCTAGTTTGCAGGGTGTGAATCATTTCTTGAGCTAGAAGAATATTGTCTAAGATATGTCTCCCTTCAACATACCCGGATTGCTCTTCTGATATGAGGCCAGGAAGAATAGGCTTTAGTCTATTAACTATAACTTTTGATATGATTTTATAAATGACATTACACAGAGCAATTGGTCTGAACTTCTCAGGAGAGTTTGCTTCTTCCATCTTTGGGATAAGCACTATGAAGGTTGAGTTGAGAGATTTGAGGATGGAACCAGATCTCCTAGAGTCCTCAACAACTTCCCATATCTCATTCTTCACTAGGTTCCAGCAGGCTTTGTAAAAATTAATGGTGAAACCATCCGGTCCAGGGGCCTTATCACTAGGCATACTTCTGACTGCTTCCTCCACTTCCTCTAAGGTTATTTCTCTGCTTAGAGCTGAGTTCTGAGTGCCGGTAATAGTTTTGGGGATGGCCGAGATGAGCTCCTTTATGGCATCCTCTCTGTTTGCTAGCGGTTCCTGGGCAATACTGCTGAAATGCCTAGTTAGTAAAGCCGCTATCTCTTGGTGATTATTTAAAGTTTCACCATTCTCATTCTTGAGTTCTAGAATTCTATTCGCACTTCTGTAATCTAGAGCAGATCTGTGAAAAAATTTGGTATTCTGCTCACCCTCTTTAAGCCACCGAATTCTGGATTTCTGCTTCCAAAGAGTTTCTTCCTGCTGACATCGTGTATGCCACTGATTAGTTAGATCTCTTTCCTACTCTACAGACTCCTCACTGTTGTGCCCTGAAGCCCACGCTTTGTGAATCTGTTCCAGTTTATCTTCTATCAAGGTTTTTTCCTTAAAAATATCTCCAAACTCCGTAATGTTCCATTCTTTAATTTTAGCTTTAGTGTACCTTAGTTTCTTCTGAAGGTTAAACATTTTGGATCCCCCTCCAATCACAGGTTCAGACCACCATTTCTCCACCAGATTGAGGAAGTTGGGGTGATCCAACCAAAATTTTTCGAATCTGAAAGGTTTATTCCTTGGGGTGCCATGGATAGTTGCTATTAAAGATAAACAAAAGACTGTTTGATCAATATCAAAATTTAAAATAAAATCGTGGTGCCTTGTTTCTAAAGTTGACTAAGAAAAATTACATTATTCAATACTTGCAAGAGTGTAAGAAAAACAATGAACATGAAGTCAATCAACAACAAAATACTGAGAGGATGAACATTGTTGTTGAGTTGTTAGGCTCATGTATTTCCACCCTTCATGATGTTGATTGTTAGAAGGCTAACGTTAATTATCATGACTCATCACATGATTTGTTTACACCTAGCTTTGCAAAACATACTATTTGGATCATGACTGCTAATAAAAAGAGGATGCCATATAATGAAACTATTGCATCATTTCCTACATATAATCCTATTGAATAGATGTCACTATTTTAAGGTAGAGTTTAGGCTGGGTTTTTGGAAGACCAATCCATTGTTGACTATGTTGCTTAGATTGATGAGCTCACTAAGAGAATTATTGATGTGCACAATTTTCCTCCTATTGTTGCACCCATATATGAGACTACAAAACAAAATTTTGAGCCTTCATCTTAGACAATTTTACCCAAGAACCAAAAACCTCACAATTATGCATTTAGATCATTGCAAAAATTACATGAAAGGATCAATCATGGAATAGTGCTAACCATCAAGATCGATTGTTGTTGGATTCATAGATGATCATGGAATTAGTTGAAAAATTCAAACTTCATAAATGTTTTGTCTCATCGGCTATCTAATTGTATATCATTCCTATTGTTTGATGTTGATTGTGGTTTCTCCCTCAATTGTGTTTCAGGGGGGGAGTTAGATGATGACAGATATTGCTATGATTTCTTTGTTTTTCCTTTGCTTGATCAATGTGATGGTGAAAGTGTTTAGACAACTTTGTAAGTGTTTTTGTACCATGTTTAAGCTAATTTTTCCATACTTATAGGAATCATTGTTTTTTTGTTGGTTGATGGTGTTTTTTATATTTGGAGCTTTTGTTTTGATTCTTTACCAATGCATATTTTCTCTGAAGAATTTATGAGGAAGTTGTCAGTGTTTTCCTTTCTTGTGCCTCTATAACATATTATACTTCAAATATAAACCGAGTTCAATGAGACTTCTTGGCTCTCATATTTAGAGTTTTAGTGCTTGCTGGGGGGGGAGTTAGATGATGAAAAATATTATTGTGATTGATTTGTTTTCATTTCTTGTGTTTGATAAACGTGATGGTGACAATGTTTAGACAAATTCATAAGTGTTTTTGTACCATGTTCAAGCTAAGTTTTCCATACTTATAAGCATGATTGTTGGTTGTTTGGTTGATGGTGTTCCTTCTATTTAAATCCTTTGTCTTGGTTCTTTACCATTTCCTATTTTCTCTAAAGAATTTATGAGGAAGTTGTCAATGTTTTCCTTTCTTGTGCCTCTATAACATATTCTACTTCAAAGATCAACAAAGCTCACTGAGACTTCTTGGCACCCATCTTAATAGTTTTAGTACTTCCTGATTAGAGTGGGCTTATGTTCTTGCCATACAAATAGATAATTTTGAGATCTACAATTTTAGCTCTATAACTAGCTAAGCATTAGAATATTTCTCTCTTTTCGAGAGGATTTTTCCCTATGGGTTTTATGAGTTTGTACATAGGTACCTATTGTAGGGGACTTTTAGGCCTATGTAAGTCCTTATACTTATATGAGTAAATGTATGTAATAAATGGTAAAAGGTAAATGTATGAGTGATTGGTCGGAGCAAGTACCACTGCTCCAACCATATTTACTATGTATAAATATGCATGAAGTTATGATAAGAAGAAAATTGGAATTCATTCCCGAAATTTGTTTCTTCTTTGTGCATTGTGTATGTTCTTGCTATGTACTTATCATGTAATCCATTCTAGTTGCATGTGAAGGCTATTCCTTCAACACAGGTTCCATTTCCATTGATACTGAGTCTGACATTGTAGCAATATTAAATGAAGACGGTGAGAACCTAAAGAAGAAATAAAAATGAAGAATATGAGATTGTAAGTAAGGATGTGTTTAACAAGATGTTGTGTGAGAAAAGTGTGTTACCTAGAAAATTTCTTATGCATGCTAATGCTTGTGGAAGAACTGTAAATTTAAAAGATTTCTCATGGATGTTTTCACATGGACTATGTACGACAAAGCTTGCATAAGTAAAAACAAAGGTATGTTAGCGCTTACCAACCCAAGCAATTGGAATAAATAAAATAAAGATGTGAGAAGTTATTTCTATGGTTATTATCATAAAAAATCTTGAGTAATAATTATAGAGAAATCTTGTAATTAATTATTATGGAGATTTTTTTTTTTTTTTTTGGGTGCGGAAAAGAGAAATATTGTACAATCTGCTCAACTAATTACCCTTGCAAGAACACCGTCATTTACCGACCTTCCTAGCCTTTTCCAATGTCAAAATTATAGTGAGCTCGGGAGGCTTATCTCCAAGCTTTTTGAGCATAGGAATAAAATCTTAAATCAAAATAAATAATTTGTTTCTTTAGGTCTGATAGACCAATGTTTGGTCTCAGCGTACGTTAACCATCATCATCATCATATAAAATGTTGTTTTTGGTTGGAGTATCGAAGATGTTAAATAGGGTATCAATCTGAATCATTTCAACCTTGATAATCGGATGCATTTTCCATGGCATACAATCATGAAATGTCATATTTGTTAGAGTCATCTGCATAAACTACCTTAGAACAAAATTTATTTATGTACACACCCTTAATACTTATTTCTAGGCAAAACACTATAAATAGAAACAACTAAAAAAAATGATAATGGACCTTTACAACCCAAAACACTATAATTGGAAACATCAAAACACTATAATTAGAAACATCAAAACACTATAATCAGAAACATAAAAAGGAATGATAATGCACCTTAACACTATAAATGGAAACATCGAAAGGAATGATAATGCACTTTTCTATCTAAAACACTATAAATGGAAGCATCTAAAGGAATGATAATGAGATGCATTATGCTCCTATCTCTATAAGAGATCAATACCATATTTGTTTATTGTATGTCTCACATTTGCTTAGAGCGGTCTTGGTGGTGTGCTTACAAGGGTAATTAGTTGAGCAGATTGTAGAATTTTTTACAAAAAAACATTGTGTCACTAAGGGTATTCTTTATTGTCGGTCGTTGGTTGACCTAAAAATTAGTTGAAGGAGAGATTGATCACTTTCGAAACTTTCTACATAAAATATATGGAGAAGGCATGCACATAATTTAAATTGTGTGGGATTTAGGAGTTGTGTTGCTTGGTTAAATGCCACGAGAATTGACAAAGGAGACTAAGGAGACCAACACCTTCTTTATGTTATATGGTCAACCTGGATTACTCTTCAAAAAGTTTCGACTTGATTGACCTAGTTGATATTCCTTGTATTTTTAATTTGAGAAAGAAGACCTATTTGTTCAACACAATGATAAAAAGAAATTTGTATTTAATGTGTATAAACTGATGGAATAGAACAGTGAACGCTTTATTTATGTTTAAAAATAAAATTGTAGAGAAAAGTGTAATTTAATATAGTTGTCATTTATTAGTCGATAGTCTCTCATGATGGATGATTAATACTTTTGCAGTACCTATAGTCGACTTCAAATTGACTAGCGCATAGATCTATAATGCAAATATCGTGGAGTAATATGCTAATATTGAAGTGGTTGACATATACAAAGTTTTTAGTCAATCATGACAAGTAAAGAAAATTTCCAAAGTCGATTGTGTAATAAGTTGAGAGCCTAGTAAAAAAACCATCAATGATTTGGGTGCTAATATTTTTGTGAGTGGTCAAGCGATCGATGAATAATATCACATCTATGAGTACTACAAAACATAACTTATTATTTTAAAGATTGAGACTTCAATTATGTTGTCATTGTGACCATATAGATGGAGCCAAATCTGACTTCAAATTATTGGTCGACTTCAACATACTAGCAAAGATAATTGAAAGGAGTAAGTGGGTCGACCTCGACTATCAAACGAAGAAATAAATCAAGATATGTTGTTGTGACCATGTAGATGGAACCAAATCTGAGTTCAAATTATTGGTCGACTTCAACAGACTAACAAATCTAATTGAAAGAAGCAAGTGGGTCGACCTCGATTACCAAACGAAGAAATCAATCAAGCTATGAATATGAAGCATAGTGTGTCCCGAATACGATCAAAGATTAATTTTTAGGTTTATATTTCAAGTCCAAAACATAGGTAGAAATTTCAAGTTCAAAACAAGACCCATCATCCAGACAAAATGTTTAGAGAGAAAGAAAGGGAAGAAATATTAATATATGGAAGAAAGGGATGGAAAAGTCCAGAATCAACCAACCAATCAACGCCAATTTATAAAAGTAATTATAGTGATCATATAACTTGAAGTTAGAAGTTGACTAACCCTTTCTACATTGTTTAGCCGGGATCAACTTGCATTAGTCGAGTCGATTTCAACCATTGGGTGGAGAAACCTTGATTTCAATTTGATGGTCTACTTCAACCACATGATTTCAATTTGATGGTCTGCCAAGAAAATTTCTTTCATTATTTGAGCTTACAAACATTATTGGTTCGTCTTTATGAAGATCTGGTTGTTGGAACATTAATCAAGATGGCACTAACTGCATTGACAACTATTCCCCCGTTGGTGATTTTAATGTGATTCGGTAGGAGTCGGTAAGACATTAGTTTCAGTCGGCGGAGATCATTATTGATTCTCCTGCTTATGCATGTATAAATAATGATGTTCAGTAATGAAATAAGTAAGCTCATGTAGTGAGTTTCAAGTTTCTGTCATGGTATCAAAACGAATATGAATTGGAATAGCATTGTTGGAACACAGAGCATTTGATGACCCATGGAATTTTGAGGAGTCGTGGTACCCCATGATTGTTTTCCTATTGGAGAAAGGGTTTCTTTTGTGAATTATTTTGAAGGATGTGATTGATGAGCCGAGTGCTTTTGGTGCAATTTGTTGAGCGTTTGTTTGTGCCTCCTAATTTGATGGTGGCAGAGTTGGCTAATGGCCATGGTCGTTTGACATTTAGGAAAGTGGAAAAAGGGTCGATTCGAGTTGGAGGTGAAAGTGTTGTTGAGATCCTTGTTGATGCTTGTGAGAAACCAAAGGTTTCCAAGATTTGCATTGTGTGGGAGGTGATTATGGTGTTGTTGCAGATCAGTGTTGTGTGATAGAAGTGTTTGTTTTTTGCATTATTATTGTTTGATGTATTACCGTTATGGTGTTGAATTTCAAATAAGTGGAATCCAACAACTGTATTGTAGACCTATGAAAGCATCTTCATGAATTGATCTGAGTGAAGCTAGGACTGGTGAGGAGTAAATCCTCCGTATGGGTGAGGAGTAGGCTTCTACTACCTATTGTGACATGAAGTGAGAGACGTGAAATACAAGGAGTTTTCAGTGGAGTTGTTGTAGGGAAAACTAGTAACGTATGTCGTGGCTACTGGTTAATGAAGCTACCAGAGCTCGTGGGATTGTGAAGCATAAAAAAGGTAATGAACATATCTACCTGATATCTAACTCTGTGTGTGGATATATTACCATTAATGAGTTGGCTGTGTTTTCCACAATGTGTGGAGAGTCGTGTAGAAAGTCATAGGTCTGATTGGAAGACAATGAGTGTGATAATGTTTGATAGTGATCTTTTTTATGATGCTTTCTTAGAGAGTCCATTTGGAAGTATTTTGCACTGGGTGATATTTTTTATTCCAGTAGTATTTTTGAGTCTGAAGAATTATTTGATAAACATAATGGTTTTATTAATGACCATGAATATCAGGAGGTGTAGTTTATTCCACAGATCCTGCAATCATTCTGAGTAAAACTTGCTTCTCCTAGAATCCAATTGTTATAAATTTGATTGGATTTGCTTCTAAGATGTCTATGACAGTGGAGGATACAAACATTGATGTTATCCAAACACCTCTCATGTTCGAAGATGAGTTCATTTTGGTGGCTCCTCATGGAAAGTTGGGAGAGCATGGATTGGATTACCTTGTTTTCATTGTTTGAGATGTTGCTCTGCATCCCAATCCAAAAGAGGTTGATGATGTTAAGTACTTAAGCAAAGAGAAGAAGGAGGTCATAAGGAAAGCAAGAAAGGTGAATATGATACTACACCATCAAACGAACAAGCATGGACCCTTTAACAAGAAGGAAAAAATGAAATGTATCGCTGTAAGGCTAGCTAAGATTTAGACCAACATGAAAGTGAAATTTTAGGTCGTCATGATTAAGGGGAGGTGTTAGAGAATTAATTATGATGACGTCGACAACGCTAACCACTGTTCCATCATTGGCAAGTTTAATGTGAGTCGACAGGAGTCAGTAAGACATTAGTTTCAGTGAGCGGAGATCATTATTGATTCTTCTTCTTATGCATGTATAAATAACGATGTTTAGTAATGAAATAAGTAAGCTCATGTAGTGAGTTTCAAGTTTTTGTCACTGGTCACCTTGATCATGCCCAAATGAGTGTTTGTGATGCAGATAAAGCACTTGCTCAAAAACTATAAAAATATTGAGGTTTTCTGTTAGAATTTTGGCTGCTACTATCACAAGCAGCATAGAAACCACAAATCCTTTGCTACACAACTTATTGTTGGTGATGATGATATGTATAGTTGAAATGGAAGTTGTCTTCATATATAGCTCATGGAAAATGAATTCAATACAATAATTTCCATCCTAATCAAAGTAGACATTTCTGGACTCTTTGGCTATTTTTTCGTGATTTTGGCCCAGACTTTATTTTATCTGATATGAATGGTGAGGAAATACACAAGGATAAACAAAGCTCACAAATATATTTTATCAGTCTTAGGAAATTTCATGAACTCTGTAGTTAATTTTACATGAGATATTTTATGTAATGGAGTCTTGTTCACAAATCAACTTACATAAAGGTTGTCTGATGAGACAAATAGTTAATTATATGTCAATTTAGTTGTTTAGTCAAATTTTTTGTAATTTAAATCAATTTCTAGTTGATGAAATCAAATTTTTCTTGAGAGTGGTCCATATCTGTTGTAAAACTCCCAGCACAGGGAAAAACTAGTTGTACTAGTCAACTTAAATGTGTCCATGTAATATATATGAAATATATACCCCATAGATCTCTAGCAACAATAGAAGAAGTGATAAAAGAGCACAACCATAACAACAAAACAACACACAACTGGAGGACTTTTAGATCTCCAGGATCGACTTTGTTCTCTATTTTTTTGTCATTTGGCTTTAAATTCTTAAAAATGGGTCACAGTCAAGGTGGTTGGTATTTTGGCCTTAGTCAAGGTGATTCGTGTTTTATGTTAGATGAATGTATCCTTCCAAACAATTGTGAGGACTTGGATGTTGGTCATTGTGTATGGACTGATTTTGTAGGTTTTTGGGACATGTGGTACAACCCTCATAGAAGGAATAACACACAATGAATGAATAAGTTCTGCATGAAAATTGAAATGGTGGTAAAGAAGAAGAGTGTCCTTTTTTATGTAGGAAGAATAATCTTGGCATGGGTTCTGCTTATAAATAATGGTTTTGACCCATATGTAATACTTGAGTTTGCATAAATTTGATAAAAAATGAGAAATTATCATTGATGACTTCATATAATTGAAAATTCCATTAAAATTTCATATAGATAAAAACTTAGATTTTACACTATTCAACTTTAACAAAGAGAGAGAAATTTGTTTTGTTTTTGGCCTCTAAATAATTCCAAATATTTTTTAATAAGAAAACCAACTGATATTATGGAAATTGTTTTCACCTAGAAAAATATATTTTGAATCACACGTATCAAGGTTGGGATATAATGATGGTAACGATATTTACAGATGCAAATTTTTCTTTGATGGATAAACAATAATTCCAAGACCTACCACATTAAATGCTCTAGGAAGTTGTCTCAGAGTTTCTTGATACTTCCTTAGCTTCCTGAAGAAGCCACCACCAACCAGAGTCAAGAAACTTCATTGTAATGTATAAAAACCAGTCTTTGGCAATGTAAAATACAACTTGTTCAGTGGTCAGTGTGCGTTCTTTGATTTGGTATCAGAGCGAGGTTAGAGTGTGAGTCTTTGCTCTCTATGAGCGATCAATGTGTGAGGTTTTGTGTTGCAAAGAAGTCTCAAAAAGGTTTTGAGCGATGAGAGTGTGAGGTCTCTTCTCTCTGAGGGATCAGTTTGTTGAGGGCATGTTGCAAACAAGTCCCAGATAGATAGTTGTGTCAGTGTGAGTTGTGACACCGTTGTGTTGCAAAAACGGTGTGTTGTAGAGAAGGTTTGCAGCCAACGTGAGAATGTGAGAAATCTGGTTGAGTTTATTTTTTTCCCATTCTTCCTGTGTTGTAGAAAAAATTGTTTGTAGTTGGAGCGCTTTGGTGAAGGGCATAGAGATTGTTGAAAGTGATTGAGGTGTTCAAGCGACCAAAAGGAGGAAACATACTTTGTAGATCTGACATATATTCACTGCGAGTTTCCTATTCGCCACATCACCCTATGTTTCTATTTGAAGGTCAAAGGAGCCATGTTGATGTAGGCTGTGAGTGTAAAGGGCATAAGATTTGGAATGGTAAAACATAAGTTCTGAATTTTTTAATAAGCAGCTCAATAATATTTTTGAATGACTTTATAAATGACCTGCCAATAATATTTGGAATTAAGTTGAGGATTAAATTTTCATATTTTACCAATTCAGGTTATTTAAAGTGAAAATAGCTTTTCTAAGTGAAGAGTATTTTGTGGTTGTTGTTTTGTTTGGGTTTTAAGTTCTTGAAACTTTCCAACTGAGTAAAAAAAGGTAAATTTTGGTCATACAAATAAATATGTGGTTGAATTTCAACTAAGTGAAAAATGTTGTGGATTGTTGATTAATGATTGGCCTCCTAACCTTTTTTTAAATTGGCGGTTGTTATTTTAGAAAGACTCTTGCAATATTGGTGGTTGTTTGATGAAATCATGTTTTGTTTGTCATTATAAAAATTACATATATAACTTAAAAAGGAGGGAGACATACTGTTCAATAATATGTTTGAGTTGTGAAGTTCAATATAACTTTATGAACTTTGCTTGAGGAATTATATTTTTGACTAAGGAGTCATTAAAGTTATTGGTTGGAGGTTCCATAAGATTAATATTATGGAAAATGTATTTGCAGAGCCTTATCTATTAGATTTTAACAAGCTAGATGGTGAAATTTATGCAAATTGTAAGTTTAGCATGCAGACTTTGATGGGAAGCTACAATATATGGAAAATTGTGTCTGGAGCTGAAGTCAAGCCAGTGTCCCCTCAAGCCACAGATGTTACAATTCAAGATTGGGAGCGACGAGAAAACAAGCGAAGGTGCTTTTGCGGATATCTGTTTAGGACAACATTATTCCACACATTAGAGAGTGCAAAACATCCAAGGAGGCATGGGACACTGTCAAAAATTCGTATGAGACGAAGACTACAAATCAAATATTGTATTTAGAGAATAATCTTCTTTAAATTGAGATGGAAGAAAATGAAAGTGTCAGTAATTTTATTTCTAGAATTAAGGATCTAAAGGATAAATTAGGTGACATTGGTGAAATAATATATAGTACAAACTTGGTTACTATGACATTAAATAGAATGCTTGATATCAAATGTTTATCACCGGTCTTTCATCTAGAGAGAAGGCTCATACTTTTGATGAGTTGGCAAGTATACTTATGCAGGAAGAAGAGAAGACAAGGAGTCTTAAACAAAAATCTCCCAATTCAGATTTAGCATTGGTCGTTAAAGGGAAACAATCCTTCAAAGGAAAATTGTGGGAGAAAAATAAAGGAAAAAATCTATAGGTAAAATCATTTCAAGGTACACCTTTACCAAGGACAAATGCCAAATCAAGTAGAGATGATGTCTGTTAGCACTATGGAAAACCTGGTCATTTTGCTATGAATTGCATGAAAAGAAGGTCTGGTCAATTTAAGCATAGAAGGCACTTAGGAAATTATGTCAATAGAGATGAAGCAATTAATCATGACTTTAGAAATCAATAAAGGTAAATGGATTACACAGCCTGCCGATGCAATCCCGCTGTATCGTACTACAATCAATCTCCACACACAAACATCATTCTGTCTCTCTGATGGTTAAATTTTTATTTTTATTTTTTTATTTTTTAAATATATTTTAATCTTTTTTATTTTATATTTTTTAAATATATATTTAATATCTTGTGTCCTTTTCATTTGTTTTTTGAAATGGTTTTTGTAGTGTACTTTTTTTTTCTTTTCATTTTTATTTCGATGATTTGAATAGCTGGTTTTGGTAATATTGAGTTGAGAGGTGCGCTACAATCCACTATGGGGAAGATGTTGTAGTGTAGTAAATGAGTGTAAACTAAGAAAAGTTTTTCGGTACAAATCATATAAGAGAAATTCTTGGCCGATGTGTTTCGAACCAACAAGTGTGGTTCATCATCAGGACTAGATGAAGAGGCAGACCATGGAAAAGGCTTAAATAGAGAGCAATGTAGAGACCAAAATTTCAAGTAAACTCTCTAACAAAAAAAGGTGTAATTTCCTGAAAATGAGTCATAAAAAAAAATTAAATAAATAAATAAAGCGAAATATAAGCTCAACTAGCTCAACTAAAAAAGTTAAAAATTAATAAAAATAATGTAATTTTGTTTTTATTAATAAAATTACAAACAATTTTTCCACAAAAAAATCATAATATGTATATTATATTAAAATAAATTTAATTAATATTGATTCATATTAATAACAAACATATTTCAAAACATATAATTAATAATCATATAAAAAAATAATAAATTTAATTAATAAATCAACACTTGAAAATAAAATATTTTTTAATTACAATCTAGTTGACCATATATATTACAATAATGTTTAATTTATGTAACCACTATATTTCAGATCTTTATATTTAGATATAATTAATAAACATATAAAAAATCACTATTTAGAATAAACATTGTTTATTAAGTTATATATCCATCTATCCATATATATATCATCAATGCTATGTATATCACATACAATTTTTATAAAATCCGTCAAAGAAACATGCTACATATATATGTAATTACATGCATTATCAATGTTTTAATAAAATTAAAAATAAAATGATTTTATTCATAAAAATTTGAAATTAATATAAATATAAATGATATTACTAAGAGCGAGAATAGATTTGTCCTAGCTCTGGATATACCAAATGTTAAGAGTAATTAAATCTCTTGAGGTGTAAACCTTTCCCCAAGTTTTGCACTTAAAAAGAGGTTTGGATCTTGAGATATTTGATCTCTCTTAATGCTTGGTAGGTCCATAGTTAAAATGGATCTATGCTTATATATAACACTGAGTGGCCACTACATCCACAGGAAAATCCAGGTAGATCAACCCGAAATTAACCCCATACAGAAATTACCTGCATACAAATTCTAGAACACAGAAAATAAATAATGCGAGAGCATAACATAAAACACATATACACAGAGATTTTCCCCTGGATCCCAAAACTAGGACTACCAGCTTGATTTTTCATTATGTTCCTTTAAATCTTACAATACATATTTATACATGCTGAAGCATATAATACCATGGACCAAAAACCCTCATATCCAAAACCATGTTCAAAAAACATGCACAAAACCATAGGTAGGTCCGCCCAACCTAATATAGGGTCCAAAACCAATTTTTTTTGGAGCACTGCCCCGGATCCCATAGAGTGGGGTTACCTGCATCCCTCAAACCCCCTGTGACTCCCCCCGCTACGTAATCGATGCAATGAAGGGGGGGGGGCTCCGCCTCCGTTCCAACCCCCCGGTTAACTACGTGGGCTAGTCATGGAAAGAATATAACACAACCCAACATTCTCCCACTTATTTTTTTATTTCCATGGGGAGGCCACAAGAGAGCTTAGTCATTTATCTAGTCCTACAATGCCCATTGTTTCTCTACACCAAGAGAACTTCTCAGAGCTCACAGATTTTGTCAATGCATCTGCAGTATTCTTCAAAGTGTCCACCTTTACCAACAACACCTTTTTATCTTCTATCATATCCCTCACAAAGTGATACTGAACATCAATGTGCTTTGTCTTTGAATGATATTTAGGGTTCTTTGCCAAGAATATTGCACTTTGGTTGTCACAGTCTATCCTTATAGCTCCCTGTACTAACCCCATACTTAAACACAATCTATGCAACCAAACTGCTTCCTTTCTTACATGAGTGGCTGCCATGTATTCTGCCTCTGTAGTTGATAGTGCCACTACAGATTGTTTCTTACTCATCCAATTGACTACACCTCCAAACAGGTTAAACACATACCCACTTGTAGATCTTCTCTCATCGAGATCTCTAGCCCAATCTGCATCAACAAAGCCATGAATATCCAACACTCTGTCCAATCCTGGTCTTCCTTGGTAGCACAAACCATAATCACTAGTGCCATGCAAATACCTGAAAACCCGCTTCACTCCTGTCCAGTGCTCCTTCCTCGGTTTTGACATAAACCTACTCAATACTCCCACTTCATGTGCAATGTCTGGTCTAGTATAGGCCATCGCATACATCAGGCTATCGACTGCACTTGCATATGGAACACGAGACATGTCCTCTTCCTCTTCTTGTGTCTTGGGACACTGTTCAGCAAATAACTTTACACCTACAGGAATAGGAACCTTCACTGGTTTACTATCCTGCATATTAAACCTCTGCAATATTGTCTCGACATACTTCCTCTGGTTTAACCAGAGCTTCCTCTTTGCCTGATCTCTTTTAATTTCCATGCCCAAAATATAGTTTGTAGCACCAAGATCTTTCATGTCGAATTTGGAGGACAAATGGGTCTTCAAATCCTGGATAATTTCTTTGTCATTTCCAACCAACAACATATCATCCACATATAAGACCAGATAAATAACACGGTCACCAATTAATTTAAAATACACACAGTGATCTACTTTGCTTCTGGTGAAGCCAAGTCCCCGTATAAATGTATCAAATTTCTGATACCACATCCTTGGTGATTGTTTTAACCCATATAGAGACTTCTTTAACTTGCATACTAATTCTTTCTTGTCCTTCACCACAAAGCCTTCAGGTTGCTTCATGTAGATCTCCTCTTCCAGATCCCCGTGAAGAGATGATGTCTGCACATCCATCTGTTCTACCTCAAAATCAAAAGCAGCGGCAACATATAAAAGTAATCTAATAGAAGCTACCTTGGCAACAGGAGAAAAAATATCACTAAAATCAATTCCCGACACCTGGGAATAACCTTTTGCTACCAACCGAGCTTTGTATTTCTCCACCTTTCCTTCTTAATTTGTCTTCTTCTTGAACACCCATTTGCTGCCAGTGGGTTTCCTTCCAGCCGGCAACTCCACCAGATCGTAAGCCTCATTTTTGTGCAAAGATGCCATTTCATACCCCATGACCTCTTTCCAGAGTTTTCCATCCTCTGAATCTACTGCTTCCATCACAGTTCTGGGATCATCATCAATAATAGATAAAGCAAAATTTGAATAGAAAGCAGACGGACTATACCTTTCTCGCTGCCTTCTTTCTCGAATTGATCTTCTCACACCCAGAGTTTGTGGATCTTCATCTTCTGGTTCCTCCTCTGCTGTAGACTCTACTTCTTCCTCCTTTAGCTCAAACTCTATCTTCTTTGGTTTCTTTGGTTGGACTTCATGTTTAATAACATCTTTTACCTCTCTGAACACCACCTCGCGACTATACACAACCTTCCTTGTTTCTAGGTTCCATAGCTTATAACCCTTTAAACCATCTGTATACCCAATAAAGATGCACTTTTCAGATTTACTATCCAACTTGGCTCGTTTCTCCTTTGGAACATGTACATATGTGTCACATTCAAATACCCTCAGATGTGAAGGAGAGGGTTTCTTACGAATCCATACCTCTTGTGGAGTCCTATCCTCCAACGCTAATGAAGGTGATCTATTGACCAGGTAACATGGTGTATCCACCGCCTCTGCCTAGAATTTATGTCCTAACCCGGCACCATTGAGCATGCTTCTTGCCCTTTCCATCAATGTCTTGTTCATTCTTTTTGCAACTCCATTTTACTGAGGTGTATATGGAGTATTTTTCTGCCGTGCTATACCACACTTCTTACAGAATTCTTCAAATTCCTTATTGCAAAACTCTCCACCATTATCTGTCCTCAAAACCTTTATCTTCTTCTCTGTCTTGTTTTCCACCAGAGCCTTAAATTCTTTAAACCTCTCAAAGACTTTAGATTTCTTCTTAAGGAAATATATCCATGTATTCATTGAGAAGTCATTTATAATTGATACATGGTACATAGACTTACCCAGTGACGGAACTTTCATAGGTCCAAACACATCACTATGCACAAGCTCTAATATCTGTTTCGCCCTCTTACCACCAGAGGGGAAACTCACCTGATTCTGCTTCCCATATACACAATTTTCAAAGAAATCAAAATCCAGAGAGCTATTACTAATACCTTCTACCATACCTTTACCATGAAGCATTCAAAGGCCCTTCTCTCCAATATGTCCAAGCCTTTGATGCCACAACATGTTCTTCTCTCCAAAGGCCACTAGATTTTCTGCTCCACTTTCAGGAACCACATAACTATTGCACCCATCAACAACAATTCTACCTTGCATCTTGTATAGAGTTCCAATCCGAACTCCCCGCATCAATACCAGTGCTCCACGAACCATCTTGCAAGTATCCTTCTCGAACACTATTTTTACACCTACATCATCCAGCTTGCTTATAGGAATCAGATTTCTGGCCAATGCAGGAATATGTAGAACACCCGGAAGTGTTCTAAGCCTTCCACCTTGCAAATTTAGCTTTACTTTTCCGTGACCAACGATTCTAGCCTTCCTATCATCCCCTAAGAAGACATCACCACCATCGTACTTCTCATACTCACGGAACCACTCTCTATGGGTAGTGAAGTGAAAGGATGCACCTGAGTCAATCAACCATGCCTCATGATATACATGTGTACTTGAAAAAGCCAAGTACACATCTCCACCTTCATCTGAGGTGGTTTTCGCCTCTGCAAAAGAAGCATCATCATATCCCTTTCCTTTGTCAGGAGCTTCAGATTTATAGTCCCTTTTGTAGTGCCCTTCCTTTCCGCATTTCTAGAGCACCACCTTTATAGGTTTTCCTGGAGATTTAGATCTCCCTCTAGATTTAGATCTCCCCGTGGATGACTTATTTTTGTTTCTATTATGGGACCATCCTCGTACAGACAAGGCATCACCATTCTGGCTCTCCACATTTTTCCGTCTCATCTCCTCCGTCAGCAAGGATGAGACTATTTCATCAAACTGCAAGGCAGTTGCATTGCTACCTATTGCAATAACCAAACTATCCCACGAATCTGGTAGAGAACACAACAAACTAATTCACTTATCTTCATCTAAAATTTTGATATCAATAGACGATAACTGACTTACCACAGTATTAAATGCATTTAGATGCTCTGTCACCGAGTCTCCATATTTCATCCTCAGGTTATACAACTTTTTCTGTACGAACAGTTTATTCACGAGAGACTTAGATTGGTAAAAAGTCCCTAACTTGTCCCACAAAGCCTTTGCCGTAGCTTCCCCTGATACATTCAGCAATACTGAATCTGAGACACACAATCGTATTATGCTTTTTGCCTTCCGATCCAACTTCTTCCATTATTCATTAGACACTCCTTTTGGTTTAGTACCCAAATCTACCGCGATCCATTGATCTTTATCGACCAACAGATCCTCCATCTTGAGTTTCCACAACTCAAAACTCTAACCATTAAATTTCTCGATCTCTATCTTTTCACTGCTCGCCATCTTCTTCCACTACCAGAATTAATCCCGCAGATCTCCCACTAAACAGGGTCTACCAGAGGCCCAAGCAAAACCCCTCAGCAACAAAGACGTCCCCTTGAAGCCAAAACTGCTCTGATACCAAATGTAGGTTTTAACCACGTACAAAAATTACCTACATACAAATTCTAGAACACATAAAATAAACAATGCGAGAGCATAACACATAAAACACATATACACAAAGATTTTCCCCAGGATCCCAAAACCGGGACTACCAACTTTATTTTTCATTATGTTCCTTTCAATGTTACAATACATATTTATACATGCCGAAGCATCCAATACCATGGACTGAAAACCATCGCGTCGAAAACCATGGACTGAAAACCATCACGTCCAAAACCATGTGTGAAAAACATGCACAAAACCATTGGTAGGTCCGCCCAACCTAATATAGGGTCCGAAACCAAAATTTTCCAGGGCGCTACCCCGGACCCCATAGAGTGGGGTTACCTGCACCCCTCAAACCCCCTGTGACTCCACCCTCTACACAATTGGTGCAATGAAGGGTGGGCTCCACCCCCCTTCTAATCCCCCGGTTAACTACGTGGGCTAGTCGTGGAAAGAATATAACACAACCCAACAGCAATGACATTAGCTATTAAGGTCATGGTTTCAAAGAAGAAGTATTTTTTACCCTGAAAAGGAAAAGTGATATTGTTAACACCACCTTTTGATTGAGGGGTTGTTTTAAGGGTTTTTTGGGTAATGTTACAAGGTTGTCAAGGTCATGATCATAAAATATGGAAATTTTAACCATGAAAAAATTGATGTGCTATCATTAGTACCACTTTCAATGACAATGGTTGATTTTAAGTTTTTTGTTAGTAACATTATGGAGAACTGACGCTGTGGTTGCAAAATATTGTAATTTTTTAATGCAAAAGAAAGAAGTCCTACCAATAAAATTATTATTTTTATCCAAAGGTTTATTTTAACATTTTTGGCTCAAATTATGGGTTTTTAGAGTTAACGTTCTCAATTTGACTTCATGTTTCTCATCAAATTTGTAATTATGTCTATATTGTCATGCACTACTCTACCTTTTGTTGTTGTTTTATCTATTTTCATGTTTTTATCGTCAACATAGGATTCAATACGCAACTTGGCCTCTCTAGACTATTTTCTTCACGTGCAGTGGTGCACATGTCTTTGTACTTACAATTAAATCATGATAGCAAATGTTGAGGGAAAATAAGAGTTTGTTAGATGATCCAAAAATACAATTTTATCATGGGTTATAAAATTAGAATAAAATAATTTTTAATTTAAGATATTAAATTAATAATTATTATTCTAGAATGTTTAATTATTTAATGGAGACTTTTAGAATTAGCATATTGTTGTAACTAGATATGACTCTCCAAATGTGTCGTATCTTAGGCTCTATTTTAGGAGATTTGTTAGCTAGTTGGTTTTTATAGCATTTATTGTAAATGGACACTTGTTATTTAATAAGTGATCCATAATTAGAGGTAGTTAGGGCATGGAGCTTATAAATAGCTCATTGCAAGAGTGTTTGAGTTGCTCAGTGTTGGAAATAATACTGAGAGAGGGGGTGAATCAGTATTATCAGAACTATAAAACTTTTTCAATGCTCAGAAACATATACGCTACTTTCGTTAAGTGATCCAGCGTGTACACGCAACTGTGTCTAAAGAAAACAGCGTATAACCAGAAATCTTATAATTTAGTTAGTTTATCTTCAGTTAAGTGCATAAGGACATTATTCACCATATTAAGAGTAAACAGATGCAGTAGAACAGATCACACAAAAACCACACACATGAACACCATGATATAAGGTGGAAACCCAATGTGGGTGAAAACCACCTGCTGCAAGTCGTCTCTATCTTTCTTTAATATGAAACTTCAGTTTACAATCTTTTTGTACTGGTGCAGCCTTATACCAGTACGCAGGCTACAACCTGCAGAAGGCTACAACCTTCTCTCGTTCTCCAAACTTCCTTGGAAGGGAGCTCCAACCCCCTTTGCTCTTGTACTAGCCAAGATACTAGTACGTAGGTGCAGGCCTACAATCTTCTTTCTTTCAGGTACCACCTTTCATACATTTTCAGACTGGATATTCCTGAAGCATAACATTACAATCTGAAGACCACAATTCATTCAACTTTCACAACAGATCATTGAAGCACAAAACATCCAATACTAGCATCATCAATCACTGAACCACTGAAACCCTGTCAATCACCAGTTACCAAAACACAGAGCAGACTACAGAACTCTGCAATAACAGTACGACCCAACTGTAAACCCAAAAATCAAACTTCAAAAGATATACGCTACTTCAATGAGAGAAACCCGCGTATACACGCGCTTTTACCGAAGCCAACCTGCGTACAGATCTAAAAATAAATTCTCTCAACTTGCAGCTGTACCAGACATCAGTTAGACCCAGAACATAACATTGCGTCAGTATGCAGATCTAGAAATACGCATAATCAACCATATCATAATAGTGCATTTCAAATCATTAGATCCCGATCTATCCTTAGATCTAGTCTTCCATCAACCGAAGTGATCTCTTCTTAGCTTAGATCAAGCAACCCAGAACTTGCATACCAGATCTCTTTCTTTTTCAGATATTCAAGCCTTTTCAAAGATGCTTTGCCTAATGATCTTCTTCTCCTTATATAGCCTTAGGCCTTGCTCAATACCAAGGGCCAAACCATAGAAATCCAATACCATCAACTTAGAAACTAGGGATCAACACGTCTGTCGAGATACTTTGGTCCAAATACATAGGCTCAAGTACCGAGGACTAACTACCACGGACCAAAGGGAAGCTTCCCGACATATACGCCCTTTTCTTTTCATATATATGCGTGTATACGCTCCTTAGTATATACTTAACCTGTGTATACGCGGATTTGTATACAGATAGACTGCGTGTATACACAACTTGGACTTAATTAACCTGCGTATATGAGATTTCTCTTCATTCTGTAGTCTGATCGGAGATCTGTCATCAAAGAGAGTTGCCATCAAGGACAACACCAGTATCATAGCGCCACACCTGTGCCAAAATGCCAACAATCTCCCCCTTTGGACTTGATGGCAACCTCAAGCTCCTTAGAATCATTCTCCCCCTTTGTCATCAAGGGCAAAGGGCTGTGCTCCCCCTGAGTACATGCTGATACCTCTGCTTGGCTGTGCTGAATCATGCTCCCCCTGACTGTAGGCACGATCTGCAAATAATGTTCTTCAAAGAGAACCAAGACTTATACACCATAAGGGACCTTCCTATCACCAAAAGACTTAATACATACATCCATACTCCCTACCAAGAGGGGACACATCAGAAACAACCAATTATATTACATCATTCATCCCAGGCATAGTGGGGAAACCAACATAGGCCGTTACATGACCTTGACACCATAAAAGAGATACCACAAAAGAGATACATGACATAGAGACAACAGATCTAGACCAAGACTTATGAAAGTCACCAGCAGCATCTGATAAACATCTTTTAGATCAGCAACCAGGATTTCTTTCTGAGCTCCTTCTCTTGAAACCAAAACATCTAAATGCCAACAATGTTTTATGAGACTTTTAAGCTGCTCCCCCTGAACCTGTGCCTGCTGCACCCCCTGAAACTGTGCCTGAAGAATTCTGACATACCATCTCAGACCTTTTCAAACCAGAGTTTTCCCTTGCTGTTCAGAATTCCATATACGCGATTTCTCCTGCATAAAACAGCATATGTACGTGGATATACTTTCTGAAACAGGCGTACAACAAACACGCGACTTACACCGCATAAATACGCGTATATACGCGGATATCCCTTACGTAAATTGCGTATACCAACGTTTCTGTAGAGCAGACAAGCTTTAACAGCAGGATGAAGCATCAACTACTCCCAGCTTTTGTCTGAGATATTCAAAAGTTTCCCTGGGCAGTGGTTTTGTGAGAATATCAGCAACTTGTTCCTTAGAAGGAACATACTCCAACTTGACCTTCTGCTCAAGCACTTGTTCCCGAAGAAAATGGTACTTGATTGGTATGTGCTTGGTCTTTGAGTGCATGACTGGATTCTTTGAAATGCTGATTGCACTTGTATTATCACATAAGATAGAGACTGGTGGAGTGCAAGTGATTTGAAAGTCCTGCAAGGTCTGCATCATCCAAAGAAGTTGTGTGCAACAAGATGCCGCAGCCACATATTCTGCTTCAGCTGTAGATAAGGCAATCGAACTCTGTTTCTTGCTGAACCAAGATACTAATCTGGAACCCATGAAGAAAGCACCACCACTTGTGCTTTTCCTATCATCCACACTTCCAGCCCAATCTGCATCTGTGTAAGCATGAAGAGTGAGATCTGTATTTCTAGGATACCATAAGCCATAGTTTTGGGTCCCTTGAAGATACTTGAAGATTCTTTTGACTGCATGAAGATGAGTTTCCTTTGGGTTGGCTTGAAATCTTCCAACAATTCCTACTGCATGTGTAATATCTGGTCGGGTACCTGTCAAATAAAGCAAACTCCCAATCATGGATCTATAAGTGGGTTGGTGAACTGCTGCTGATTCATCATTTGCACTGAGGCTGCATCCTGTAACCATGGGTGTACATACTGGCTTTGACTCTTCCATGCCATACTTCTTCAAGATCTGCTTGAGGTATTTGGTTTGAGACAAGAAGATACCTCCTTCATTTTGTTGGATTTGCAATCCAAGAAAATATGTCAATTCTCCAAGTAGTGACATTTCGAATTCTTTCTGCATAACCAAGGCAAAGTTTTGACTCATAGTCTCTTCATTGCTGCCAAAGATAATATCATCTACATAAACAACAAGAATTAGCAATTTGTTATTTTCAACTTTTATATAGAGATTGCTATCTGCTGATCCTTTTGAAAAGCCTTGTTGTTGAAGATATTTGTCCAACCGATAGTACCAAGCCCTTGGAGCTTGTTTGAGTCCATAGAGAGCCTTTTTCAATCTGCATACAAGGTTTGGATCATTCCCAAGAATGAAACCATCTGGCTGCTCAATATATACTTCTTCTTCTAAGTCTCCATTCAGAAAGGCTGATTTCACGTCCATTTGAAATACCTTGAAGTTTTGAAAGCTTGAGAGAGCAAGGAACATTCGGATGGCCTCAAGTCTTGCCACAGGAGCAAAGGTCTCTTCAAAATCTATTCCTTCTTGCTACGCATACCCTTTACAAACAAGTCTGGCCTTGTTCCTAATTACTTCTCCATTTTCATTCAATTTATTCTTGAAGACCCATTTTGTTCCTATTACATTCTTATCTTTAGGTCTAGGAACTAATTCCCAAGTGTTGTTCTTTTCGATCTGCTCAAGTTCTTCATCCATTGCTTTGACCCAACATTCATCTTTGCATGCCTCTTTCACATATTGTGGTTCCTTGTAGGAGAGTAATGCCAAATAGCTTGAAGCTTCTGCAAGTGTCCTTCTTGTTTGTACTCCTGCTTCTTTCTGCCCCACAATCTGAGATTCTGGATGATTCTTTTGAACATATCTGGATGGAGTCTTCTCTTCTATTCTTGTTTGTTCCTCTGGTTCTTCTTGAGGTTCTTCTTCTTCTTGAGGTTCTTCTTCTTCATCATTCCGTCTTTGAGGGTAGCCTTCATCTTCTTCAATGTCTTCATGATGAACTTGCCTAGGAATATATCCCTTCTCATCAACCACTACATCAATGCTGTCAACAATTCTGCCAAGTCTTTTATTGTAGCACTTGTATGCTTTGCTATGTGGAGAATAACCAAGAAGAATGCCCTCATCTGCTCTTGGTTCAAGTTTGCCAAGTTGCTCATCAGTATTCTTAATATAACATTTGCTCCCAAAGATTTTGAAGTGCTTCACCGAAGGAGTCTCACCACTCCAGAGCTCATGAGGTGTTTGAGTGCTGTTTACTCGGACATTTGTTTTGTTAAGAATAATAACCGCAGCATGTGCAGCTTCACCCCAGAAGGTTGCGGGAGTACCTGATTCATCAAGCATAGCACGAGCCATTTGTTGGATTGTTCTGTTCATTCTTTCCGCAACCCCGTTTTGCTGAGGAGTTCTAGCTGTAGAGAATTCTCTTCTTATCCCATGTTCTTCACAGAAATCGAAAAATTCGTTTGAGGTAAACTCCCCACCTCTGTTAGATCTGAGGCACTTAATTTTGTGTCCTGATTCATTTTCAACCAAGGCTTTGAAGGATTTGAATTTTTCGAATGCTTCATCTTTGTGCTTCATGAGCCCTAACCAAACAAATCTGGAGAAATCATCAATGAATAATATCAGATATTCTTCTCCTCGAGGTGTCCTCTTCCTAAATGGACCACATACATCTGTATGGACTAACTCGAGAGGCATGCTAGCTGATCCTTCCTTCTCTGGAAAGTTAGTTCTGGTTTGCTTTCCAAACTGACAAGATTTGCATATGGTATTGTCTGGAATTTTGATATCTGGAAGACCACGAACTGCCTGATATTTGCATGCTTTCCTTATTTGTGAAAAGCTTAGATGCCCCAACCTTCGATGCCATAGCCGATGTTCATCATCCTTGCTTAAGTAGCATTGTTGTTTTTCCTCAAAGATATATAGATTATTTGGAGTCCTTCTTCCTTTGATCACTGTTTCACCTGTATCAAGATCGCGAACACAACATCCATTTGATCTAAATATTACCTCAGTTCCTTGATCGCACATCTGACTGACACTCAGAAGATTATGCTTCAATCCATCAACATATAAAACATTTCCTGCTTTGACCTTCTCTTTCAACGGAGCAACACCTTTTCCTTTTATGGCTGCAGAGATATCGTTCCCAAAAGAAACTTTCTTCCCCTTTTCTAATGCGGTATATGACTCAAGCTTTTCTTTGTCCCCTGTCATATGCTTCGAACATCCGCTGTCAATGTACCATAGACTTTCTTGACCTTCTGCATAAAAGGCTATCCCACATCTTTCTGGTTGTGATTCTTTTATTCTCCATGTTCTAACATTTGAGGTTTGTTCCTTCTGAGTTGTCTTCCGGAACCTGCTCCTGCATTCAGAGTCTTCATGACCAAAGTTATTACAAATAGAGCATTCAACTTCATTTTCAAGAACCGAAAAGTTGTTATAAGTCCTTTTCATGATTCCAGTCATTCTCCCTTGCTTTTGAGCTTCTCTAGTCATGATTGTTTTGTAGGCAACACATTGGGCTGCTTTGTGACCGAAGTTATGGCAAGAAAAGCATTGGCCATTAAAGAAACTTCTGCGATAATCAGATCTATCATCCAACCGATTGTAGCTTCTATTCATTCTTGGAGCAAATTGGGAAGATTTTACCTGTGGCTGATTGTAGCTTCTGTTTGTCCTTAAGGCAGTTTGTCCCCGAATTTCTTGATGGTATTTATTTGTTCTTGAGGTAAACTGTCCCTGATTCACCTGATGACTTTTATTTGGCCTTTGCTCGCTTCTCCTTGATGCATCAAGATAACTTTTAGAGGTAGAGGCTTGAGATGTTTCTCCATTATATCCAAGACCTGTCTTGATCAGAGGAGATTGCTGCACATTGATAATCTCATCCAAGGTTTCAGATCCTTTAACAAACTTAAAATTAATTGCTTTGGTTTTCTCAATCTCCTTTCTAAGACAAACAATCTCACATTCCAATTCTTCAAGATGTTTTTCCTTTTCAACTAGTTGACATTGTAGAGAATCAATAATAGCACTCTTCTCTTCTAAACGAACTTTGAGATCTTTCATTTCTTCACAAAAGCCTTCTACATCTATAGCATCCATGTAGTCATCATCTTCAAAAGCCATTAAAAGTTTATATCTATTACCTCGTTCATCTTCATCACTATTTGAAAGTCCGTCACTATCTTCATGAGTGTAATAGCTTTTCTTCTTTTCATATTGTTTCTTGTTCCATTTAATAGGTTCCTTTCCCTTGTCATTCTTATCTTTGTGAGGACATTTGGCAGCATAATGACCTACTCTTCCACAAGCAAAGCATTTAAAAGGTAACTTACCTCTGAACCTTCCAGAACCCCTTTGAAGATTTCTGACAAAATTTGATTCCTCTTCTTCATCTTCTGGCAGGTGACTTGCTTCATAATAATCTTCTTTCCCTGAAGCCTTGAAGGCAGCTTCTCTTCTGTCTGATGGACCTCCCTTTCTCATTTCATAAGCGGTTAGAATTACGTGAAGCTGAGACATAGTAAGAATTTGCAAATTTTCCTTTTCTTCTATGGCAGACACTTTAGATTCAAACTTGGGGGACAAAGATCTTAGAACCTTTTCAACCACAATAGCCTCTTTTATTTCTTCACCCAAGTTTTGCATGCAATTGACAATCTCATCTACCCTAAGGAAGTAGTTAGCCACACTTTCATCATTATACATTCTGAGAGTCTCATACTTAATCCTGAGAGTTTGAAGTTTAGCACGCTTTACCTGATCGTCTCCTTCATAGCTCGTGATCATTTTGTCCCATATTTCTTTTGCAGATTTATAGTGCATTACCTTCATGAATTCTGATTGAGAGATGCATCCCAAAAGAGTATTGACTGCTTTCGCATTTGTTTCATATTTCTTTTTCTCGGCTGCATCTGTAGGAGTAGCTGAAGGAAAAGTGTAGCCTGTCTCTACGATGTTCCAAACTTCTGTACCAAGAGATTGAAGATATGCAGTAACTCTTACCTTCCAATAATTGAAGTTTGTCCCATCAAAAACCGGTGGCCTAATTGATGCTTCTTTCTCGTAGTTGCTCATGATGAACGATCTACCTTCAAGCGGTCAAGCTTCTCTGAAGGACCTGCTCTGATACCAATTGTTGGAAATAATACTGAGAGGGGGGGTGAATCAGTATTATCAGAACTATAAAACTTTTTCAATGCTCAGAAACATATACGCTACTTTCGTTAAGTGATCCAGCGTGTACACGCAACTGTGTCTAAAGAAAACAGCGTATAACCAGAAATCTTATAATTCAGTTAGTTTATCTTCAGTTAAGTGCATAAGGACATTATTCACCATATTAAGAGTAAACAGATGCAGTAGAACAGATCACACAAAAACCACACACATGAACACCATGATATAAGGTGGAAACCCAATGTGGGTGAAAACCACCTGCTGCAAGTCGTCTCTATCTTTCTTTAATATGAAACTTCAGTTTACAATCTTTTTGTACTGGTGCAGCCTTATACCAGTACATAGGCTACAACTTGCAGAAGGCTACAACCTTCTCTCATTCTCCAAACTTCCTTGGAAGGGAGCTCCAACCCCCTTTGCTCTTGTACTAGCCAAGATACTAGTACATAGGTGCAGGCCTACAATCTTCTTTCTTTCAGGTACCACCTTTCATACATTTTCAGACTGGATATTCCTGAAGCATAACATTACAATCTGAAGACCACAATTCATTCAACTTTCACAACAGATCATTGAAGCACAAAACATCCAATACTAGCATCATCAATCACTGAACCACTGAAACCCTGTCAATCACCAGTTACCAGAACACAGAGCAGACTACAGAACTCTGCAATAACAGTACGACCCAACTGTAAACCCAAAAATCAAACTTCAAAAGATATACGCTACTTCAATGAGAGAAACCCGCGTATACACGCGCTTTTACCGAAGCCAACCTGCGTACAGATCTAAAAATAAATTCTCTCAACTTGCAGCTATACCAGACATCAGTTAGACCCAGAACATAACATTGCGTCAGTATGCAGATCTAGAAATACGCATAATCAACCATATCATAATAGTGCATTTCAAATCATTAGATCCCGATCTATCCTTAGATCTAGTCTTCCATCAACTGAAGTGATCTCTTCTTTGCTTAGATCAAGCAACCCAGAACCTGCATACCAGATCTCTTTCTTTTTCAAATATTCAAGCCTTTTCAAAGATGCTTTGCCTAATGATCTTCTTCTCCTTATATAGCCTTAGGCCTTGCTCAATACCAAGGGCCAAACCATAGAAATCCAATACCATCAACTTAGAAACTAGGGATCAACACGTCTGTCGAGATACTTTGGTCCAAATACATAGGCTCAAGTACCGAGGACTAACTACCACGGACCAAAGGGAAGATTCCCGACATATACGCCCTTTTCTTTTCATATATCTGCGTGTATACGCTCCTTAGTATATACTTAACCTGTGTATACGCGGATTTGTATACAGATAGACTGCGTGTATACGCAACTTGGACTTAATTAACCTGCGTATATGAGATTTCTCTTCATTCTGTAGTCTGATCGGAGATCTATCATCAAAGAGAGTTGCCATCAAGGACAACACCAGTATCATAGCGCCACACCTGTGCCAAAATGCCAACACTCAGGTGTAAACTCTTGCAAAATCAATTATGTAATTGTTTTTTTTTATTAATAAAATTACGTGTCTGAGGACACTTCTGCCATTATTGTCACATAGATTCTTCGACTTATTTTCTTCACTACAATTTCAAGATTCCTTGAATGCATACAATTTTAAATTCATTCTCCTTGGTCTCCTCCTCCTCTTTCAAATTGTTTTAAGTCACATGCAATTCCAAATATTCTTACATGCTCACTTGAAAACAGGGAGTGAGTTAAAAACAGAAATGATTGATGCCCGTAGAGGGAAGACTGCGAGTCGCCAATCGGGTGGTGAATAGTTTATAAGATATTATTGCAATCAATACAGTGCAGCGGCTTGCTTCACATCGAATATCGGATGTCGTTGGACATTTTCAATCCAACGTCGTTGTCTCACGACATTTTAAATCTAGATAGGACATGGAGTAGTCATCGAGAATTTAATTTAGTCAAGTTTATGCAGTCATATAAAGGTTTGAAATTTATACTTTCCAAGCACGTAATAGAGGTTTGAGATTTATATTTTTGTAACAGGTAACTAAGCCGCTTTACTATACTTTGCACTTTCCTATATTTTCAGAGGGATATTTTAAAAGTGTATTTTGATAAATCAGAAGAGCAGCTAAATTTACAAGGTGGGGAGTTTATCATAAAGTTTTTTTTTTTTAATGATGATGATATTGTATTGATTGTAAAATATGTTTATGGATTGCAGATGTATTTATATGGTTTTGAGTTTTTTTGGGCGCTGATGCAAGTGAATATTACCAACACCAAAATAATGATTTTTTATAATAAAAGGAAGCATAGTCAATATTTTCTTTGAGGGTAACATTTTTGAAGAAGTAAGTGAGTACAATTACGTTGAGATTGATTTCAATAACAAGCTTAATTGAGATGACTCCAAAAAGAAGAGAATTTTAGGAGGGTGGAAAGCATTATATGCTCTTCAAAATAGATATCTAAAGAGACAAAGTTATGGGATTGGAAAACAACTAAAGTAGTTTAATTGGGATGACTCTAGAAATAAGAGAATTTTAGGAGGGTGGAAAGCATTATATGTTCTTCAAAAACCAGTAAAGTACTTTTTAGACCGTCTAAAAATAGAAACAAATTGAGAATTGATCATGAGCAAGTTCAAAATAAAATGTTTGGTTCCTTAGGAGATAATGTTGAGTGAAACACGAGGAGCTCCCATCCAAACAATTGCTATGGTACATCTACCATGCCATTGTTTTTTACTACACAACATTCATTTACTCATTTACTTTAATTAAGTACTAGCCAATGAGGGGCATATGGCTTACCGTTGGAAGGGGTAGAAAAATATGGCTTATTCTAAGAAGTCAGTTACAACAAAACATAACAGAAGAAGCCATAAAAAGTTCCTCGAATATGGTAAGGCATGTAAATAAGTGCATGGGCCTACAATATGGTAAACCATGTAAATTCATACATAGGCCTTTAAATGCATAATGTCCCGCATGAAATTGCGAGAAGATATCAGTGTGACAAAAATCATGCTTGTTGGTGCTGTTAAAATCAATATGGCCGTCCAACGCATCAAAAATGATGGAGAATATGGTAATAATGTCTCTTATATATATATAAAAGGTAGGTTTTGAAAATTTTAAAGAGTTGTTATTATGTTAAATTTTTATATTAATTTTTAATATAATATTAATTTAAAATTATATTAAAATATATTTAATTTAGATATATTTTATATATAAAATTATCTTTTTTTTTTTTTTTTTTTTTAATTTTATAAAAGGCAATACTACATATGTTATGTTTATTTTGAATTATTCTAGTTATAATATTAGTCTAACCACATTATCATTCTATATCTAATTAGTGCTTAAATACATATTTTTGGAGACCATATATTTTTAATGGTTATATAGTTTTGAGGCTTGGTAAAAGAGTTAAACACGTACTTTATATGTACACTTTCGTCGCATTCTTCGCATATACTCTTTGGTGAAGGAGTTCTGAGGCTCGGTGAAAGAGTTAAATACGTACTTTATATATACACTTGCATTCTTCGCATATATTCTTCAGTGAAAGAGTTCTGAGGTTCGATGAAAGAGTTAAACACATACTTTATATATACACTTCCTCGCATTCTTCGCATATATTCTTCAGTGAAAGAGTTCTGAAGCTCAGTGAAAGAGTTAAATACGTACTTTATATATCCACTTCCTCGCATTCTTCGCATATATTCTTCAGTGAAAGAGTTATGAGGCTCGGTGAAAGAATTAAACACGTACTTTATATATTCACTTCCTTGCATTCTTCACATATATTCTTCGGTGAAAGAGTTACACATACTTTATATATACACCTCCTTGCATTCTTCGCATATATTTTTCGGTGAAAGAGTTAAATACATACTTTATATATACACTTCCTCGCATTCTCCGCATATATTCTTCGGTGAAAGAGTTCTGAGGCTCAGTGAAAGAGTTACATGTACTTTATATATACACCTCCTCGCATTCTTCGCATATATTTTTCGGTGAAAGAGTTCTGAGGCTCGGTGAAAGAGTTAAACACGTACTTTATATATACACTTCCTCACATTCTTCGACGGTGAAAGAGTTCCGAGACTCGGTGAAAGAGTTAAATACGTACTTTATATATCCAATTCCTCGCATTCTTCGCATATATTCTTCGGTGAAAGAGTTTTGAGGCTTGGTGAAAGAGTTAAACACATACTTTAAATATACACTTCCTCGCATTCTTCACATATATTCTTGAGTGAAAGAGTTCTGAGGCTCGGTGAAAGAGTTAAACATGTACTTTATATATACACTTCCTCCCATTCTTCACATATATTCTTTGGTGAAAGAGTTCTGAGGCTCAGTGAAACAGTTAAACACGTACTTTATATATACACTTCCTCTACGATATAAGACCATAAGGCTCGCATCTTTGGTGATCAATTCTGAGGCTCACTATATGACCAGGGCAGAGGCTCGCATATAAGACAGAGGCTCGTATATATTCTTTGGCATTTAAATCTGGGTTCTGAGGCACGCATCTCTGGTCTGCGGGTTGCGATGGGCACAAACGATCTGCAGTCAGGTTTGTTGATATCAAGTGCACACATTCCTTATCTTTTTCCTTTTCTAATACATCTTTGCTCATATAATATCGAGTATGAATATTTCACCACAGTTACCAAAGATTACCAAGGGCAGACGTAGCACAGTTACTCTACAAGGCCTTTATGAGTATATAGAGTCTTTAGAGAAACGTAGAGAAGAAAGAGAAGCCAAGCTACAAAAAGAGTTAGAAGCCATGCTGGAAAATAATTTTGCATCTCTTGAAGACACAATCCATAAATGAATAGAAAATAAAAGAGAACTACTGGAGAATAAAATGGAGGCAATGGAGACTAGATTACAGGTTATAGAAAAGCAAAACCAAGATACTAACCAACCATCCCAACAAGGAGATGCTCATACTTTAGAGAGTCTTAAAATGAAAGACATGATTAAAGAACTGGAAGAAAAAGTTAATAGCCCCCTCACCCTAAATAATGTGGTAGACAAGTTAGATATCAAACCAATTAAAGATGAAATGAAAAAATTAATAGAATTAGATCACGAACGTAACAAAAGGGCCTTGAACCTTATAATCTTCAGTTTAAAAGAGGAATTATATAAGGGTACATTAGCCTTAGCCCCGACAGAATTACATAATAGATTAAAAATTTGAACAGTGTGTCTCACAGAAGCAACAAGGTTGGGGAAATTAACCGAGAATGAAGGAAGACTAATCCGCATAAAGGTGAGCTCTACTGATCATAAGTACGACATACTTAGTAAAACCTCAAGTCTAAAAGGAATGAGAATATTCATAAATGAAGATCTCATTCCGGAAGATCAAGCAGAATTAAGAAAGGAGGTTCAAAAGGTAAAATAAGCTAGAAAGGAAGGAAAATGGGCAATAATCAGAAATAGAAAAGCCTTTATTCGAGATAGAAACCAAAAAGATAGTAATCAATAACAATTAAACATGCTCCGGATCCTTTCTTGGAACTGTCGGGGCTTCCCATGGAGCAAAGGCCCCAAGCTAAGTTGGTTTCAAATGATGTTGATATTATTTTGCTTGTTGAAACTTGGGAGCATGAAGAATCTAAGGTCCCTAACATAGATGGCTTTACGCTATGGTCTACCTGGAACAAGCGAACCTCTCGTAGAGGCATTGGGGGAATAGCTTGTTACATTAATAAGAACATCTCCCCCCATGCTAGGATTTATAAAACCGACCCTCACAACCAATATAGTTGGATAGAGATCAGTGACATTAATAATAAAAAGTCCTACATAGCAATATTTTATTTTCCCCCCATCAATTCTAACTTCTATAAGAAGAAGAATCTAGATAAAACTAACCCTTACAATGGTTTAGAGAATGATATTTCTAGCCTAAGGAATGACTGTAATATCCTTTTAATAGGTGACTTTAATGCTCGAACTTCAAACGACCAAGCTATTATTCTAAGCAATCATTCCAAACCTAATCCTCTTTGGCTAGATGAAGACTCTACTCTGGCTAGTAGGTACAAAAGGAGCTCTGAAGACCTCAAGGAAATTTTGTTTGGGTTGGAGCTAGTCAATTTCTGTAGTGCTCAGGATCTCATAATTTGCAATGGTCTAAAGAGGTGGCCCAATTCTAGCAAGATGACCTGCATCCATGGACTTGGTAGCAGCATGGTAGACTATGTTATTTCTGATCTCACATTATACAATGAAATAATAAATTTTGGCATCTTAAACGACCACGAACCTGACTCTGATCATAGGCCTTTACTTATAACTCTCAATTTTGTCATGCATAGAGTTCCCACAAAAAATAATACTTACAGCCAAAAGAACTTAATATTTGATAGAAATAAAAACGATCTCATTCTAAATGAATTAAAAAGTAATTTTCTTCCTTTATCTAGTATAGACAACGTAGAAGACCTCTATCATAATTTTACTACAACCCTCTCATATTCTATTAACAAGTTCTCAATTCAAGTTTCACATAATAAAAGAAATAGCAAAACCAATCCATGGTATGACAAAGATTGTAAAAGTGCAAGGAGAGAAATTAAGGAAGCTGTTGATGAATCTCTTAAAATGGACAAGATAAAAATATACAAAGCCCTAACTAAAAGGAAAAAGAGGCAATGCATTTGTCAAAGACAGGAGAATCTCTTAAACCTCTCTAAGGTAGCTCCTAAGAAATTTTGGAGGCAGATTCTGACTAGGAAGACTAAAGATAATAATACAATTACTCTTCACGATTGGAATTTCTATCTTAAAAAGCTTTCTGAATCTCCAAATGTCATGGATAATTTGGAAACCCTGCTCACAACAAAAGAAGTTTTCACTTTAGAAGACATTAAGTTTGGGGTTAATCGCCTCGCTAATGGGAAAGCTAAGGACATTGAAGGTTACCAGGCAGAAATCTTAAAAATTGGAGGTCCTGTTCTCATCCCTCACATCCACAAGATTTTCAATCAAGCAATCAAGCAAGGGTTCCATAAACCTTGGACTGAGAGCCTCCTAATCCCTATTTTTAAAAGTGGGGATACAAATAACCCCTCTAATTATCAGACAATTATGATCAGCCCTCTCTTAACCAAGTTATATGGTAGTAATTTGGAAAAGAAGTTAAGAATATGACTTGAAAGTGAAGGTAAGAAGACTAAAGGCCAAGCAGGTTTTAGAAGCCATTACTCAACATCAGACCACCTCGTTACGCTTAGGATCATTCCAGAGGAATGTCGTAATGATAAATCCAATTTATTTTGTTGCTTTGTGGACTTTAGAAAGGCTTTCGATACAGTTCCTGGATACAACATTTGGAATAGATTAGAAGAGCTAAAGGTTCCTCTCGAGTTGAGAGCTGTTGCTATAGAGAATGTAATTGCCAAGCTAAAGAGCAATTAGGGGTGGTCAAAAGATATTAAGTGTAACATCAGAGTTAAACAAGGTTCCCCCTCTCCCCTACCCTATTTGGCATTTACATTGATAAGCTCGAAGGCTATTTAGAGGAAGCGAGATATGATGTCATGATCTTAGCTAGGATATTCATCATCCTTCTTCTCTATGCTGACGATATTGTTCTTTTCACAAGGTGCCCATCTGATATTGATAAGAAACTCAGGCTTCTTAAGGATTTCTGCTCTACCATGGGTATGACTGTTAAGACTGACAAAACAAAAGTTATGATTATCAAATCCAAGAAGGACACTTACGCTAATTTTATGTATGACAATAATAACTTGGAGGAAGTGTATTCTTACAAGTACCTAGGAATTGATATTCATCACAAGCTCAACTGGAACCACAACATTGAGAAAATGATTAATGGGGGTGGAAAGCTTATTTTGGTCTTGAAAATAATTGTAAAACAACAAACCTCGTAATGTGGGATAAAAAGAAGTTCCTCTTTGAAACTTTAGTCACTCTTGTTATCTTATATGGCTGTGAGGTTTAGGGTTGCAGCATCTCCAGAGAATCATGGAGAAATATTGAGCAAATCCAAAAGCGTTTTATAACTTATAACCTGAAAATTAAAAGTAATACACCCTATCCTATTCTCCTTATAGAAGCAGGTCTTTCCCCTATTGAGAGCCTAGCTATGATTAGGTTTCTGCTGCACAAGCACAAACTCAATAACATAGACAATCATAGACTTCCTAAGCTAGCTTTAAATTCTAGCCAAAACCACCTAAGGCTTAATCGAGGGTGGCATAAAGACACAAGGGCCTGGTTAAACTAATGGGAGATCAATGAGAATGATGCATTGCAAAACATTAATAACACTAAAGATATTGTTACTTCTAAGTTCAAAGAAAAAATGTGGTGTGAGAAAGATTTAGCGGCTAAAAGAAAATTAAGTTACTATATGAAGGTCATCAACCCCACTCTAGAAGATCAAAAGTATCTCTCTATTTTAACTAGCTCAAAGAAGAAAATTAATATAGCAAAGATTAGAACGAATTCTCATGAGCTCCATAATGAAACAGGTCGTTGATCAGTTCCTAAAACACCATGGATGGAAAGGATCTGCCATATATGTGAGAATAGGAACATCCAGGATGAAAACCACTTCCTCTTAGAGTGCCCCACGTACAACCACATTAGATCTCAGTTTCACAATCTTTGTTACAATACCAACCTTCCTAGCCTTTTACAATGTCAAAATTATAGTGAACTGGGGAGGCTTCTCTCCAAGCTTTTTGAGCATAGGAATAAAATCTTAAATAAAAATAAATAATTTGTTTCTTTAGGTCTGATAGACCAATTTTTGGTCTCAGTGGACGTTAACCATCATCATCATCATCAATAATGCTGATAAACACTAAACTATATATATATATATATATATATATATATATATATATATATATATATATAGATATATATATATATATATATATATATATATATATATATATATATATATATATATGAGTTGTATATAGTGCGACTTTTTGGAGTTTTCGGTGCCAGAATCCAATGGAAAAAATTGAAGTAAAATCTTGATTTGTGTTATTTAAACTAGTTTTTTGATTGCATATATGGATTCAACACCATGAAAAACCCCTAGGGGACTTCTATTGTGCAGGATTTACCCATGAATCTTGTGATTTCAATGAATTTTGGATGGATTTTAGAAAAATTAAACTCGAAAATTTGTTAGGATATTCCGACACATAGGAAATAGTTAAGTATAACTTGGTCTAGTATAGAGTTAGGTAAAGTGTGTTTCTTTACTATGTACATTTTGTAACTTACAATCCGACGGTCACGATATGTAGTGATCCGACGGTTCATTCTCTCCTCGGTATTACCGACACTTGATCTATGGCTTAACACCCGATTGGTCCATGATATCTATTTAAAGAGCATGGAGGGTCATTTGTAGGGTAACCGTCCATGAGAGAAGCTTATGTAAATTTTCATTCTTTTATTAATAAATTGCCTGAAGTGGTCGCGTTGGCTCAGGCCGTAGACTGTTTCCCTCTTTGAGGGTTTTAACCACGTCAAAAATACTGGTGTATTGATCTGTGATCTGTTTATGAGCGACATCCTTTGGTGTTCTATCTGAGGAACTTACCATTTAAATTCCTACATGGTACTAGAACTATTTGAGGGTCGTGTCTGTTGGTGATCCAAATCTGAAGCCGGTAGAACTGCATCCGACTGTCATTTCCTAGATCTATTGTTTCTGACTACTTTCGGGCTGAGAGGACTGCTCTATTGTGTTAGGAGCATCTATTCCAGTGAGGAACCCCTTTCGTTTCACGCGAAAAGGTTTCTGGTAGCCCTAGCTATGTCATTTTTAAGATCTGGAGGTATACAGTGTTTATTTGCAGTTTACAGTTATTTTCTCTCTGTTTATTTCGGTTTATTTAGCTTTTTTTTTAATTACCGGATCTATATCTTTCATTTCTGTGTATGCTCTTTGCCCCACGACTCTGTGCAATTTGGGCAAATCAGAAACAGAAAGGAAGGATTTTTCTCATGTGTATGCTCTTTTCCGCTGCGCCTTAGTGTGATCTTGGAAAATCAGAAACATTGAGGAAAGTATTTAGTTTCCGGCTAAAGCTAACTTCAAGCCATAAGGTTCATTTTTCTTTTGTATGTCCATGTTGGGTTTTGTGTTTTTTGTTTTTTAGGGAAAAAGATCTTTCTCAAAGTAAGCACGCAGCCCAAAGCTTCAACGACTAAAAAAAAAAAAAAAAGATCCCCCCTTCCTCTTTTCCAAAAATTACTAAACTTTTAGTTTAGCTCACTTGGTCCAAAGCTACTTTATGAGAGTAGAGGTCTTGAGTTCAAGTCTTCTTTTTGTTGAGCTAATTAGATTAAGTTTGGAAAGGGGGCTGATTTTTTTTATAACATTATCATTCATTTCCGCACATTCCCGCACTTTGTCGGCATCTTCATCAAATTTTCTTCAAAAAGCCATAACTTCTTCATCCAGAAGCCATTTTCAGAGCCGTTTTTTTGAACCAGCCTAATTTTTTGAGATCTTTCCATTGGAACACTTAGTTTCAGCATCTATAGCTTCAGTTTATGTTAAAATGGAAAGTCCATGCCAAGTTATGCTTGACAGCACCAACTACTTCCAATGGTGGTCCTACATTGTGGATTTACTTAGAAGTAAAGGTCTATAGAGAATAGCCTCAGGCCAAGAAACCAAACTAAAAGATGAAGATAAGGCAGCTAAATGGGAAAGTAGGCAAGATCAAGCACGAGGGTTGATAGGGATGTCTATTTCTCCAGATCTTAGATTCCATATTGCAGAACTTGATACTCTTGAGGAAGCAATGAAACAGATCACTAAAGATTTTGGAACTAAAAATGAACTTAAAGCCCATCAACTCGAAAATGATTGCTTACATTGGGCCCCAATAATTTTTCTTACATTGAAGATTTTTTGTCCAAGTCCAAGACCCTTAGACTTCTCTTGGAAGGTGTTAAGATTAAGAAAGTAGATAGTAACCTTATCTATTCCATTCTTACTAAGTTGGGACAAGCCTATTCTGTGTTTGTTTCCACCTTCCATTCTACAAGAGAAGCCTTCATTTCTCAAGGACAAGCCTACAAGTCCCCTTCCTTTGATTCCTTTTGTGATTCTTTAATAAGAGAACAAGAAAAACTCTTACACCTTGGTCTTCTTTATCTTGGAAACTCTTCTAAGAAAGCATTAGCCACCCAGTAGCAACCAAATTCAAAGAATCCTAAGAAGTTGTATCCTAAAAGGAATGGTCCTAAACCAAACAAGAGTCCTAAGCAATTTCAGCCTCAAAATGAAAAATCATTTCAACAAAATGATAAGACAAATAAAAACAAAGGGAAGAAGATTGATAGACATTGCAACTTTTGTAATTGAGATGGCCACCTAGAATCCAAATGCTTTAAGAAGATGGAAACCTTGGAAGCAACAATGAAGAAGCATAACATCCATTTGGAGCACTCTTCAACTTCAACTTCATCTTCAGGAATAACACTTTCTGCATGTGGTTGTCAAGCATCTCGGTCTAGCTATGCACTAAATGTATCTTCTTCTTCTCATTCTCATGAATGGCTCATTGATTCTGGAGCTTCTTATCACATGGCCAAAAACAAAGCCATGTTTTCTTCTTTAAATGATTGTAAAACCAAAAGTATATATGTTGGTGATGATAGATCTCTTAGTGTTGTAGGGACTGGAACAGTTCATATAGACAATGGTTAGTTTAATTATGTATTATGTGTTCCAACCTTATCCTGCAACCTTCTATCTGTATATCAGATAACTCATTCAGGTGAAGGTAAAATCGTTGAATTTTCACCTCACGATGTTGTAATTAAGGACCTAAGAGATCCTAGACAGATTTTAGCTACTGGCATTGCTGATGACTCTACAAGGTTGTATAAGTTTCACAACTTTGGGTCATCAAATCTTCCCTCGGTATTTGTTGCTCATAACGATGAAGTGAGCAAACTTTGGCATGAGCGATTTGGTCACTTAAACTATCGCTCCCTTCAGAATCTATGTAAAGAAAATATGGTGACAGGTCTTCCAATGGTATCTTGCAGAGATGGTGTTTGTTCCGGATGTGTACTCGAAAAACATCATCGAGATAGTTTTGAAAAACGTGCCTCTTGGCACACCTCAGCCCCTTTACAACTTGTGCATAGTGATTTATGTGGTCCACTTCCAGTTGTTTCATTCTCTGGCTACAAGTATTTCTTAACTTTCATTGATGATTTCTCCAGACGCACTTGGGTATACTTCTTAAAACTCAAGAGTGAAGTATTTAACATGTTCCTGGCCTTTAAGGCATTTGTTGAAAAACAATCTGGACATCAAATTCTTAAGCTAAGATTTGATAATGGCGGAGAATATGTTAACAAAAAATTCATCAACTTTTGCATTGAGAATGGAATTCAAATGCAACATACTGTTCCATATACTCCACAAAAAAATGGTGCAGTTGAAAGGAAGAATCGCACCTTAAAGGAAATCGCTAATTGTATGCTTCAATCTAAAGGACTTGGTCTTAATTTTTGGGCAAAAGCAATTAACTGTGCAAATTACATAATAAATTGCACTCCTACTAAGGTTTTAAAGAATATCACTCCAGAAGAAGCATGGAGCTCCATTAAACCAGATGTAAGTCACTTTCGTGTTTTTGGAAGTGAAGCATGGGCCCATATTCCAGATGAGAAACATAAAGCTTTAGAACCTAAGAGTGAAAAATGTATTTTTGTTGGATATTCTGAAGATGTCAAAGGATATAGACTTATTCCACTTAAGTCCAAAAATGTTATCATTAGAAGAGATGTAAAGCTTGCTGAAAATATATCGGCCTACGAGCCTAGTTCGGTGGATGTGCCACCTCTCCCTATCTCTTCTACTTTTGAAAATATTTCTTCTTCAGATGTTGAAAGCGAGGATGAAAATCCTCCCCCACCTTCTCAGGATCCTCCTTCAGCTCCTCAGCTTCTAAAATGGGTTCGTGCTACTCGGGATGCAGCAGTTGATCTTGCTGGTGATCCTACAAATCAGCGACGTACACGTTCTCAGTTCGATAGAGCCTCTTCTTTATTGGCTCAAGCTTCAATGAATTATGATCCTGACACCTTTGCAGAAGCTTCAGGCCATCCATATTGGGACGCAGTATGAATGAAGAATATCGTTCATTATTGCCAAATGATACATGGGATCTTGTTCCTCTACCAAAGGGATGAAAACTTGTTAGATGCAAATGGGTTTACAGAACCAAGTATGGACCAGATGGGAATGTTGATAAACATAAAGCTCATCTTGTTGCTAAGGGTTTTTCACAAGTTGAAGGCATTTACTATACCAAAACCTTCTCCCCTGTTGCCAAAATGAACTTTGTCCGCCTTGTTCTTTCCCTTGCTACCTCTTTCAAATGGGAATTCCATCAGATGGATGTTAAATCTGCCTTCTTGCATGGGGACTTGCATGAAGAAATCTATATGGAACAACCTATTGGCTTTATACAAACAGACTCCAGCCTTGTATGTCGGCTTAAGAAATCCCTTTATGGTCTCAAGCAAGCTCCTCGGGCTTGGTATGCCAAAATGGATAGCTTTCTTTTAGAATTTGGCTTTTCTAGGTGTCATTCTGACAATACTGTCTACACCAAGAAAGTGGGCAAGTCTCTTATCACTCTTGTTCTTTATGTTGATGATCTTATCCTCACTGGTAGTGATCCCAACCTTATAAACCATGTGAAGTCCAACCTTAAAAAGAAGTTTGAAATGACAAACTTAGGACACTTGCATTATTTTCTTAGTCTTAAAGTCCTGCAATCCAAGGAAGGTATTTCCCTTTCCCAGTCCAAATATGCCTGTGATCTTCTATGCCATTTTCACATGGAAGACTGTAAGCCAGCCCCTTTTCCCTTTCAGTCTGGAGTCAAACTTTCAGTCACTTGCAATTCCCCTGAAGTTGATGCTACCTTATACCGTCAACTTGTAGGAAAAATTTTGTATCTAACCCATACTCATCCTGACCTTTCCTTTGCCTTTGGCCTTGTTTCTCGGTTTATGCAAAACCCACATGAAAGTCATTGGAAAGTAGCTAAAAGAATACTTCGTTATGTTCAAGGTACAGTTCAGTTTGGGTTTCATTACAGTGCTGAAGCATCTCCTCTATTGGTTGGTTTCACTGATTCCGATTGGGTTGGTTACCCTGATGATCGAAAGTCTACTGCAGGTTATGTGTTCACTCTTGGTTTAGGACCTATTACATGGGCTTGCAAGAAACAAGGTGCCATTTCTCTTTCTTCAACAGAAGAAAAGTATCGTGGTGCCGTAGAAGCTAGTAAGGAAGCCTTGTGGCTTTGTCAGATCCTGCCAGAGTTTGGCTTTTAGCAGCAACATCTGACTACGCTTTGGTGTGATAATCAAAGTGCCATTCAACTATGCAAAGATCCAGTCCAACGTCAGCGCAGCAAACACATTAAACTGCACATGCACTTCATCAGAAAGTTCATTCACAACCATGTTCTTGAAGTGCAATATTGTTCAACAGATGATCAAGTTGCAGACATCTTTACAAAGGCTCTCACAGAGGCAAAGTTTACTAAACTTCGATTTATGGTTGGAGTTCAGGAAGTTGTCACTAAGGGGGGATAGGCTCTAGTGCCTCCTTCCTTCTCCTATTGTGTCATATTTGTAAATCCTTCAATCCTATCCCAGGTTGTTCTTAAGGGGTGATGTTAGGATATTCTGACACATAGGAAATAGTTAAGTATAAGTTGTTCTAGTATAGAGTTAGGTAAAGTGTGTTTCTTTACTATGTACATTTTGTAACTTACAATCCGACGGTCACGATATGTAGTGATCCGGCAGTTCATTCTCTCCTCGGTATTACCGACACTTGATCCGTGTCTTAACACCCAATTGGTCCATGATCTCTATTTAAAGAGCATGGAGGGTCTTTTGTAGGGTAACCATCCATGAGAGAAGCTTATGTAAAATTTCATTCTTTTATTAATAAATTGCCTGAAGTGGCCGCGTTGGCTCAGGCCGTGGACTGTTTCCCTCTTTGAGGGTTTTAACCACGTCAAAAATACTGGTGTATTGATCTGTGATCTATTTGTGAGCGGTGTCCTTTGACTGTTCTGTTTGAGAAACTTACCCTGTAAATTCCTACAAAAATCCACTGGAAATCCACTAGAAAAGATTCCAAAAAGTCGTACTAAGAAAATCCATAGTAGACTTTACTCATACATTTATTGGAATAATATATTTTTTGGTTATATATTAACAAGTTAAAATTCATAACATTTTTTTATAAGAATGAGAATTTATATTTATATATAAGTTTGCGTTTGATAGAGTAAATACATTAGTTAGTACTTATCTATATCCTTAAAAGAATTGAATCTTATTATTCAACAAAACTACAAATTTTCCCAAAGAGACTCCAAATAGGACAACAAAACATGGGGTTTCTTGGTATATGCCATACAGAACAGAACCACAAAAAACAGAATTTACATGTCATATTATACTTGATTGATAACACAATCCTTTGTAGTTGTGCAATGCCAATCCATTTAGCTCTAAGGAATAGGAGACGGCCTCATTCGAATCAACCATTAATTTTTAAATCCCCCAACCTTAATTTAAATTTTACACCCTTCATTAACACATAAATCTGCATTCATTATGTAATATTTTATTGTACATTTTGTTGTTATACTGTTATGCAATCTTGTAAAATAATTTGCATGATCTTACATATTTAGACATCGATTTCTAAACTTTAATATTGTTTTGTTGCATACTTTAACATTTCTATATTTTATTTTGTTTTTTTTTAATATTTTTTCATTAATATTTTATGAATTGGAATTGCAAATTTGAGTTGTGTAATTTATATAATATAAGTGTTGCAGTTATTTTTTTAAAATATTAAATTCATTTATGAATTTAAAACATAAAATATCACGATCATATAAAAATTGTGTTATACAAAAAATAAAACATAAAATTGGTAAGCTACACCTTATAACATTGGTTAAAGAAAAGTATATTTACACCTACACTTAATTAAAGAAAAGTATATTTACACCTACACTTAATTAAAGTTTTATAGTGGGATTAGGTTTCTTATTATTAAGTTAAATAAGTATTAGTGTTTCATAGATTTTATAATTGTTGTCCTTAGCATATGTTCTAGTTTTTAGTTTTTTAGTTTTTTGATTTTAATTTTAATATAGAGTTTAGGTTATATATAGAATTATGATATTAATATTAATATATATGTTAGTCTTTTAGATTTTAATTTTAATATTGGTTTTAGTTTAATGTCTTTGTTTTATAGATTTTAAATATTTGATATTAATTTATAAAGATTAAATAACTATTAATTTATTCAAATAACAATAAAAACAATTAATATTAATTCATAATTATTAAAATCAATTTTAGGTTTCTTTTTAAAATCTCTCTGGCCGACCTGTGCTGTTCCTTTATTATTCCCTCATCAGTATTTATTTCTTCCATCTGGCTCTTCTTTTATCATATTCTATCATCTTTCTCTTACCCTGATGATGGATCCCATTTGGGATTCGAAACGTTGGTGTAAAAATTCCATTACTGTGGGTTCTCCGGTCAAAAATTCATAAAGATAACCAATTTTTTTTATTTATTTTTTTATTATTAATTTTTAAATATATATTTAATATCTTGTCCCCTTTTCATTTTTTTTTTGAAATGGTTTCTGTAGTGTACTTTTTTTTCTTTTCATTTTTATTTCGATGATTTGAATAGTTGGTTTTGATAATATTGAGTTGAGAGGTGTGATACAATCCACTATGGGGAAGATGTTGTAGTGTAGTAAATGAGTGTAAACTAAGCAAAATGTGGTTCATCATCAGGACCAGATGAAGAGGGAGACCATGGAAAATGAGCATAAAAAATAAATAAATAAAGTAAAATATAAGCTCATTTACTAATAAAAATAATGTAATTTTGTTTTTATTAATAAAATTGCAAACAATTTTTCCAAAAAAATCATAATATGTATATTGTATTAAAATAAATTTAATTAATAAATGAACACTTAAAAATAAAAATATTTTTGAATTAAAATCTATTTGACCATATATATTACAATAATGTTTAATATATGTGACCACTATATTTCAGATTTTTATATTTAAATATAATTAATAAACATATAGAAAATCACTATTTAGAATAAACATTGTTTATTAAGTTATATATCTATCTATCCATATATATCATCAATGCTCTGTATATCACATACAATTTTTATAAAATCCGTCAAAGAAACATGCCACATATATATGTAGTTACATGCATTATCAATGTTTTAATAAAATTAAAAATAAAATGTTTCTATCTATAGAAATTTGAAATTTATATAAATATAAATGATATCACTAAGAACAAGCATAGATTTATCTTAGCTCTGGATATACCAAATGTTAAGAGTAATTAAATCTCTTGAGGTGTAAACCTTTCCCCAAGTTTTGCACTCAAAAAGAGGTTTGGATCTTGAGATATTTGATCTCTCTTAATGCTTGGTAGGTCCACAGTTAAAATGGATCTATGCTTATATATAACACTGAGTGGCCGCTACATCCACAGGAAAATCCAGGTAGATCAACCTGAAAGGAGATACCTGATCAACCAAACTAGGAAGGCCTAACCCCAAGGGCGTCGAGGAGATTTGACCTCGTGACCTCGAGATAGGAAATGTACTTAGCAACAGAACTGATCCCTTGGGGCTTAGATATATATATTCATTTTTTATTTATATGATTTTGTTTGCAATAATCCCAAGTTTATATCATTATTTAGAAAATGTTGCAATTTTAATCTTAAAAAATGCCTTTTTTAAAACCTTTTTTCTCTAATCCAATTACTTGCTTTAAGAATTTTGTTATAATCGTGGGGTGGCAGGTGTAGTTGGGGTTATTCTCAACCCCAATGGAGAAGTTGAAATTGAGTGTAGTTGGGGGTTAGGGAGTTCTATAAATAATGTGACCGAGGCAGAGGGATTATTGCAAGGGATCCTTCTGGCCAAAGAAGAAAACATTGAAGATTTGGTAGCATTAGGAGATTCACAGTTGGTTATCCATCACCTTATTCATGAATATTTGCTTGAGGATTCAAGTTGTGAAACCTTATTGATAAAATCAAGAATCTAAAACTATTCTTCCTTTATTATTAGCTTCTTTCATGTTTTGAGAATGAACAATTTTGTTGCATATGACCTCACCAATAAAGGTGTAAACTTGGATGCAAGAGTCCTAATGATAAATAATATCCTCCACTTGTAACAAATACTTAACAACGTATCTACTATGTAGTGTAAATTTTGTTTGTATCTACAGGCCTTCTGGAGACTCTACACCTCTAAAGACCGTGTGTCCTTTAGGATAGTAAAACGACTAATAGATATTGAGAATACAAATCATCGTGAGGTTAAGAGTATAGCTGGCCTCAAAGGATTTTCATTGTACTCACTTGTTTTATAGGCCATGATTTAGGCACATATTTTGATTTAATACAATATTCTCATCACAATGATTTTTTTTTTCAAGGTCATGCTTTCAAAGAATTTATGATTTAAACTTGATAAAGAAGAAGGGTGATATTAGGAGTGCCACTTTTTGATTTGGAATTGACTTCAAGATTTTGGTTACAATGACATTAGCTATTAAGGTCATTGTTACAAAAGAATAAGTATTTTTTACCCTAAAAAGGAAAAGTGATATTGTTAACACCACTTTTTGATTTAGGGGTTGTTTTGAGGGTTAATTTGGTAATGTTACAAGGTTGTTAAGGTCATGATTATAAAATATAGCAATTTTAATCATGAAAAAAATGATGTGCTATCATTAGTACCACTTTCAATGACAATGGTTGATTTTAAGATTTTTGTTAGTAACATTGTGGAGAACTGAGGCTATGGTTGCAAAATATTGTAATTTTTTAATGCAAAAGAAAGGAGTGCTGCCAATAAGATTATTATTTTTATCCAAAGGTTTATTTTCACATTTTTGACTAAGAAGTATGGGTTTTTAGAGTTAACATTCTCAATTTGACTTCACGTTTCTCATAAAATTGGTAATTATGTCTATATTGTCATGCACTACTCTACCTTTTGTTGTTGTTTTTTCCATTTTCATGTTTTTATTGTCAACATAGGATTCAATAAGCAGCTTGGCCACTCTCGACTATTTTCTTCATGTGCAGTGGTGAACATGCCTTTGTATCTACAATTAAATCATGATAGAAAATGTTGAGGGAAAATAAGAGGTCACATAGATTCTTCGACTTGTTTTATTCACTAAAATTTCAAGATTCCTTGAATGCATACAATTATAAGTTCATTCTCCTTGGACTCCTCCACCTGTTTCAAATTGTTTTAAGTTTCTCTTCTTCCTCCACTTCTTCGAGGATGCAATCAAAGTCATTATTTGCAATCAAAGTTTATTTTCAAGCTATAGGCTATGAGCAGATCCCATTTCACTGCAGGAAATATCATGAACATGGGCATCTATTCAGGGAATGCCCAATGAACAGAACAACGGAGAAACCCAAGGATAATACAAGGGGAAAAAATAAGGAAGCTTTTAATTGACCTCATGTTAGACAGTGAGACAACAGAAGACAACAACCTAAAGCAAGCACATCTATCAAAAGCACAGGCAATGCATTTGAGGTGTTGGAATCAGAGACAGAAGTAGAGGAGACCAATCAAGAGCAATATCCACTGCGAATCAGCTAGACCATAACGACACCAAGGACACAAGACCCTAATTCCACCCCTTCAAATAACATCCCACTTGTTTCAGTACTAACAGAAGAACTGGAAGAAGATTCATAAATGATAACCAGTGAAATGGGTTTAGAGGATATGGATCTTAGCGACTTAATAGAACATGAAGGAATGGATCTACTAAACATGGTAGAGAAATGGAAAAAGAAAGGCATAGAACACATACCTAAGGAGGAGGTGAATAGAGTAAACTCATTATTCCTAGCAAGACAAAAAGTGGAAATGGATATGCAGAAAAGAAGCTATGGAACAACAAAGGGTCTAGGGGTGAAAGCTCAAGGACTGCATCAAACCACCACCAATCCAAAGCACCGGAAAAAATGAGGGAGAAGGACAAACAATGAGGCACTCCAAGAGCTCATTCAAATGCTCCTTAACTTAGGTAAGGTGAAAGCCCTTGAGGCTTTCACACTCACTTCCTAAAAAATCTGTCAATTATGAAAGTACTTTCATGGAATGCTAGAGGGATAAACAACCTAAAGACACAGTGGTTATTAAGGTAAAAAGTCATAAATGAACAACCTAATATGATCTTTTTGCAAGAAACAAAATGTTCCAGCCAAATAATGAAAATCATAAGTAAAAAAGTTGGAAAAAGAATGGAATGCATAGAGGTAGAAAGCAGTGGAATGGAGGGTGGCTTAGCCACTCTTTGGAATCCTTAGGTCCTCCATCTTATTTCTCCAAAGGCTTCTAGATCTTCCATTTCCATAGAAATCCAAACTGTGGGGAATTCAGACACTTATCTCTGCACGAATGTATTTGGCCATCAGAAACTCGAGGAAAAATTGATAATGCTTAGAAGTCTCTCCAACCTGCAGCATAGATATCCCCTAGCAAAAACGATTTATGGAGGAGATTTTAATATGATCACTTCACTCACAAAAAAAAAGAGGCATCAATATGCTCAATCGGAATGCCAAAGCTTTCATGGATTTTATCAAATCAGCAAAGCTTGTAGACATCTTCCCCAAGAGGGGTGCATTCACCTGGAACAACAAAAGGGGAGGCAATAGGCAAATTTCCTCTAAACTGGATAGGTTCTTAGTAACAGAAAACATCCTTCTTGAAGGGATTATTATGGATTTGGACATTCTACCAAGTGGAGGTTCAGATCATTGGCCTATAATTATGAACGCGGCCATCCTCGGCACCCCGAGGAACAAACCCTTCAGATTTGAAAAGTTTTGGCTCAGTCATCCGGAGTTCATCTCAAAAATAAAACAATGGTGGAATGAGCCGATTGATATAAGGGGAACCAAGATGTACAATCTCCAAGCCAAACTCAAACATATCAAAACCAGGTTAAAATCCTGGAACCAAGAGGTCTTTGGCAACATATTTAAAGATAAGAAGATTCTGGAGGATCAGTTAGAACAGATTCACAAGGAGTGGATCCAGGGGGATATCAACCAAGAAACAATGAACACAGAACAGATACTCATGCAGAAATGGCAGGCCAGATGCCACCAGGAGGAAACCTTGTGGAAGCAAAAATCCTGAATTCAGTGGCTTAAAGAAGGAGAGAAGAATACAAAATTCTTTCATCGCTTGACCATTGATCACAAAAGTGCTAATAAAATAATCAGGATGAAGAATGAACGGGGGACCTCTTTTCAAACCCATCAAGACATATCAACCCTCCTCAAAAACCATTTCAGCTAGATTGCATTGGAGCTGACTATTAATAGGGAGGAAGCTATTAGAGGTTTAATGACTTCCATTCCTAGGCTTATAACAGATGATCAAAACAAATCTTTGAATCGCTTGATCACCATGGAAGAATTGGAAGAAACAGTGTGAGATATGCCCAATGGAAAGGCTACAGGACCTAATGGTTTCACCATCGACTTTTACAAAGCCTATTGGGAAATAGTCAAAGTGGAAGTTTGGGAGGTGGTGGAAGACTCACGATGCTCCTCGTCCATCCTAAAATCCCTCAACTCTACTTTCATAACCCTTATACCAAAATAGGAGGAAGCAAATACACCTTCGAAGTTTCACCTGATTGCATTGTGCAATGTTCTTTACAAGATTATCTCTAAAGTCATAGCTAACAGATTGAAGCATTTTCTTCCTGGGATAATTTCGGAAGAACAATCAGGCTATGTTGAAGGAAGACAAATTATGGATAATATATGTCTAGCCCAAGAGATGATTCATCCTCTTCAATCTCGGAAAAACGCTGGCATGCTCATGCAGCTAGACCTTTCAAAAGCCTATGAAAAAGTTAGTTGGAACTAATTGGAGGCTATACTGGAGGCCCTTGGTTTTGCTAAAAGGTGGATAAAGTGGATTCTAGCCCTGATCAAGTCTACAAGATTCTCCATCCTAGTCAACGGAGCTCCCATAGCCCAGTTCACTCCTACCAGAGGTATTCGTCAAGGGGATCCCCTGTCCCCCTTTCTGTTTGTAATATTGATGGAATGTATAAGCTATATTATCAAAAATGAAAAAGAGGCCAACCTAATTCAGGGCCTCCAACCCCTCCCCTCCTGCCCTGCTACAACCCACCAACAATTTGTTGATGATACTATGCTTCATGGCACGCCCACAATCAGAGAGGCTAAACGTTTCAAAAACATTCTCAAACGTTTCAGCAAAGCCTCAAGTATGGACCTCAATCTCTCTAAATCCTCCATTTTCTTTTTCAACACTCACCTCGCAGTCCATGTTACAGGGAAAAGTGTCTACATAGAACTGCTTATCCCACTAAGGTGTGATAGCTACCTTAGAAACAAACAAAGTAAAGCTACTTTCGTTTTTCCTTTATGAAATATAGATGAGAGAAGAACAAAGAAGACCAACCTCTATCTTGCGCTAATCTCCTAGTTCGATTCCTCTCTCTCTTGATAGTCTTTCGCTACTTGCTCCCTCGTATGCCCAGCTTCACAGAGTACCTGTAAGATCACAGTAGCATAGCACTATACAAGAACATGGATCTATAATCATAAACAATCTAGGATCAGATGTAAATTGACCACATAAATGACACAAGAGTATGGAGGAAAACTTGAATAGCTTTTATTGATAAACAAGAAAAAGCCAAGGGAGTTACAACCAGTTGTTCTGACCCAGCATCATCCTCTCAGCAAGTAAGCCCCTCTTCACCTCATACAAAGCTTAGATCACCCAACACTCTGATGTTGTCTCAAGAAACCAACAGCAATTCCCTACAATATGCAAAATTCCAGCCTCTGGATCTCTGGGATGAGGGATCCATATATAGATATCTGTAACGGGGATGAGTCAGCTTGTGATTTGATTAGTGTCTTCCCTCTGATAGTTCTTGCTTCCACTTGGAGATTGATGATCTCTTACTCATCCTTGGTCGAATTTAGAGAGGCAAGTGTCACAGGAGAAGTTTCTGGAAGATTCCATGCCTCTCCACCTCACAGAATGACATTTCCATTTGTCACTTCTCGCCCATCGCACCCCATAGAAGGGCTTTTTGAAATGCAATGCACGCACATAGTGTATTTAGGTGAGATGCTACGCACTTTGCCTATGGAGCAGCTGAAATGATCCTGTTTTGACCAGTTCTAAGCAGTTTTTCATGGAGAACTTCTTGGAGAAGCTCTAATCAGTTTACCTTGTTCCTTTAGGGGTTAGAACAACACTTTTAGGGACTTAGGAGCCCTTGGTTTATGGAAATTTCATGCTTGGGGTTGTAGTGCCCAAAAATGTCTATAACAGTTGCCCCCTAAAGCATGAGGTCGTTAATCTTTTGATGTCGGGTGAAATGCTTTATTATGAGGATCCGAAGTTCTTTCAAGCTGAGAGGAGACCTGTAATAAAATACAATACAATACATTATCTTCATAATATTTTCATGATCTAGCTGAGGTGGGCGTTCCCATGCTCAGCTTTATAAATTCATCTTCATGTACATAGGACAGACAATCGTGTGACTGTAGACTGATGATTCTAGTAGAGCCATCATCCCTTTGATTGGATGATTATCTGTACAGCAATGATGTATATTTGATGTCTTTATTTCCCTGAATATATATCGCAGCCCGGATGGATGAAACTAGATCCGGGGTCTTCAATCTCGTTCGATCTTCACTCGAAGTACAAGTCTATCCATGTGAGAGATGTTCTGGAGTCGAACATGGAAGGACATCGCTTGATTACCAGCCAATGATGTAAGCTGTTAACAGGCGCGAGAGGAATCACCGATAATGACAATGACCCTCAAGGTACTGCAGTACAATTCACGTGGTGTGAATAAAGGACTTGGCATCAAACACCATGCAAAATCTTTCGGTCAAAGGCCATTGATGTAAACCTGTCGCCGGAAGTGAGAAACTTGCCATTGAGGCATGGAAGCTTCAAAGTACTGAACGGGGTGTTCCTAGATCGACTTCTTGGATAATGAGCTAATGTCAACAAGAAGTGATCCGTCACAGGAGGGCCTTAATGAATGATGCAGGAGCATTCAGGCCAGTCAGCAATGTGATGGTATGGTCACATGTTGTGACTAGCAAGGGGCTGAAAGAAAATAATTTAATTAAATTATTTGTCTATATATGTGAGAGTGTTTATTTATTGAGGAAAGGGTATAGGTGGCTGAGTGATCCTCCTTGTATGGAGATCAGGCCAAATAGTTGGATTTATTTGGCTAGAATAGAGTATGAGAGATTTTAAAAGCTTTATTTAGTGTTAGTTTAGAAAAGAGTGGGATTGAAGAGATTTTTTAGGAGAGGTTGAGAGATTTCTGGTTCAGAATCAGAATTGGTTCATGAACCATTTATTTGTATAAATTGTGTCTTCTTGTACAATTGAGAGGGGAGATGTGAGGTAGAATTAGATAGGCTTGGTGTGGAGCGAGAGCTCAGAGAGGTGTGAAGATTGTGTTTGTGTGAAATTGAGTCAAAAGCGAAACTCTGTTTCATTTTTTTTCTGAATATTATAAAAGTAACTGCGTTTGTGTGTAATCGAATGCCAAATTGTGTAGACTTGAGCATGATATGTCTGCGTAATTGATTGTAATAGTAATTATGTGTGAAGGGTTGTATCCAGCGCATTTTATTCTGTAGTTTTGTGTTGAATCATTGTACAGGACTCTGTTTTTGTTGGGTTTCATTGTTGTTAATATAAATCTGTGGGTAGAATCGATGTGTGAAAGCGGAGGAGATTCAATTGTCAACATTGATTTTTATTACAAAACCGGTTCAGAATCATTGAGAGTTTCAATAGGCGTTAATGAAATTGGGTTTTTTTTTATGGAGACAACGCTTAAATTATAATTGTGAAATTGGTAAATCGATCACCCTGAATCGATTTCATGAAGAAGAATTCCTGTATTGGTCAAGCACTGGTTGAAAGAGGGTGTTGTTCCTTTGAAATTATATATGCCATATAAAGGTTTCTGTCTTGAACGCCTTTAACTGCATCTGAAAGTCCTAAACGTTGTCGTTCGAATGTATGATCTGCAAAATTCTGGGAGACAAAGAGCGCAGGGTCAAATTTATGACTGTTTATGTTTGATTTTATATCGTGATATCATTCTGAGCTCGTGGGCACAAAGAAGTCATAGTTTTGTAGTCATGTGGTGTGGAGTATACACTGGATTGGTTTCTAGCGTTAAGATGAAGCACACGTCAAGAAGAACTGAGCGTGAAATCGATCCATATGTTATCTATAAATAACAAAAGCTGTGGATCATCTGAAGATTGTGTTAGCAAGGTCGTATCAGTGTTGAATAGCACTAAACCCAGTGTTAAGCAGAGGCCAGTTTGTCAGAGGCCGCGCGCTTGCAGGTAGAATTTGTCCAAATTCGGTGATCGATGTTGTTTAAATTGCAAATCAAGTTGAATCGTTGTGTCAGAAGTAATCGATTCAAATTGCCATCGATTGTTACAGTGAGGTCAATGTAATTGTTACAGCTTTCAAATTCTGCTTTGATATGGTTAATTTGAGTGTAGATTGGGTGTTGCGTCCGGTATACATAGTTTTCAGTTTCCTGAGATAACCGATTGAAGTATGTAATAAGCCAGATTGGAGCTCTAATATGTTCAAAAGTAGTGTTTGCAGATCGCTACAGTTTGAGCATCGTTGATGAGAAACAGGTATGCGATATCGACATTCGATTCTAGCCAACTCTCAGTTTATATAAATTGCTATTGCCATAAGTCGAAAGGTTCGATTGTTTGGTTGGAAGTTGTGTTTTGATTGAATGAGAATTGAATAAAGAGATTCAATTTAAAGGCATATTTGGGCGCTGGTGCCATGATCTTATTTGAATTCAAGGGTGTAAATAATAATTGTATGGATGTCAGCAACAGAGTATTACAGGCGAGACTTGCATTGGATGAGATTGAAGGTCGAAAATTAATGTCTGAAAATTAATTCAACTTGTTATGAGAAGAAATGTTAAATATTGTTTTTAATCATAAATATGAAGGAGAAACTAAAACTTCCGCATGAGTTGAATTTGCCAAAAAGTGAACTGAAATTGACTAGAACAGGAATTGTCGTTTTTATATGTACAGTTTGTAATGATTCTGGGTTTTGCAGTCTAGAGTTGCGTCATTTTGGTATCAGAGCTAGCTTAACGCTTTGAAAGATTGTTTTGGGAAACTGCATTTTAATTTTTAGCAGGATGTATAATTGCCTGAAGTGTGTTTGATGAAGGTGAGGATCAGGTTACTAATGGCATTGAAATCAGAATGGAGAAGCAGAGAATGCCCAGGAAGGTCTGGTAAGAACGTTTAAGTTGATAATTTTGCAGAGATGTATTTGAATGTCTAAATGTAACAGTGAACAGATGAGTCCTTTGACTGATGGAATGGAAGTCAATTTAAAGACATCTTTGAAGGAAATATTGCAGGTTTGAGAGATACTTTGATGTGTCTTGAGATCAGATTGTGCAGGTCAGTGGATTTGCTGAAAGGTGGAATGAGTTGTACCAGCATTATGGCATATGAGTTATGTGAGTAATTGAAGATGCAGAGCCTACAACAAGAAGTATTCAAGAGGAGATGAGAACAACTTCCAACTGAGGTTGGGTAGAAGTTGATGAGGCAGCTCCACAATTGTGATTGTGGATAGGAGATAACAATTCCAGCAAGAAGAGTGCTGGGTAGAATTGTTAGTCAGTGAAAGGTTCGAGGAAAGAACCAATAGGTGCCAAAAGGCTAAACTCAGGAAATTTTGGTGAGGCATGAAGGAGACTTGTTACAGGCGAAATGGAAGAAGTTAGTTGCAGCTCACTAGTGAACAAGGAATGTTCACCAGAGGAAGGAAATGAATTAACTATTGATGGTCATGACAGGGGTACAAAGGAAAGTCACAGACATAGGGAAAAGAATGTTGAAGCAATTGGAATCAAAGGAATGAGTAAAGAAGAAAGGGACATAGAGTTGGTTGAGATGAAGGCAGAACTCAGTCATTTGGAGAAGCTGCTATTAAGAGGAATTAGAGAAAAATGGAAACAAGGAATTTATGTGGGAAGAAGAGTTAAATGGCCTGTCAAAGAATTGTTTGCTGAGAAATTATTACTTTGAACAACTGAGAATGAAGAAATAGGATACATCTGCGAACCAGAGAAAGGATCTCTCCTTGGGGAAGAAGACAACGATGACAGTAGAGAAGAACTGATCTATGCAGATCAGAATGAGAGGAATGTGTTGACATCATCCGCACAGACAAGAGGATCTCATATTTTTGGGATTAATTATTTCTGTGAATGTAAAATTGCAGGTATGCAGCTTAAAGAATTTGAACCTGTGTATGAAAAAGTGAAAGGAGCAAAGGCAAGACAAGAAAGAAAGGAGATGCATAAGGATTTTCAAGACTTCAATTGGTGGAGAAAATTAAAAGGTATGGCTGAATGGTTATGTCTTCTTTTAGTGGAAACTTATTTGATTATATTTGAAGGAATTTTAGCATGGAAAGAAGACCAATGGGAAATGGAAACAGGAAAGGAAACAAATGCAATGCAGATTTATGAAGTGAAGAGAAGGAAAGCTGACACCGAGAACTTAGTTGAAGAAGGTAAGCCAAGGAAATCTTTGAAAGATCAAAGTCTTATCAGAGAAGAGGAAGAGGCATTATTGTCTTATTTGGACAAACTGAGTATTGGAAGAAGTTGTGTAGAACAGGAAGGTATTCTACAAACTTATGATGAAGTTGCCAAGTATAGTCAAGAAATTGCAGTCCCAGAAGTTTTCTTTGATGAGGAAGAAATCAGAGATGTTGAGGAAGAATTTCTCAATAATTTAGTGAACTATCAGAATAGTTCAGAGGAGCATGAGGAGCTGACCATTGAGGCTTCGAATGAAGAGCCTTGCATTTTTGAAAATGACATGTTGTGTATGTTTTCAGGTTTGACACGTGAGGAGCGATTGGACAATGTGCTTATGCATGTTGATGAAGAAGTGAGATTACTGGAAGAAATGGCTGAAACCGAAAGATATTTTGAGCATGTATTTAATAATTTTGAGAATGATGGTATTGACAGGGAAATTGTCATGATTAAAGGAGCTGAAGATAAACAAATGAAAAAGGAAAGTATGGAAAAGGAGAATGTACAACAGATAGATGTCAGTGGGGTTCAGTTAAAGACAAATGGTAAGAAGGAAATTGAGAAATTATGGAAGATGAAATTAGAAGAGAACAGGGACAGCAAGAAGGAGAAATTGACCACAGGAATTTGTATCAGCAAGAACAGAGGACAACAGAAAATTAAGATTTGGGAATTTGAAGGAACAGAAGTGACAGTGGCAGAAGAATTGAATCAGCAGCATAATGAAAGTGAAGGCCAGTTACAAAGTAAAGTTTGGGATACTAGATGGAGAGCAGAAGAAACACATGACTAGGAGGTAATGGAAACTTTCAACTTTGAGAGTCTGATGTAGGAGCATTCAGGCCAGTCAGCAATGTGATAGTATGGTAACATGTTGTGACTAGCAAGGGGCTGAAAGAGAATAATTTAATTAAATTATTTGTTTAAATGTGTGAGAGTGTTTATTTATTGAGGAAATGGTATAGGTGGCTGAGTGATCCTCGTATGGAGATCAGGCCAAATAGTTGGATTTATTTGGCTAGAATAGAGTATGAGAGATTTTAAAAGCTTTATTTAGTGTTAGTTTAGAAAAGAGTGGGATTGAAGAGATTTTTTAGGAGAGGTTTAGAGATTTCTAGTTCAAAATCAGAATTGGTTCATGAACCATTTATTTGTATAAATTGTGTCTTCTTGTACAATTGAGAAGGGAGATGTGAGGTAGAATTAGATAGGCTTGGTGTGGAGCGAGAGCTCAGAGAGGTGTGAAGATTCTGTTTGTGTGAAATTGAGTCAAAAGCGAAACTCTGTTTCATTTTTTTTCTTTTCTGAATATTATAAAAGTAATTGCGTTTGTGTATAATCGAATGCCAAATTGTGTAGACTTGAGCATGATATCTCTGCGTAATTGATTGTAATAGTAATTTTGTGTGAAGGGTTGTATCCAGTGCATTTTATTCTACAGTTTTGTGTTCAATCATTGTACAGGACTTTGTTTTTGTTAGGGTTTCATTGTTTTTAATATAAATCTGTGGGTAGAATCGATGTGTGAAAGCGGAGGAGATTCAATTGTCAACATTGATTTTTATTACAAAACCGGTTCAGAATCATTGAGAGTTTCAATAGGCGTTAATGAAATTGGGTTTTTTTATGGAGACAACGCTTAAATTATAATTGTGAAATTGGTAAATCGATCACCCTGAATCGATTTCATGAAGAAGAATTCCTGTATTGGTCAAGCACTGGTTGAAAGAGGGTGTTGTTCCTTTGAAATTATATATGCCATGTAAAGGTTTCTATCTTGAACGCCTTTAACTGCATCTGAAAGTCCTAAACGTTGTCATTGGAATGTATGATCTGCAAAATTCTGGGAGACAAAGAGCGCAGGGTCAAATTTATGACTGTTTATGTTTTATTTTATATCGTGATATCATTCTGAGCTCATGGGCACAAAGAAGTCACAGTTTTGTAGTAACGTGGAGTGGAGTATACACTGGATTGGTTTTTGTGTTAAGCTGAAGCACACGTCAAGTAGAACTGAGTGTGAAATCGATCCATATGTTATCTATAAATAACAAAAGTTGTGGATCATCTGAAGATTGTGTTAGCAAGGTCGTATCAGTGTTGAATAGCACTAAACCCAGCGCTAAGCAGAGGCCAGTTTGTCAGAGGCCGCACGTTTGCAGGTAGAATTTGTCCAAATTCGGTGATCGATGTTATTTAAATTGCAAATAGAGTTGAATCGTTGTGTTAGAAGTAATCGATTCAAATTTCCATCGATTGTTACAGTGAGGTCAATGTAATTGTTACAGCTTTCAAATTCTTCTTTGATATGGTTAATTAGAGTGTAGATTGGGTGTTGCGTCCGGTATACATAGTTTTCAGTTTCCTGAGATAACCGATTGAAGTATGTAATAAGCCAGATTGGAGCTCTAATATTTTCAAAAGTAGTGTTTGCAGATCGCTATAGTTTGAGCATCGTTGATGAGAAACAGGTATGCGATATCGACATTCGATTCTAGCCAACTCTCAGTTTATATAAATTGCTATTGCCATAAGTCGAAAGATTTGATTGTTTGGTTGGAAGTTGTGTTTTGATTGAATGAGAATTGAATAAAGAGATTCAATTTAAAGGCATATTTTGGCGCTGGTGCCATGATCTTATTTGAATTCAAGGGTGTAAATAATAATTGTATGGATGTCAGCAACAGAGTATTACAGGCGAGACTTGCATTGGATGAGATTGAAGGTTGAAAATTAATGTCTGAAAATTAATTCAACTTGTTATGAGAAGAAATGTTAAATATTGTTTTTAATCATAAATATGAAGGATAAACTAAAACTTCCGCATGAGTTGAATTTTCCAAAAAGTGAACTGAAATTGACTAGAACAGGAATTGTCATTTTTATATATATAGTTTGTAATGATCTTGGGTTTTGCAGTCTAGAGTTGCGTCAATGAATCCCACATCAATGACACAGAACGTAGCAAATGATTTTAATGGAGGTGAAAACAATCTGATGACATAAGGTTCAGGGTGGCAGTCATGAAAGAATGGAGTGTAAATGTATTGTAGCGGGTGAGACACAGGTGAATTCTCTGAATGACTTCTCTTGAACATATCGGCGACACTGACATGACAGATTGGTAGCATTAACCCCAAATGTGGATGGTGTGATGGGACCATGGTGATGTGACCGGTGAATGAAACAACCCAACCCGACTTGGATGCAGAGTGAAAGTGTCATGTTCAAGAGCGACTTGCTACCAACAAAGTTTCTTCAAGTTTTCTTCCGAATTTTTCCCCAGTCATTGCTGACCAGTACCTCTTTATTTTTGTCAAGCTTGAGGAGGATAACATATGCTTGTTCTATAATTTTCCCTTCGGGCAAACCCATCGCTATGTTTTAACAAGCCTAGCGATAGTGAAACTCGTTCTTGTCTGCTATGGACAAGTTTGTCGCTATTAAGTTTTAACGAGTTTAATGACAAAGATAACTCGGTCCTTTTCAATTTTAGAGAGTCTGAAAAGGAACGTAAAGGAAACTTCAAAATTCATTTTTCGTCATCTAATCCCTTAAGTCCGAAAAAGTATAAAACAATACAGAAGGAATGAATTTTCGATACTTTTAACGAGCCGAACAAAACAAGTGCTCGATCTTTTTGTGTAATAATCCCTCAGCTCCAAAAAAGATTAAAAATTAGAGGAGGGATAGCACTTCCGGACCCTTTAACGAGCTGGAGAGGCTAATGGCTCGACAATCTTTTCATATTTTATGAGTCAGTTGAAAAGAGCTTAAAGGAGACTCGTCTTTTTAGGAACGAGTGATAAAATTGGGTAGCAGCTGATTCCAAGTAAGGTTTGGAATTTTCCAATCACGACAGTGTTACAAGGATGGCTAGTGAGATCACTCTTCGCAGCTGTTCCTCAAAAGGGGTAAACAATCAAATGGAGGTGAATGATCGGCCAATACAGAGTGGAGGTGATGATGAGAACATGACCAAGGCTTTTAAAGGCTGAAGTACTACATTCACGATGGTTATTTACCGGGAAATAGTTCATTTTTTAATGAGCTTAAATGCAGGGAGAAACATTTGCTCATGACTTATGTTTATTTTTTAACGAGCTTGAACTATGTGCTAAAACTGCTTGATTAATCCAGTCGTATAATAAGAATGTCCCATTTAAAAACGGCAATTTTTAGAGTTTTGCCCCACATCCTTTCTTTATGCAAGTTAGGAAACGACCAATCCTACGAGTTTAAAGGGTTAGAGGACCTACAAATTTAAAAAAATAAATAGTCGCTCTTTGCTTGCATGCCAAAAGGTTTGCATGCCCCCAGGTATAAAATAAAGCTTCAAGGTCACCTTTTGTTCTACCGACAAAACATTTGTTTTATCAGGAAAGGTATACCTCTTTCAGGTTACCAAAGATTGTTTTGTTCACAGCGCAAACAAAACACTTCCTCGGCGATGTCTACCGAAATAGACAAAGGCGAGTGGCAGAGACGACTCCACTCACATAACTTTGACGAGGAAATCTTGTTCCAGTCTAACCCCCTCTTCCAATCACGGACGGGAGTACAGTCCAGTCATATATCTCTCGTGGAAACCTATCCTATACCCGAAGTTTTCCTGCCGAAGCAGACCAGGGTGCATGCCCCCTGGGTTTCAGTCATGTCCCCTGAATTACTCGCGCTCATCAGGTGGACGGACTGGAGATTGATGAGACATTCCTTGTGTGAAAAGACCATTCAGGGATGGCATATGACTATTTTCTCTGCATGATCCGGGAAATGAAAGCTAGTCTACGAGCTTGACCACTCTTCCTTCGTGCAGAAACACATTACTCTAAAGAGTGAGGAGACAATCGCTCATCAGGTGGATGGACTGGAGATTGATGAGACATTCCTTGTGTGAAAAGACCATTCAGGGATGCCATATGACTATTTGCTCCGCATGATCCGGGAAATGAAAGCTAGTCTACGAGCTTGACCACTCTTCCTTCGTGCGGAAAACACATTACTCTAAAGAGTGAGGAGACAATCGCTCCCATGCAATAAATATAGTCTCACCCAAGGAGTAGATTATAATCCAGGGGTCCTTGAACTACCATTACATTCATGTGAACGGTTTTCCCTCTCAATGTTATGGGCACATTGGGAAGGATCCCTAACAGTCGACTGGTTCCTTTGTCAAAGCCTGTTAGATTTCTCATCTCAGGCAAAAGCGATGGCGAACCAAGCGCTTTCCAAGCAGTCGAGGAAAGGATACTCACATAAGCCCCTTCATCTATGATGGTACCAGCCATAACCATTCTATATATTTGAGCAATAATTCAGAATGGTACACTAGCCGGTAAACGGGGTCTGCCTAGTTGATTCCAGTTGAAGGAGACAACTAGGTTGCTTGGAGGTGGGACCGAATAGACGGCCAGGTACGACTCTGACGAACTTCCTTCCTGCGGTAAAGGAATGGGTAAATTGCCCCCATGTTCATCGGAGTTTGTGCTTACGAAAAGAATTTGGACAATGTCATCCTTATTCTCTTCTGTGACTGTATCATTTGAAGATGGAACCTCTGAAGGCAAGACCGGGTCAACTGCCGCCTTGACCTTTTGACTTTCGTCTGGTATGGGTTTAGATGGTTTGTCTTCAATGGTAGATGCTTCGGCCGATCACCTGGGCGGGTCAGCCGGCTTTTCAACTAGTGACAGACTCGGCAAGAGTTTTTTATATCCATGAGGAAGTTGTAATGGTGAAACTGGACGATCGTCCAAAACTCTTTTAGCCTCGTCTAAGAAGGGACAACGGTGGACGGCATGGTCACCTTTGCACAGTTTACAAGGAAATCTATATTTTCCTTTTTGTCCTGGGGCTTCACTTTCACTAGTCGACGGTGTGCTTTCAACATGATTATTAAAGGTTAACGACACCGGGTTGTGCAAACGAGGAGACCAGTCCCTTAAGATCCGAGGGATGGAGGGACAATCTCTATGATAGTGGTCTCCTTTGCAAATGACACATGGCGATTTAGGCCTGGTCAGCGCAGTGTGTGGATTTTCGTTAGACGATGCTTGGTTGCCCCCTTTCGCTTTTGGCTTCTTCTTCTTCTTCTCTTTCTTCTTCTTTTCCTTCTTCTTCTCAGATACTTGATTTTTGGCTTTACCAGCCCCATCAGGTGAAGAGGAAGGAGGAGAGGAAGAATTGGAGGAAGTAGAAGGTTGGTGGGTAACTCTGGGTTCTTCTAGTTGTTGACTCGATTGTTCAGGAATTGCGGTTTTCTGAACGACAGAGATTGAGAAGAGCCATACGGGCAAGCCGATTGCCAATCCTGGAAGCGACAATGTGGCCATATGGGGTGCACTAACATCTCCCCATGAGGAGAAGGGACTAGGATTTCCCCCAAGGGGAATTCCTTGGTTGGTGGGTTCCATTTTCTCAACCTAAGATCAACGTAGGAAAGGGTGATGATTATTCCGTTTAAAATAAATTTTAGACGCTTTGACACAACTTGTTTTTCAATTTTTAAGAGTTGAGAAAAACAAAAGATGACTCTAATTGCCTTTGATTTTTAATGAGCCTGAAGTGACAAGTGCTTAGATGGACCTTTTCCGTTAAGGAGTCTGAAAAGGAACGAAAGGGACTGCTATGGAAATCTAGGTAGAGGGATTACCAAACCAATCGCAAAACTGCAGAATACTTTTTACGGTACGACAATCAATCTTCCCGAATGCTGTGTTCAGTGCATTGCGATCGATAGGGTGGCAGACACAGCTTCCTATGGATAAAGGATTAAGCCTATTGTGGTCTCCCAAAATATACTCGACAGTACGTGGGAGCACAAGTCCGTACTGGCACTTATTGTCTCAAAGTGGAGGAATCACCCAACCATCAGTGAGAACAATAGTTACCAGGCTTTACAATGCCAGAATATGTCTCTAGCCTAGACTTCTAAATGTTGTGCGTTAGGTTCCAAAGCATTGTTAGATTCATTGAATCTATTTTATAGTTGCTCTTGTTTAAGAAATTTTCCTTTCAGGTTCAACGCGAGATGTAGATGTATAATTCCTAAAATGAAATCTAAGATGATAAACAGTCTTTTATCTTCTTTGTGCAATGAAAATCCTAGCTACTAAGGAAAGAGAGACAATATTCTTTCACAAAGAGCAAAGAGCACACTCTAAATGCGCAGTCCTAAATCAAACCAATCAAACAGTCTAAATGCAAATGCACATGCATGTATTTTTTTTTGGCTTTCTTAGTATGTGAATGGTAAAAAGAAAGCTAATGCACAAATCAGAGTTACTTTTCAAGCAACAATTATTAACAAGTTTCTTTTCAAAATAAAAAATGGAGACAATCAAAACATTTTACGATTTGGAAATGAATACTTGTTTTTGACACTAGAAAAACTACAAATTCATGCCAAATACAATGGTAATAGGATAATCGACTATCTACAGCAACCAAACTCTTTCCTATGACTGAAAACGACACTTACGACACTTTCAAACCAAAGGACGATAGTACAATTACGTTACTTTTTGCAAAGGAGAACTGAAAATGACTCAACAAATACACAAAAACATTTACAGTTATTTTGTACAACGGAGGCAGAATAACGGCAAGGAAAAGGGGTTTCAAACAGAGATATACTGATTACAGGCAGCAAAATTCATGAATAGAACTGGAAAGAATGAATCACAGAAACCAAAACTGAACAATGCCTAGTCTGATCAGTGCACCTGTAACACAGGGAATTTGAAATGCAGCGCACCTACTACACTCGGAAAGTGCGCTGAATTTTAAATTCACAGAACAGTACCTACGCTGGGTCAGAGACGAGACTTTGCTTGGGTTCTGGGTCACAGTTTGCAGTTCAGTTCATGGGTTTTGGCCGAGAAAATGGTAATCAGTAATGCAACAATCAGGGGTAGATCTAAGGAGGTTCTAAGAGCTACCACGAGGGCAATTAGAGAGTTTGTGAATCAGTTGTTTAAGTCATAAACAAATCCCGGAGATTGACTGAAGCGACATTTATCTACTTTGCATTTGCATAGCAAATGCAGTTTGAAAGCTACCTGGCTCGACTTCAGGCTCCGTCTGTAAGTTTATAAAATAAACAACAAGGAAGATAAACAAACAAACTAATTCGTCCCCAGCGGAGTCGCCATTTTGTTACAGGGAAAAGTGTCTACACAGAACTGCTTATCCCACTAAGGTGTGATAGCTACCTTAGAAACAAACAAAGTAAAGCTACTTTCATTTTTCCTTTATGAAATATAGATGAGAGAAGAACAAAGAAGACCAACCTCTGTCTTACGCTAATCTCCTAGTTCGATTCCTCTCTTTCTTGATAGTCTTTCACTACTTGCTCCCTCATACGCCCAGCTTCACAGAGTACCTATAAGATCAGAGTAGCATAGCACTATACAAGAACATGGATCTATAATCATAAACAATCTAGGATCAGATGTAAATTGACCGTACAAATGCATAAAACATAAATAACACAAGAGTATGGAGGAAAACTTGAATAGCTTTTATTGATAAACAAGAAAAAGCCAAGGGAGTTACAACCAGTTGTTCAGACCCAGCATCATCCTCTCAGCAAGTAAGCCCCTCTTCACCTCATACAAAGCTTAGATCACCCAACACTCTGATGTTGTCTCAATAAACCAACAACAATTCCCTACAATATGCAAAATTCCAGCCTTTGGATCTCTTGGATGAGGGATCCATATATAGATATCTATAAGGGGGATGAGTCAGCTTGTGATTTGATTAGTGTCTTCCCTCTGATAGTTCTTGCTTCCACTTGGATATTGATGATATCTTACTCATCCTTGGTCAAATTTAGAGAGGCAAGTGTCACAGGAGAAGTTTATGGAAGATTCCATGCCTCTCCACCTTGTGGAATGACACTGCCATTTGTCACTTCTCGCCCATCGCACCCCATAGAAGGGCTTTTTGAAATGAAATGCACCCACACAGTGTATTTAGGTGAGATGAAATGCACTTTGCCTATGGAGGAGCTGAAATGATCCTGTTTTGACCAATTCTAAGCAATTTTTTATGGAGAACTTCTCGGAGAAGCTGTAATCAGTTGACCTTGTTCCTTTAGGGGTTAGAACAACACTTTTAAGGACTTGAGAGCCCTTGGTTTATGGACATTTCATGCTTGGGGTTGTAGTGCCCAAAAATGTCTATAACAGTCCAGAAAAATCTATTTAAAATCCTCGGGTTCAAGAGGTGTAACCTTCCTTCCAGATACATAGGTATTCCTCTTACTGACAAATCATGGCAAAAAATTCATTGGGAGAAAATGCTCTCCAATTTGGAGAAGCGCTGTCATCATTGGACCCACAGAGCCCTTAACTTTGTAGGCCACCTTGTCCTCACAAAATCTGTCCTCCAGGCCTTACCTCATTACATGCTATCCATTCTCCCTGCTCCAAAAGGTGTGCTTCAGAAAATAAGACTCATCCAAAAAGCCTTCTTGTGGTCGGGAAACTCTGTTAAATAGAAATGGTCCCTAGTGGCCTGGGAGAACATTTGCAAACCCAAGCTCCTCGATGGGTTAAGCCTACATGACCCTTACACCGTCAACAGAGCTTGTGGAGCCAAGCTATGGTGGAGATGGGTAAAAGAACCGAACATTCCCTGGGCCAAACATTGGAAAGCCAAGTATGCGGACAATTATAGCCCTTAGAATGTGATCAGGATCCAGGAACCTCCATAAGGTTCTCCAATCTGGAACTTAGCGAGAGAAAATCAAAGCATAATTAAGGGGCATATTTTTTTGGAAGTCCGTAATGGACAAACTGCTTTGTTTTGGGAGGATGCTTGGTAGCAATTGCCTAAACTTGAATTCCCTAATTTCCTCACTATTCAAAGAAGACACCAGGAACAATGAAAGATAATAGTAAATCATTACTGGAGTCCTGACACAATGAATCAGCCATGGAAACAATGGATCTTTAATGACACTTTGCATTCAGAAGAAAGGGATAATAATATGATGTCTTTGCAAACAAATCGTGCTAAAAGGAAAATCCGAAACTCTCAAGATGCAGATCAACTGCGTTGGGGAAAGCTCAAGGGGGGTACCTTCACCCTAAAAGAGGCAAGATCACATATAGAAGAAAGAGACCAAGAAGAAAAAGTCAATTGGCACAACAGGGTCTGGGATGTAGAGCTATGGCCGAAGATTAAAACCTTTCTATGGCTCTTTATGCACTGTAGAACCCTTACCTAGGAAAACCTACGAAAAACGATTCATAGGCCCCTCACATTGTCCCCTGTGTGAAAATGAGGAGGAATCAATGAATCACCTCCTTAATGAATGTGAATGGACTGAAAGACTATGGAATTGGATGGAGACAATCTTTAAAAACATGGACAGGAACAGAAATTCAATACAGGAAAGCATAGCAAATTGGAGAAATAATTATGCCAAGTCTCAAACAGTTAATACTTTATGGAAATTAACCCCTGGTTTCGTAGTTTGGTCAATATGGAAAGAAAAAAACAGAAGAGTGTTTCAAAATGAGGCTAAATCTATAGAGATTATCAAAGCTACCATACTGCAAAACATGAGGGAAACGACTCTTACCAGGTGGAAAGCCGAGCATGACATTGAACTATCTCTTATTGACATACAAATTTTGCAGATGTTTGGAATCGTGGCAGGTACCAATTCCAGTTTGTCTAAGCAACGACAACAACAAGCCCCCTCCATTACCGCTTGGCAACACCCACAACTAGGTTTTCACAAACTGAATTTTGATGGGGCCTCTCGGGGTAATCCTGGACCGGCGGGCCTAGGAGGTGTCCTTCGTAATCACAAAGGTGAAATTCTACATATTTTCAGTCAATTCATGGGAGAGGCCACCAACAATGAAACAAGATTCGCGGCATTAGAGTAGGGTCTCCGAGTACTAATTTGCTTGGGAACAGGAGCTACGGTGGTAGGAGGGGATTCTCTACTGGCAATTAATGTAGCAAGGAAATTATAGATTGGTTTGAAACCTGGAAAGGTAACGAAGCACTAGAGGCTGGCCAAAGTTACAGAGCTCATTTCAGAGCACCTCCCAATCCTCGACGGAGTCATTCTGCAAGCAGTGAGATGAACGGAAAATGTGGTAGCGCACTGCCTAGCCAACTATGGGATCAATCATCAAAATACATACCTGGACACTTGTTGGCATGATGTCACATGCAAAAAACTTTAGGACAAGTGTTTACAACTTTCAAGAAAGGACATTCTGTACAGGGAGGAAGGGTTCAGTAGTACCATGGTAGCGCGCATCAATAACGAATGAAGACAGCCATTAATGTTCACTTCCCAGGTCATTATGCCCCGAATTGGAATTGTGAGGGGAGGTACCATTACTCACATTGGGAGGTGAAGGAAATCTCGCAGAAGAATGAACGTTAGAGGACACAAGGCGCAACAGATGGCACGTGGCCCATGACAAGAAGCTATAAGCATGGCAACTCAGTGGCCCCGAATTGAAGGCATGGGACGGCAATCGTAAAAATAAAGGGGAGTAATTATGTGAGAGTTTGGGGACCTAAGAAGGCATTGCTAAAGAGCATAATCCATTACACTCAACCCTCAACTATAGTTACGATGATTTAGCAGAGGGTTCATACATCTTATGCCCTTCGCCCGATTCTTCATCCTGTGTACTCTGTCTTGTTTTCTGAAGCATGTTTAACTCCTTCTGAGACCTGCAACAACACAATGACAAACGGTGGTAGTCGGAATGTGTCCGCTAACAGAGAGCTGAAAAAATCCCAAGAGGCTTATGAATCATTGGTCTCTACTAAAGGGAAGAATAAAATAGAGGAGATAGAAGTAGGAGTTAATGAGGAACAAGAAAGGCTCGACATGCAAACAATGGAGGAAGAGATGGAGTGGATCTTGGACCCAGGAACCATAACCACTAGAGCCACACAGTTTGTGCGAACTCAGAGTGAAGTTTGGCACATGAAAACCATGCTGGCCAAAGCTCTTAGCAAGTGGGGTGAAGCCATGAAAGAGGCATACTATGCCACATCACTTGCATCGGCTAAAAAATTAGCAAGGCTAGATTCACTGGAAATCTGCATGAAGTCACTTATAGAGAAACTCAAAATGCTGTCGGAAAATCTGGGGGCCTTCATCAGGCTTTTTAAACTCTCTATCTGACAGGGAATGAACATTGTGGTTGATGTTCCTGCAGAAGACAACAATGCTCATGTGGTTAAGCACTAGGATTCCTAGAAAGTTCCAAAACCAGAATGTGAAAGTGCAGTAGCCGGCCCGAGTGCCACCAGCAAAGAGTATGTGGAATTGGATCTGTAATTGCATCTTCACACTCTCTTTTGCGCCCGCCATCCTTTGATGGCATCTTTTTTTATGTTTGAATATGTCTGGTGTCTTTGGGCCCTCCTATACACTCTTTAGTTTTTTCTTCCTTGTTCAGGCAACCCTGCGTGGTTAGCCTTTTCAAAGTTTCGAAATAACTATGAAAGTTTAGAATGTGGAGTTTGTTAGTGTCATTGATAGGCTTGTTTCTTCAGTTGCAAGCCTATTTCCTGCTAGCGCTTAGTGTAGTCTTTTTGGTCGATCAAGCGTTAAGCTCGATGTTCTGTCTAGTTAGATAGACCTTTTGTATCTTATGTAATTTTGTGATATAATATACTTCTACTGACTTACAAAAAAGAAGAAGTGATCTTAAGTTGTTATGCCATTTTCTTCCTTTTAATCAAATAGATTAATTAAAAAATGTCATATGAATAAGTGTCATATGAAGCGAGTTATCGTTTTTTGGGCATGTTGTATTGATAAACCATGGTATTATCCCATAGTATTATAACAAAATATATTTCCATATTAAGAATCTCCATGGTAAAGTGAGACTAAATCTCTATGATTAAGAATGTTGTTCTATGTTTTTAAATATATAATAATAATAATAATAATAAAGTTATAATTTAATTCATTTTCTTATTTTTTATTTTATTTTAGCAACTTAAGTTGTATCATGTAATGGACCATTTAATTTACATGGCTGCACTATTTTAATTTATTCTAGTTTTAGGTTTGTACAACTCTTAAATTTTTAAGTATTTTGTTTAATTCGTTCTCATACTAGATTTGCATAACCCTTAATTTTTTTAGATTTTTAAATAAATGAGACATGATAATGGTTGAATTTATAAATCTACATGGTTGAAATTGTAATGGCTTAAAAAATTATTTAGTTATTTAACATTAATTTATTTGTTTTAATCAAAATATTTTTATAAATATTGAAAGAAAGTTTTAGAGACTAAATTTTACATATAAGTTTATTTTCTGTTTTTATAAATAAATGTATTTATCAATTTCCATTTTATTTTCCTTTGAACAGTAAACCAAATTTTCTTTAAAAATGCTATAAAACCATTAAATATTTAAATATTTTTATAGAAAAATCCACAAAATATTTCAGAATTTACATACTGAAAAATTCAGCCACGACCATAATACATTAGAATTTAAAAAAAAAAAGTTCACCCAACTTTCTACCCCTAAACAGGACTCTAAAAATCAAAATACGGAGATGCTTGATTGCCATGTTTTGGTATTGACATTAACGCGTTTAGTTGGCAGTCACATGCCCTCAAATGGATCCATCATGGATCAAGAGTCACTAAACTTAATCCACAATATCTTGCCTTTCACATTGTTGCAACATAGAGTTTTGAAATTTATACTTTCCAAGCACGTGAAAGTTGAATAAAAAGCGCATGCTAGACCTGCGCCCCTGAACTTATATGGACTGCGAATTTCAGAAATATTTTGGAGTTCAACGAATAGAAATCTTATTTCCGGAGGATTATTAAAATTTAATAACTCTTTCTACAAATTGACAATTTTAAGGAGTCATAGTTATCTACATAATTTGAATAAGTAAATGGATGGTGATTAAACTCCGCACCGACGACTTATTAAAATTCGATTGTGAATTCGAAGGTTAACATGTCGAGTGGAAGCGAGCAGCGAGGTGACCAGAGAGGGTTCATTTGAAATATTACGCTTGGAGCTGCTAAGAAAATCAGATAGAATTACCGAGGAGATGGAAGGCATGACGGTGCTCTCAGACTCTGTAAAGGATGCGTATGGAAGAAAACTTGAGAAGCAATTGAGATCAGTGACCCAAAGCCTGATAAAACACCATTTCGGAGAAGAAATACTGGATGCGTTGTTCGAGAGTTCAGAAAATAATGGGGAGAAGATTGCGCAAGAAGTCGATAGGTGTATATCATATTAATAATTAATATTAATATTATTAATTATAGTATTAATTATTAATAATGATGATATGATGATGATTAACTTTCACTAAGATTAATGTGGTTTATGGGACTTCAAGAAAAGAGAGTCTAATTGTCATTTTTTAAAATTTTGTTTTTATGATCAAAGAGCATGGAAAGAGGTGTTCCAAGATAGCTGTAGTTGAGTTGGCTTAATATGTCAAGAAGATTGGAGGTGTCACTGATGTTAGGGAATTGAGAGCGGATGTGAGCAAGAGCTGTGCAATCTAAACGAAAGTTATTTTCATCTTCCACCTTCTTAGTTTCACAAATCTCACAAATTCTATCATCCCAAGGAGTCTTACCGCCCGATCTCACTCTGATGTTTATGAGTGTTAGTTCTAATCCTAGCATTGTTCATTTTCTTCTTAGTGCTAGTCAACATAGAAAGATAATTTTGGTTATCGAGGGTGGGGTTGATCACCTCTTTATAGTACCTTAGCTTCCTTGTACCCTCCAATTCCTTAACATCCCACATCTTGTCCATAAAACTGGAGGTAATAGTATCTTTGATATTGTCCTTGCTTTCGAGCATGATGATCTCCTCCTTAATCCCCCAAACGTTGAGCCAAGACTGAGCATCCTGATGCCACCTGCACTTAAGGTGGAGGTGGGGGTTTTGAAACAGTTAGAAGCAAGTTTTGGGAGCCTCTTGGATTCCATATTGTGAAGCTTCTTCTTATACATCAGATATCTAAACATGGTCACACGTTCAATGGGGGACATCCCAGCTTCGATCAAGATAATAGGATAGGGAGTATTTCCCTTAATCTTGAGGTTATAGGTTATGAATTGCTTTTGGATCATCTTAATCTCCACGACTCCCTAGATATACTGCACCGCCAAACTTCACATCAGTATACGATAACACGGGTGACGAGAGTCTCAAAGAGGAACTTTTTTTTACTGCAAATGTAACAATTAACTCACAATTGTTTTCAAGTTCATAATAACCTTTCCAACCTCCAATAATTCTTTTCTCGTTGCTATAATTCCAATTGAGTTGATGATGAAAGTCAATACCCAAATATTTATAAGAAGAAACATGCTCAAGACAACGATTATCATAAACAAAACTATCGTGGGTGATCTTTTTGGATTTAATGATCATGACCTTTGTCTTGTCGGTATTAACTATCATACCCATCTGGGAGCAGTAGACATGAAGTGTCTTAAGCTTATTGTCTAGATCATCGTGTCCCCTTGCAAGAAGAACGATATCATCAGCATAAAGGAGAAGAGTAATGATAATACCAGTGAGCTCGGTGCCTTTGCAGCCTGCAGTTTCCAGACACTCCTCTAGTTTATCGATGTAAATACCAAAAAGGGTAGGGGAAATGGGACAACCTTGCTTAACCCCGATATTGCATTTAATATATTTATACCACCCTTCGTTGGTCTTAAACTTGGCAATGACTGTCTCGTAGAGGTAGATCACAACAATCCTCAGTTCAGGAGGAACCATGATCTTTTCAAGCCTTCCCTAGAGCTTATCTCAAGGGACAGTGTTGAAATATTTACTAAAGTCCACAAAACAACAAAAAAGATTGGTTTTACTGTTGTGACATTTCTCTGCAATGATCTTAAGGGTGACAAGGTGGTCGATGGTCAAGTGATGTCTCCTAAAACCAGCTTGCCCTTCAGCTCTTTTACCCTAGTTCTCAAGCCAAAGGCTAAGTTTTTTTTCCAGAATGAGCCCATAAAGCTTGGCTAGGATGTGGCTAATCATAATGGTCCTATAGTTAGAGGAAACGCTTTTGTCCCCATTTTTGAAGATAGGCACAATAAAGCTTTGCATCCAAAGCCTAGGAAGGTCATGCTTTACAACCAAATTGAGAATCTTGTGGAGATGAGGAATGAGGATAGATTTTCCCATTTTAAAGATCTCAGCTTGGTAACCTTCAATACCTTTGGCTTTCCCATTAGCAACCTTATGAATCCCAGACTCAACGTCTTCCAGAGAAAAAATATAATCCTTAATAGGAGTGTTTAAGATGGCACCCATGGGTTCTAGAGAGTCATACAACTTCTTAAGATAGTTATCCCAATTTTCTAGGGGGATAGAATGATTGTCTTTAGTTTTATGAACAAGCACATTTTGCCAAAACTTTCTTGGCGCAACTTTAGAAAGGTGAAGAAAATGCTCATCTCTTATTAATATATGACCTCTTCTTCCTCTTAATGAGAGCTTTGTATATACTTATATTATGGATCTTAATGCTTTCATTAGCGGCGTCTCTCATTGCTTTCCTGGAAATTTTATAGCTTTTGTCATGCCAAGGATTGGAAGTTCTATTATTCTTCTTATACAAAGTCTTATTAGAGAGATTGCTAATGGTGGTGGAAAGGGTAGTATTAAAATGGCAAATAGATTTGATCAATGTTGTTATTGTAAGTCACGGAGCTTAAATTCCTTTCCAAACCCCTTAAGAAAAGGACGACCTTACTTCTATCGAAGTGAATGTGACTTTTGCTTTCATTGTTCTCTTGCATGTGGGTGGTATGCATAGCAAGATTGAGGGATAAAGACAAAGGGTTGTGGTCAGATTTAGGTTCATACCCATTAAGAAGCTCAAAGTTTATAATATGGTTGAGGATATAGATGTCAGAGATCGCATAATCCACAACGCTTCTACCCAAGCCCATGGATTAATAATCATTACTAGTAAATAATAATAATATTCATAACAATCACTGTTACTAATAATATTAATAATTAATAATGTTATTAACAATTAAATATTAATATTAATAAGTAACTAAGAGTGATGAAAAATAATATTTAAACTATGATATTAGTTTATTAATTTATTAAAAATTAATAAATAAATAAATAAAATAAAAGTCAAACTCTAAAGGAGAGAAGTAAAAAATTATAAAAACGAGCCAATACCCTATTCGACACAAGATCATTTGATAAATAAAATAATTAATGGAAAAAAATAAAACAAAACAAATATATACACAAGTCAAAAGAAATATATATATATATATATATATATATATATATATATATATATATATATATATATATATATATATATATATATATATATATATATATATATATATATATATATATATATCCAAAGAAAAGTAATCAATAAATAAAACAAGGTCAACCATAAAATATGGTGCTGAGGCCCATTAAACAAATAACAAAAATACTAAAAGGAGTTAAGAATGAATATGATGATAAAATACATAAAAAATACGAAGGATCAAGAAAATAAATTCTAATGAAGAATAAATCATCAACATATACTATAAAAAGGACGCCTATACCTACATAGATAAACAAACAAACAAATATATCCCAAAAACAAGCCTAAAAAACTAGGAGGACAAGATAGGGACCCAACTTTTACTAATATTCAAACCATCATCTCTATTCAAATTATTGGGTCATTTTCAATTTGTAGGGCCTCCCTCAATTTATGATGATGGAAATTACTAACCCTAGCAACAGCTTGGGCATCCTCAATGCAGATGTGATGCCTACATTTATCTGCATGCTCTGCCAAAGTAGAGGAGCAGATCCTGCCATGCTTTATGTCAACAACATGCTCACGAATCCTTTGATTAGTCGAGTGACTAGTCTCACCAATGTAGGGAGTCCCACAAGAGCATGGGATAACATAAACACCCTTCATATTCTTGGGGTCCATTAGGTCTTTTACAGATCTAAGGGAGCTCCGGATGGTATTTAAATGCCTAAAGGTTGAATTCACCTTATGCTTCCTTAGGATCCTCTCAATATTGTCAGTGATCCCTTGGATAAAAGGAAGATGAACACGAGAAAATCGATCCTTGCTATCTTTCTTAGCACTAGGAACTTTTTCAGCTCTTAGGAAAGCCTTAGTACATTGGTGTCTACTCTACCCATTATTAACGAAAACACATAGGAGATGTGCTTTCTCTTCATTGAGATGGTTTTCATTAGAAACTCTTGAAGCTCTAGTTACTAAGGTGTTGAGAACACCAAGATTTTGAGCTGGGAAATGATGAGAATTAGCATGAAAATATTGTTCTGTATGAGTTTTCTCACGAAATACGTTATGAGAAAAAGAGCCATAATCATTCCTTGAGAGGAGGACGTCAAGGAATGGAAGATTACCATTACATTTAAATTCCATGGTGAACTTTATAGAACTATATTGATTGTTAAGATGGAGGAAAAACAGTTCCAACTTTTCTTTACCATGGGACTAGATGACACAAGTGTCATCCAAAAACCTCTTCCACATCTTAGGGAGATGGCGAGAAGAAGTTAAGGCCATTGATTCAAAATTCTCCATGAATAGATTAGTTGCCACAGGGGAGAGGTGGAACCCATGACGACACCTCAAGTTTTCTCATAGAATTCCCCTTCAAATGAAAAGAAAGTAGAAGTAAGAAAAATACCAACTAAATAAGTCATATCGGGATGTGTGATGCGCTTGATGACTTCAATGGCCTCGTTAGAATTTAAGCTTCAATGGCCTCATTGGTATGGATATTAGTGTAGAGGGAGAGCACATTGAAGCTCACAAGCTTGTCATCTAGATCAAGCTTGAAAGTCTTTAACTCATTAACAAACGATGCAGAGTCCTTGACAAAGGATTTTGTATGGACAACATGGGGCCTAAGCTTTTGGTGTAGATATTTAGCAAGAAGATAAGTTGGCCCTTCTATCGTGTTGAAAATGGGTCTCATAGGAGCCCCTTCCTTATGAATCCTTCGTAGACCATAGATTATGGGGGTAAGAGGGAAAATTTAAATAAGCTTATGACTGAATGAGCTGACCAAGCTACTAGCCTTTATAGCAAGAGGCACACTTTTGGAAATTTTCTTGAGGGGATCCTTGTTGAGTTTCCTATAGCTCCCACTATTATGGAAGTGCTCACACAACTTTCGATGGTAATTTTGTTTATCAAGAATAACGACAGCGCCACCTCTATCGGCTTTGAGAAAAACAATATTCTTATTATTGTTTAACGATTTGAGAGCATCAAACTCAGGTTTGTTGATGTTGTTCTTGGGAGGCTTTGCCTTTCTAAGGAAAACCGCACAGTCTTGATGAATGATATCCTTAGTGACTTCCGGTAAGTCTCTAATACTATATTCAATGTCACAGATGATATCGTCGACTGAGATCTTTCTAGGAGCAAGATAAAAATTTAAACCCTTCTCCAAAAGACTAAAGGCAGGGGGATCAAAAGAAGAGCTAGAGATATTGACAACCCTATTACTAGAAGAGGCAAGAAAATTAGAACAAACAATATTATCCAAACCTAAAGTCTTATTATGAATCCTATAATTATTATAATTATCATAATTGAAAACAGCCTCACTAACCTCATTCATATTATTATTATTATTATTATTATTATTATTAAGCCTAGTGATATTATTATTATACAAATTATTATTATTATTATTATTATCCAAACATAAATTATTATTATTATTCCTAATATTATTATTCCCATCTGAGGTGAAAATGCAATCACTACTATTATTATTACTATTAAACCAATGAATATCATTATTATTATTATTCAATTGAAAATTATTATTAACAGAACCACTTCCCCTATTTTCAAAACCAACAGAACCCAAAGAAGAATTAACAGACAAGGAACCTGAGGGAATCCAACAGGGTGAATACGAGATTGTTCCATCCTCACCTTTGATGGTGAAAGGGTGAGAAACACCATCAACCCAATGTCGGAGAGCAGAGATTTTATTAGAATTAATTTTACTTCTGGAAGGAACACGAAGGAAACTAGACTCATTACACCGCAAGATCAATTTCTCTGAGAGCTTACTGAACTTCTTGGACTTCTTTACTTTCCATATTTCTTCCAAACGACTATATTTCAGTGCCGAGCATGACTCGATCCTTAACCAGAGGGGGGCAGAGATCTCATTTGAAAGTTCCAAATGGAGAGACAACAAATTACGAGAAATTAAATCCATAACCTTTCTCACCATGCCAATCTCCAAACAAAGCAATGCCATGCTAGCATTAAGAAAAATACAACAACCACTAGAATTATTAAGAGGGTGCTTAATCTGAGTGAACGGAGGAACAAGGGAAGAGTCTCTACATCGTTTTAGAAAAGCCAAATCTATTATCAACTTGGAAACCCTTATGCAAGACCTTTGAAAGTGATGAACTTTAATAGCAGTGGCCCTTTCGTATAGGTTAGGAATTTCTGTATTCAAGCTTTTGTGGTCCATAATGAATTAAGAAAAGTCTTTCGATAGAAATCACATAAGAGAAATTTTTGGTGAACGCATTTCAAACCAACAAGTGTGGTTCATCATCAGGACCAGATGAAGAGGTAGACCATGGCAAAGGCTTAAACAGAGAGCAATTTAGAGACAAAATTTCCAAGTAATAACTATATTTGAACAATAATACTCTAGGTTTGGATAATATTGTTTGTTCTAATTTTCTTTCCTCTTCTAGTAATAGGGTTGTCAATATCTCTAGTTTTTCTTTTGATCCCCTTGTCTTTAGTCTTTTGGAGAAAGTTTAAATTTTTTTCTTACTCCTAAAAAGATCCTGGTCGAAGATATCATTTGTGACATTGAATATGGTATTAGAGACTTATCGGATGTCACTAATGATATCATTCGTCAAGATTGTGTAGTTGTCCTTAGAAAGGCAAAGCGCCCCATGAACAACATCAACAAACCTGAGTTTGATGCTTTCAAGTCGTTAAATAATAAGAAGAACATTGTTGTTCTCAAAGCCAATAAAGGTGGTGTTGTGGTTATTCTTGATAAAGATGATTACTGTTAGAATATGTTGGACCACCTATATAATAGCGGGAGCTGCAAGAAACTCAACAAGGGTCCCCTGAAGAAAATTTTCAAAAGTATGGCTCTTGCTGTAAAGGATAGTAGCTGAGTCAGCTCATTCAGTCATAAGCTTATTGAAAGTTTCCATGTTACCCCCAGAATATATGGTCTACCAAATATTCATAAGGAAGGGGCTCCTCTGAGACCCATTGTCAACACGATAGGAGGACCAACTTATCTTCTTCCTAAATATTTAGCCTAAAATCTTAAGACCCTTTTTTTCCATACAGAATCCTTCGTCAACAACTCTGCATCATTTGTTAATGAGTTAAAGAGTTTCAAGCTTGATCCATATGACAAGCTTGTGAGCTTCAATGTGGTCTCCCTCTACACTAATATCCCTATCAACGAGGCCATCGAAGTCATCAAGAGCATCACAAATCCTAATATGGCTTACTTAGTTGGTATTTGTCTTACTTCTACTTTCTTTTCATTCGATGGGGAATTCTATGAGAAAGCATGCGGTGTCACCATGGGTTGCCCGCTCTCCCCTGTGGTAGCTAATCTATTCATCGAGGATTTTGAATCGAAGGCCTTATATTCTTCTCTTCTTTTGCCTAAGATGTGGAAGAGGTTTGTGGATGCAACTTGTGTCATCTGGTCCCATGGTAAAGAAAATTTGGAATTGTTTTTCCTACATCTTAACAATCAATCTAGTTCTATGAAGTTCACCATGGAATTTGAATGAATTGTAGTTTTCTCTTCCTTGATGTCCCCCTCTCAAGGAATGATGATGCCTCTTTTTCTCATCAGGTATTTCTTTAAAAACTCATACGAAACAATATTTTCATGCTAACTATCATGATTTCCCAGCTCAAATGCTTGGTGTTCTCAACACCTTAGCGACTAGAGCTTTAAGAGTTTATGATGAAAGCCATCTTAATGAAGAGAAAGCACATATCCTAAGTGTTTTCTTTTATAATGGGTATAGTAGACACCAATGTACTAAGGCTTTCCTCAGAGGTAAAAAAGGTCCTAGTGCTAAGAAAGATACCAAGGATCAATTTTCTGGTGTTCATCTTCCTTTTATCCAAGGGACCACTCACAAGATTGCGAGGATCCTAAGGAAGCATAAGGAGGCTTCAACCTTTAGGCCTTTAAATACCATCCAGAGCTCCCTTAAATCTATAAAAGACCTAGTGGACCCCAATAATATGAAGGGTGTTTATGTTATCCCATGCTCTTGTGGGACTCGCTACATTGGTGAGATTGGTCACTCAATTAATCAAAGGATTCATGAGCATGTTGGTGACATCAAACATGGAAAGACCCACTCCTCTAGTTTGGCAGAGCATGTAGATAAATCTAGGCATCACATCTGCATTGAGAATGCCCAAGTCATTGCTAGGGTTAGTCATTTCCA
>CM062804.1:1638551382-1638785530 GCA_031772625.1 Pinus tabuliformis | reverse complement strand
ATCAAGCAACCCGAAACCTGCATATCAGATCTCTTTCTCTCTTAGATATTCAAGCCTTGTCGAAAAGATAATTTTGCCTAATGATCTTCTTCTCCTTATATAGTCTTAGGCCTTGCTTAATACCAAGAGCCAAAACCATAGTAACACAATTCCATCAACTTTTAAAACTAGGGATCGACACGCCCGTCGAGACATAATGGTCCGAAATCATAGGCACAACTTCCAAGGACTAACCACCATGACCAAAGGAACTTTCCACATACACGCGCTTTTTCTGAATCGAACTAGCGTGTACACGCGACTTGGGCTTAACGAAACGGCGTGTATGAGCTTCCTTGGCATGCTGTACAGAGATCTGCCTTCTGATTAAGTTGCCAGCACCTGTACCAACCTTGAGCACCTGTACAAACTCTGAGTGAGTTGCCATCAAGGACAACACTTGAATCATAATGCCAACATCTCCCCCTTTGGACTTGATGGCAACCACCACACCAAGTCATTCTCCCCTTTGACATCAAGGCAAAGGGTGACAAGATATTCTCTTCCTTTGCTGAATCAAATGTCCATACTCCCTGAGTACCTGCTGAAATCTCTGAATAACTCCCCTTTGTATATGCCTAAGGTGTACCAATCTGTCTGTCCCTTGAGTACATGCTGAGTCTCATTTGTTCGCTGAGGTGTGTTGTACTGCTCTTCCTGGACTGTAGGCAAGATCTGCAAAGATGTTCTTCAAGAAGAACATGACTCTATACATCATAAAAGACTTCGTAATCACTTAGGACTCATACATACATCCATTTCAATTAAGTGAGGATATACAAAAATTGACTCATCCACCAACCAAGTGGGTATACATCAAAAATTTACAGATGACAACCAATTACATTGCATCAATCATCCAGGCATAGTGGGGAAACCACAAATAGGCCGTTACATGACCTTGACACCATAAAGAGATACCACAAGAGAGATATATGACATAGAGACGAAACAATCTAGACCAAGACTTATGAAAGTCACCAGCAGCATCTGATAAACACCATTTAGATCAGCAACAAGAGATTTCTGTTTCTCTTCTCCTTGTTCCTGAAATCAACCAACTAAACCAAAACTTTAAGAATGCCAACAATGCATCATTTGAAGTTAGCTGCTCCCCCTGAACCTGTGCCTGTTGCACTCCTGAAACTGTGCCTGAAGAATTCTGACACTCCATTGCTGTTCAGAATCAGAGTTTTCCTTGCTGTTCAGAACTTCATATACGCGATTTTTCCTGTATAAAACAGCGTATGTACGCGGATATACTTTCTGCAACAAGCGTCCAACATACACGCGACTTACCCATCATGAATCCGCGTGTATACGCGCATATCCCTTCCGTAACCTGCGTATACCAACTTTTCTGTAGAACAAACAAACTTCAACAACAGATGAAGCATCAACTACTCCCAGCTTTTGTCTGAGATATTCAAAAGTTTCCCTGGGCAGTGGTTTTGTGAGAATATCAGCAACTTGCTCCTTAGAAGGAACATACTCCAACTTGACCTTCTGCTCAAGCACTTGTTCCCGAAGAAAATGGTACTTGATTGGTATGTGCTTGGTCTTTGAGTGCATGACTGGATTCTTTGAAATGCTGATTGCACTTGTATTATCACATAAGATAGAGACAGGTGGAGTGCAAGTGATTTGAAAGTCCTGCAAGGTCTGCATCATCCAAAGAAGTTGTGTGCAACAAGATGCTGCAGCCACATATTCTGCTTCAGCTGTAGATAAGGCAATCGAACTTTGTTTCTTGCTGAACCAAGATACTAATCTGGAACCCATGAAGAAAGCACCTCCACTTGTGCTTTTCCTATCATCCACACTTCCAGCCCAATCTGCATCTGTGTAAGCATGAAGAGTGAGATCTGTATTTCTAGGATACCATAAGCCATAGTTTTGGGTCCCTTGAAGATATTTGAAGATTCTTTTGACTGCCTGAAGATGAGTTTCCTTTGGGTTGGCTTGAAATCTTCCAACCATTCCTACTGCATGTGTAATATCTGGTCGAGTACCTGTCAAATAAAGCAAACTCCCAATCATGGATCTATAGTGGGTTGGTGAACTGCTGCTGATTCATCATTTGCACTGAGGCTGCATCCTGTAACCATGGGTGTACATACTGGCTTTGACTCTTCCATGCCATACTTCTTCAAGATCTGCTTGAGGTATTTGGTTTGAGACAAGAAGATACCTCCTTCATTTTGTTGGATTTGCAATCCAAGAAAATATGTCAATTCTCCAAGAAGTGACATTTCGAATTCTTTCTGCATAACCAAGGCAAAGTTTTGACTCATAGTCTCTTCATTGCTGCCAAAAATAATATCATCTACATAAACAACAAGAATTAGCAATTTGTTATTTTCAACTTTTATATAGAGATTGCTATCTGCTGATCCTTTTGAAAAGCCTTGTTGGTGAAGATATTTGTCCAACCGATAGTACCAAGCCCTTGGAGCTTGTTTGAGCCCATAGAGTGCCTTTTTCAATCTGCATACAAGGTTTGGATCATTCCCAAGAATGAACCCATCTGGCTGCTCAATATATACTTCTTCTTCTAAGTCTCCATTCAGGAAGGCTGATTTCACGTCCATTTGAAATACCTTGAAGTTTTGAAAGCTTGAGAGAGCAAGGAACATTCGGATGGCCTCTAGTCTTGCCACAGGAGCAAAGGTCTCTTCAAAATCTATTCCTTCTTGCTGTGCATACCCTTTACAAACAAGTCTGGCCTTGTTTCTAATTACTTCTCCATTTTCATTTAACTTATTCTTGAAGACCCATTTTGTTCCTATTACATTCTTATCTTTTGGTCTAGGAACTAATTCCCAAGTGTTGTTCTTTCGATTTGCTCAAGTTCTTCATCCATTGCTTTGACCCAACATTCATCTTTGCATGCTTCTTTCACATTTTGTGGTTCAATGGAGGAGAGTAGAGCCAAGTAGCTTGAAGCTTCTGCAAGTGTCCTTCTTGTTTGTACTCCTGCTTCTTTCTGCCCCACAATCTGAGTTTCTGGATGATTCTTTTGGACATATCTGGATGGAGTCTTCTCTTCTATTCTTGTCTGCTCCTCTGGTTCTTCTTGAGATTCTTCTTCTTCTTGAGGTTCTTCTTCTTCATCATTTCGCCTTTGAGAGTAACCTTCATCTTCTTCAATGTCTTCATGATGAACTTGCCTAGGAATATATCCCTTCTCATCAACCACTATATCAATACTGTCAACAATTCTGCCAAGTCTTTTATTGTAGCACTTGTATGCTTTGCTATGTGGAGAATAACCAAGAAGAATGCCCTCATCTGCTCTAGGTTCAAGTTTGCCAAGTTGCTCATCAGTATTCTTAATATAACATTTGCTCCCAAAGATTTTGAAATGCTTCACGGAAGGAGTTTTACCACTCCAAAGCTCATGAGGTGTTTGAGTGCTGTTTACTCGGACATTTGTTTTTGTTAAGAATGATAACAGCAGCATGTGCAGCTTCACCCCAGAAGGTTGCAGGAGTACCTGATTCATCGAGCATAGCACGAGCCATTTGTTGGATAGTTCTGTTCATTCTTTCCACAACCCCATTTTGCTGAGGAGTTCTAGCTGTAGAGAATTCTCTTCTTATCCCATGTTCATCGCAGAAATCAAAAAATTCATTTGATGTGAACTCCCCACCTCTGTCAGATCTGAGGCACTTAATTTTGTGTCCTGATTCATTTTCAGCCAATGCTTTGAAGGATTTGAATTTTTCGAATGCTTCATCTTTGTGCTTCATAAGCCCTAACCAAACAAACCTTGAGAAATCATCAATGAATAATATCAGATATTCTTCTCCTCGAGGTGTCCTTTTCCTAAATGGACCACATACATCTGTATGGACTAGCTCAAGAGGCAAGCTAGCTGATCCTTCCTTCTCTGGAAAGTTAGTTCTGGTTTGCTTTCCAAACTGACAAGATTTGCATATGGTGTTGTCTGGAATTTTGATATCTGGAAGATCGCGAACTGCCTGATATTTGCATGCTTTCCTTATTTGTGAGAAGCTTAGATGTCCCAACCTTCGATGCCATAACCAGTGCTCTTCATCCTTGCTAAGATAGCATTGTTGTTGTCCTTCTTCAAATATGTACAGATTATTTGGAGTTCTTTTGCCTTTGAGAACTGTTTTACCTGTATCAAGATCACGAACAAGACATCCATTCGATCTGAAAATAACCTCGGTTTTTTGATCACACATCTGGCTGACACTTAGAAGATTATGCTTCAATCCATCAACATACAAAACATTTCCAGCCTTGACCTTTTCTTTCAAAGGAGCAATACCTTTTCCTTTTATAGTTGCAGGAGTATCATTTCCAAAAGAAACTTTCTTTCCTTTTCTAAAGTAGAATAAGATTCAAGTTTTTCTTTATCACCTGTCATATGTTTCGAACATCCACTGTCAATGTACCATAGATTTTCCTGTCCTTCTGCATAAAACGCTATCCCACATCTTTCTGTCTGAGGTTCTTTTATTCTCCATTTTTGGTGCTCGTGGCTTGTTCCTTTTTCTCCTGAAACCTGCTCCTGCATTCAGATCTTTATGACCAAAATTATTGCAAATAGAACATTCAACTTCATTTTCAAGAACCGAAAAGTTGTTATAGGTCCTCTTTGTAATCCCTGTCATACTTCTTTGTTTTTGAGCTTCCCTAGTCATGATTGTTTTATATGCAACACATTGAGCTGCTTTGTGACCAAAGTTATGGCAAGAAAAGCATTGTCCATTGAAGAAGCTTCTGCGGTTATTGAATCTACCAGCCAACTGATTGTAATTTCTATTTTCATCTATTCTTGTGCCAAACTGAGAAGATTTTACCTGTGGTTGGTTGTAGCTTTTGTTCACCTTAAGAAGGATTGTCCCTGATAGTTTCTGTTTGTAATTCGTCCCTGCTTTACCTGATTATCTTCATTGTTCTTCTGCTCATTTCTTCTTGCTGCATCAAGATAACTTTTTGAGGTGGATGCTTGAGAGGTTTCTCCATTATAGCCCAAAACCTGTCTTGTTTAGAGGAGACCGCTGCACATTGATAATCTTATCCAAGTTTAGGATCCTTTGCAAAACTTAAGATTAATAGCTTTTTGTTTTCTCTATTTCTTTTCTGAGGAGACCAACATTGCACCTTTCTAGTTTTTCAAGATGTTTTTCTTTTCATCAATTTGAAATTGCTATCAATGTTCACTCTCTTTTCTTCTATGCATCTCTTGAGTCTTGTATTTCATTATAGAGATTATCCACTTTCTACAGCATCCTCATTCATCTTCTTCAAATTCCATTAAAAGCTTATATTTATTACCTTGTTCATCTTCATCACTGTTTGATAAGCCATCACTTCTTCATGGGTGTAGTAGCTTTTCTTATTTGCACTTTGTTTCTTATTCCATCTAGCAGGTTCTTTTCCTTTATCCTTATTAGGACATTTTGCAGCATAATGACTTACTCTTCCACAAGCAAAGCATTTGAAAGGTAGCTTACCTCTGAACCTTCCAGCACCCCTTTGAGATTTCTGACAAAATTTGATTCTTCTTCCTCTTCTTCTGGAACATGGCTTGCTTCATAGTATCTTCTTTTCTTGATGCCTTAAAAGCAGCTTCCCTCTGTCTGATGGACCTCCCTTTCTCATTTCATAAGCAGTTAGAATTCCATGTAGCTGAGACATAGTGAGAACTTTGAGATTTTCCTTTTCTTCTATTGCAGATTCTTTAGATTCAAACTTGGGGGGATAATGATCTTAGAATCTTTTGAACTACTATAGTCTCTTTTATTTCTTCACCCAAATTTTTCATACAATTAACAATCTCATCTACCCGAAGAAAATTATTAGCCACACTTTCATCATTATACATCTTGAGAGTCTCATATTGAATCCTGAGGTTTGAAGTTTAGTTTGCTTTACCTGTTCATCTCCTTCATGTAGTGATCATTTTGTCCCATATCTCTTTGCTGATTTGAAGTGCATGACCTTCATGAATTCTGTTTGAGATATACTTCCTAATAGAGTACTGACTGCTTTTGCATTTGTTTCTTATGCCTTTTTCTCAGCTGGAGGATCTGTAGGAGTAGCTGAAGAAAAAAGCATAGCCTGTTTCTACAATGTCCCAAACTTCTGTACCAAGAAGATTGAAGATATGCAGTAAACTCTTACCTTCAATAATTGAAATTTGTTCCATCAAAAACGGTGGCCTGATTGATGCTTCTTTCTCGTAGTTGCTCATGATGAATGATCTTCCTTCAAGCGATCAAGCTTCTCTGAAGGACCTGCTCTGATACCAATTGTTGGAAATAATACTGAGAGGGGGGGTGAATCAGTATTATCAGATTAATCAAACTTTTTAAATGCTAGAAACATATACGCTACTTCAGTTAAGTGAACCAGCGTGTACACGCTACTGTGACGAAGCAAAACAGCGTTATAAGAAGAAAACTCACAATTTAGTTAGCTTATTCTTCAATTAAGTGCATCAGGACATTATTCACCACATTAACAGTAAACATGTGCAGTATAACAGAACAGATAAAAAGCCACACAATGAACACCAGATATAAGGTGGAAACCCAATGTGGGTGAAAACCACCTGCTGCAAGTTGTCTCTATCTTTCTTTAATATGAAACTTCAGTTTACAATCTTTGTACTGGTGCAGCCTTATACCAGTACGCAGGCTACAACCTGCAGAAGGCTACAACCTTCTCTCGTTCTCCAAACTTCCTTGGAAGGGAGCTCCAACCCCCTTTGCTCTTGTACTAGCCAAGATACTAGTACGTAGGTGCTGACCTACAATCTTCCTTCTTTCAGGTATCACTTTTCATACATTTTCAGACTTGGATATTCCTGAAGCACAACATTACAATCTGAAGACCACAATTCATTCAATTTCCACAACAGATCATTGAAGCATAAAACAACCAAACTTTGAATCACTGAACACTGAACCCTGTCAATCACCAGTTACCAGAACACAGAGCAGACTACAGAACTCTGCAATAACAGTCAGACCCCACTGTAAACCCAAAATCAAGCTTCAAAAGATATACGCTACTTCAATGAGCAAAACCCGCGTATACACGCGCTTTTTCCGAAGCCAACCTGCGTACAGATCTAAAAATAAACTTTCTCAATTTGCAGCTGTACCAGACATTAGTTAGACCAGAACGTAACATTGCGACAATATGCAGATCTAGAAATACGCATAATCAACCATATCATGATAGTGCATTTCAAACCATTTGATCCCGATCTATCCTTAGATCTAGTCTTCCATCAACCGATGTGATCTCTCCTTAGCTCAGATCAAGCAACCAGAACCCTGCATATCAGATCTCTTTCTCTCTTAGATATTCAAGCCTTGTCGAAAGATAATTTTGCCTAATGATCTTCTTTCCTTATATAGCCTTAGGCTTGCTCAATACCAAGAGCCAAAACCATAGTAACACAATACCATCAACTTTTAAAACTAGGGATCGACACGCCCGTCGAGACATAATGGTCCGAAATCATTGGCACAACTTCAAGGACTAACCACCATGGACCAAGGAACCTTTCCACATACACGCGCTTTTTCTGAATCGAACTAGCGTGTACACGCGACTTGGCTTAACGAAACGGCGTGTATGAGCTTCCTTGGCATGCTGTACTGAGATCTGTCTTCTGATTAAGTTGCCATCACCTGTACCAACCTCTGAGCACCTGTACCATCCTCTGAGTGAGTTGCCATCAAGGACAACACTTGAATCATAATGCCAACAATCTCCCCCTTTGGACTTGATGGCAACCACCACACCAAGTCACTCTCCCCCTTTGACATCAATGGCAAAGATTCTCTTTCCTTTGCTGAATCAACACTGTCCATACCCCCTGAGGACTGTGAAATCTCTGAATAATCTCCCCCTTTGTATATGCCAAGGTGTACCAAATCTGTCCATGCTCCCTCTGAGTACATGCTGAGCTCTGTCCGCTGATGTTGTACATGCTCTTCTTGCTGTGGCATGATCTGCAAAAGATGTTCTTCAAGAAGAACATGACTTATACATCATAAAAGACCTTCGTATCACTTAGGACTCATACATACATCCATCTCTCAATTAAAGGATATACAAAAATTACTCATCCACCCAACCAAGTGGGATACATCAAAAATTTACAGATGACAACCAATCACATTGCATCATTCATCCCAGGCATAGTGGGGAAACCAAAAATAGGCCGTTACATGACCTTGACACCATAAAAGAGATATCACAAGAGAGATACATGACATAGAGACAACAGATCTAGACCAAGACTTATGAAAGTCACCAGCAGCATCTGATAAACACTTTTAGATCAGCAACCAGAGATCTTCTTTCTGAGCTTGTTTCTCCTGAAATCAACACCAAAAACAACCAAAATCTGAATGCCAACAATGCTTTATGAGTTTGATTACTGCTCCCCCTGAACCTGTGCCTGTTGCACTCCCTGAAACTGTGCCTGAAGAATTCTGACATTCCATTGCTGTTCAGAACTCCAGAGTTTTCCCTTGCTGTTCAGAACTTCATATACGCGATTTTTCCTGTATAAAACAGCGTATGTACGCGGATATTACTTTCTGCAACAAGCGTCCAACATACACGCGACTTACCCATCATGAAACCGCGTGTATACGCGCATATCCCTTCCGTAACCTGCGTATACCAACTTTTCTGTAGAACAAACAAACTTCAACAACAGGATGAAGCATCAACTACTCCCAGCTTTTGTCTGAGATATTCAAAAGTTTCCCTGGGCAGTGGTTTTGTGAGAATATCAGCAACTTGCTCCTTAGAAGGAACATACTCCAACTTGACCTTCTGCTCAAGCACTTGTTCCCGAAGAAAATGGTACTTGATTGGTATGTGCTTGGTCTTTGAGTGCATGACTGGATTCTTTGAAATGCTGATTGCACTTGTATTATCACATAAGATAGAGACAGGTGGAGTGCAAGTGATTTGAAAGTCCTGCAAGGTCTGCATCATCCAAAGAAGTTGTGTGCAACAAGATGCTGCAGCCACATATTCTGCTTCAGCTGTAGATAAGGCAATCGAACTTTGTTTCTTGCTGAACCAAGATACTAATCTGGAACCCATGAAGAAAGCACCTCCACTTGTGCTTTTCCTATCATCCACACTTCCAGCCCAATCTGCATCTGTGTAAGCATGAAGAGTGAGATCTGTATTTCTAGGATACCATAAGCCATAGTTTTGGGTCCCTTGAAGATATTTGAAGATTCTTTTGACTGCCTGAAGATGAGTTTCCTTTGGGTTGGCTTGAAATCTTCCAACCATTCCTACTGCATGTGTAATATCTGGTCGAGTACCTGTCAAATAAAGCAAACTCCCAATCATGGATCTATAAGTGGGTTGGTGAACTGCTGCTGATTCATCATTTGCACTGAGGCTGCATCCTGTAACCATGGGTGTACATACTGGCTTTGACTCTTCCATGCCATACTTCTTCAAGATCTGCTTGAGGTATTTGGTTTGAGACAAGAAGATACCTCCTTCATTTTGTTGGATTTGCAATCCAAGAAAATATGTCAATTCTCCAAGAAGTGACATTTCGAATTCTTTCTGCATAACCAAGGCAAAGTTTTGACTCATAGTCTCTTCATTGCTGCCAAAAATAATATCATCTACATAAACAACAAGAATTAGCAATTTGTTATTTTCAACTTTTATATAGAGATTGCTATCTGCTGATCCTTTTGAAAAGCCTTGTTGGTGAAGATATTTGTCCAACCGATAGTACCAAGCCCTTGGAGCTTGTTTGAGCCCATAGAGTGCCTTTTTCAATCTGCATACAAGGTTTGGATCATTCCCAAGAATGAACCCATCTGGCTGCTCAATATATACTTCTTCTTCTAAGTCTCCATTCAGGAAGGCTGATTTCACGTCCATTTGAAATACCTTGAAGTTTTGAAAGCTTGAGAGAGCAAGGAACATTCGGATGGCCTCTAGTCTTGCCACAGGAGCAAAGGTCTCTTCAAAATCTATTCCTTCTTGCTGTGCATACCCTTTACAAACAAGTCTGGCCTTGTTTCTAATTACTTCTCCATTTTCATTTAACTTATTCTTGAAGACCCATTTTGTTCCTATTACATTCTTATCTTTTGGTCTAGGAACTAATTCCCAAGTGTTGTTCTTTTCGATTTGCTCAAGTTCTTCATCCATTGCTTTGACCCAACATTCATCTTTGCATGCTTCTTTCACATTTTGTGGTTCAATGGAGGAGAGTAGAGCCAAGTAGCTTGAAGCTTCTGCAAGTGTCCTTCTTGTTTGTACTCCTGCTTCTTTCTGCCCCACAATCTGAGTTTCTGGATGATTCTTTTGGACATATCTGGATGGAGTCTTCTCTTCTATTCTTGTCTGCTCCTCTGGTTCTTCTTGAGATTCTTCTTCTTCTTGAGGTTCTTCTTCTTCATCATTTCGCCTTTGAGAGTAACCTTCATCTTCTTCAATGTCTTCATGATGAACTTGCCTAGGAATATATCCCTTCTCATCAACCACTATATCAATACTGTCAACAATTCTGCCAAGTCTTTTATTGTAGCACTTGTATGCTTTGCTATGTGGAGAATAACCAAGAAGAATGCCCTCATCTGCTCTAGGTTCAAGTTTGCCAAGTTGCTCATCAGTATTCTTAATATAACATTTGCTCCCAAAGATTTTGAAATGCTTCACGGAAGGAGTTTTACCACTCCAAAGCTCATGAGGTGTTTGAGTGCTGTTTACTCGGACATTTGTTTTGTTAAGAATGATAACAGCAGCATGTGCAGCTTCACCCCAGAAGGTTGCAGGAGTACCTGATTCATCGAGCATAGCACGAGCCATTTGTTGGATAGTTCTGTTCATTCTTTCCACAACCCCATTTTGCTGAGGAGTTCTAGCTGTAGAGAATTCTCTTCTTATCCCATGTTCATCGCAGAAATCAAAAAATTCATTTGATGTGAACTCCCCACCTCTGTCAGATCTGAGGCACTTAATTTTGTGTCCTGATTCATTTTCAGCCAATGCTTTGAAGGATTTGAATTTTTCGAATGCTTCATCTTTGTGCTTCATAAGCCCTAACCAAACAAACCTTGAGAAATCATCAATGAATAATATCAGATATTCTTCTCCTCGAGGTGTCCTTTTCCTAAATGGACCACATACATCTGTATGGACTAGCTCAAGAGGCAAGCTAGCTGATCCTTCCTTCTCTGGAAAGTTAGTTCTGGTTTGCTTTCCAAACTGACAAGATTTGCATATGGTGTTGTCTGGAATTTTGATATCTGGAAGATCGCGAACTGCCTGATATTTGCATGCTTTCCTTATTTGTGAGAAGCTTAGATGTCCCAACCTTCGATGCCATAACCAGTGCTCTTCATCCTTGCTAAGATAGCATTGTTGTTGTCCTTCTTCAAATATGTACAGATTATTTGGAGTTCTTTTGCCTTTGAGAACTGTTTTACCTGTATCAAGATCACGAACAAGACATCCATTCGATCTGAAAATAACCTCGGTTTTTTGATCACACATCTGGCTGACACTTAGAAGATTATGCTTCAATCCATCAACATACAAAACATTTCCAGCCTTGACCTTTTCTTTCAAAGGAGCAATACCTTTTCCTTTTATAGTTGCAGGAGTATCATTTCCAAAAGAAACTTTCTTTCCCTTTTCTAAAGTAGAATAAGATTCAAGTTTTTCTTTATCACCTGTCATATGTTTCGAACATCCACTGTCAATGTACCATAGATTTTCCTGTCCTTCTGCATAAAACGCTATCCCACATCTTTCTGTTGAGGTTCTTTATTCTCCATTTTTTGGTGCTCGTGGCTTGTTCCTTTTTCTCCTGAAACCTGCTCCTGCATTCAGAGTCTTTATGACCAAAATTATTGCAAATAGAACATTCAACTTCATTTTCAAGAACCGAAAAGTTGTTATAGGTCCTCTTTGTAATCCCTGTCATACTTCTTTGTTTTTGAGCTTCCCTAGTCATGATTGTTTTATATGCAACACATTGAGCTGCTTTGTGACCAAAGTTATGGCAAGAAAAGCATTGTCCATTGAAGAAGCTTCTGCGGTTATTGAATCTACCAGCCAACTGATTGTAATTTCTATTTTCATCTATTCTTGTGCCAAACTGAGAAGATTTTACCTGTGGTTGGTTGTAGCTTTTGTTCACCCTTAAGAAGGATTGTCCCTGATAGTTTCTGTTTGTAATTCGTCCCTGCTTTACCTGATTATCTTCATTGTTCTTCTGCTCATTTCTTCTTGCTGCATCAAGATAACTTTTTGAGGTGGATGCTTGAGAGGTTTCTCCATTATAGCCCAAACCTGTCTTGTTTAGAGGAGACCGCTGCACATTGATAATCTCATCCAAAGTTTCAGATCCTTTGACAAACTTAAGATTAATAGCTTTTGTTTTCTCAATTTCTTTTCTGAGACCAACAATTTCACCTTCTAGTTTTTCAAGATGTTTTTCCTTTTCATCAATTTGAAATTGCAAAGTATCAATGATCACACTCTTTTCTTCTATGCATCTCTTGAGTCTAGTAATTTCATTATAGAGATTATCCACATCTACAGCATCCTCATAATCATCATCTTCAAATGCCATTAACAGCTTATATTTATTACCTTGTTCATCTTCATCACTGTTTGATAAGCCATCACTATCTTCATGGGTGTAGTAGCTTTTCTTATTTGCACTTTGTTTCTTGTTCCATCTAGCAGGTTCTTTTCCTTTATCCTTATTAGGACATTTTGCAGCATAATGACCTACTCTTCCACAAGCAAAGCATTTGAAAGGTAGCTTACCTCTGAACCTTCCAGCACCCCTTTGAAGATTTCTGACAAAATTTGATTCTTCTTCCTCTTCTTCTGGAACATGGCTTGCTTCATAGTAATCTTCTTTTCCTGATGCCTTAAAAGCAGCTTCCCTTCTGTCTGATGGACCTCCCTTTCTCATTTCATAAGCAGTTAGAATTCCATGTAGCTGAGACATAGTGAGAACTTTGAGATTTTCCTTTTCTTCTATTGCAGATACTTTAGATTCAAACTTGGGGGATAATGATCTTAGAATCTTTTGAACTACTATAGTCTCTTTTATTTCTTCACCCAAATTTTTCATACAATTAACAATCTCATCTACCCGAAGAAAATAATTAGCCACACTTTCATCATTATACATCTTGAGGGTCTCATATTGAATCCTGAGAGTTTGAAGTTTAGCTTGCTTTACCTGTTCATCTCCTTCATAGCTAGTGATCATTTTGTCCCATATCTCTTTTGCTGATTTGAAGTGCATGACCTTCATGAATTCTGTTTGAGATATACTTCCTAATAGAGTACTGACTGCTTTTGCATTTGTTTCATATGCCTTTTTCTCAGCTGGATCTGTAGGAGTAGCTGAAGGAAAAGCATAGCCTGTTTCTACAATGTCCCAACTTCTGTACCAAGAGATTGAAGATATGCAGTAACTCTTACCTTCCAATAATTGAAATTTGTTCCATCAAAAACCGGTGGCCTGATTGATGCTTCTTTCTCGTAGTTGCTCATGATGAATGATCTTCCTTCAAGCGATCAAGCTTCTCTGAAGGACCTGCTCTGATACCAATTGTTGGAAATAATACTGAGAGGGGGGGTGAATCAGTATTATCAGATTAATCAAACTTTTTAAATGCTCAGAAACATATACGCTACTTCAGTTAAGTGAACCAGCGTGTACACGCTACTGTGACGAAGTAAAACAGCGTATAAGAAGAAAACTCACAATTTAGTTAGCTTATTCTTCAATTAAGTGCATCAGGACATTATTCACCACATTAACAGTAAACATGTGCAGTATAACAGAACAGATAAAAAGCCACACACATGAACACCAAGATATAAGGTGGAAACCCAATGTGGGTGAAAACCACCTGCTGCAAGTTGTCTCTATCTTTCTTTAATATGAAACTTCAGTTTACAATCTTTTGTACTGGTGCAGCCTTATACCAGTACGCAGGCTACAACCTGCAGAAGGCTACAACCTTCTCTCGTTCTCCAAACTTCCTTGGAAGGGAGCTCCAACCCCCTTTGCTCTTGTACTAGCCAAGATACTAGTACGTAGGTGCTGACCTACAATCTTCCTTCTTTCAGGTATCACTTTTCATACATTTTCAGACTTGGATATTCCTGAAGCACAACATTACAATCTGAAGACCACAATTCATTCAATTTCCACAACAGATCATTGAAGCATAAAACAACCAAACTTTGAATCACTGAACCACTGAACCCTGTCAATCACCAGTTACCAGAACACAGAGCAGACTACAGAACTCTGCAATAACAGTCAGACCCCACTGTAAACCCAAAATCAAGCTTCAAAAGATATACGCTACTTCAATGAGCAAAACCCGCGTATACACGCGCTTTTACCGAAGCCAACCTGCGTACAGATCTAAAAATAAACTTTCTCAATTTGCAGCTGTACCAGACATTAGTTAGACCCAGAACGTAACATTGCGACAATATGCAGATCTAGAAATACGCATAATCAACCATATCATGATAGTGCATTTCAAACCATTAGATCCCGATCTATCCTTAGATCTAGTCTTCCATCAACCGATGTGATCTCTCCTTGGCTTAGATCAAGCAACCCAGAACCTGCATATCAGATCTCTTTCTCTCTTAGATATTCAAGCCTTGTCGAAAGATAATTTTGCCTAATGATCTTCTTCTCCTTATATAGCCTTAGGCCTTGCTCAATACCAAGAGCCAAAACCATAGTAACACAATACCATCAACTTTAAAACTAGGGATCGACACGCCCGTCGAGACATAATGGTCCGAAATCATAGGCACAACTTCCAAGGACTAACCACCATGGACCAAAGGAACCTTTCCACATACACGCGCTTTTTCTGAATCGAACTAGCGTGTACACGCGACTTGGGCTTAACGAAACGGCGTGTATGAGCTTCCTTGGCATGCTGTACTGAGATCTGTCTTCTGATTAAGTTGCCATCACCTGTACCAACCTCTGAGCACCTGTACCAACCTCTGAGTGAGTTGCCATCAAGGACAACACTTGAATCATAATGCCAACAATCTCCCCCTTTGGACTTGATGGCAACCACCACACCAAGTCACTCTCCCCCTTTGACATCAAGGGCAAAGGGCAAGATATTGGCTGTCACCCCTGAGTACCTGCTGAAATCTCTGCTCCCCTTTGTGCAAGCAATCTGCTGCTCCCTGACATGCTGAGCTGTCGCTGATGTGTACATGCTCCCCTGACTGTAGGCAAGATCTGCAAAAGATGTTCTTCAACAAGAAAAGACTTATACACCATAAAAGACCTTCCTATCACACCATAATACATCATCTCAAAAGTGAGGACATACAAATATCATCCACCCAACCAAGTGGGGACATATCAGATACAACCAATTACATTACATCATCATCCCAGGCATAGTGGGGAAACCAAAAATAGGCCGTTACATGACCTTGACACCATAAAAGAGATATGACAAGAGAGATACATGACATAGAGACAAAATCTAGACCAAGACTTATGAAAGTCACCAGCAGCATCTGATAAACATCTTTTAGATCAGCAACCAGAGATTTCTTTCTCTTGAGCTCCTTCTCCTGAAATCAAACCAATGAACTAACCAAAACTTTGAATGCCAACAATGCTTTTGAAGATTAGCTGCTCCCCCTGAACCTGTGCCTGTTGCACTCCCTGAAACTGTGCCTGAAGAATTCTGACATTCCCATTGCTGTTCAGAACTCCAGAGTTTTCCCTTGCTGTTCAGAACTTCATATACGCGATTTTTCCTGTATAAAACAGCGTATGTACGCGGATATACTTTCTGCAACAAGCGTCCAACATACACGCGACTTACCCATCATGAATCCGCGTATATACGCGCATATCCCTTCCGTAACCTGCGTATACCAACTTTTCTGTAGAACAAACAAACTTCAACAACAGGATGAAGCATCAACTACTCCCAGCTTTTGTCTGAGATATTCAAAAGTTTCCCTGGGCAGTGGTTTTGTGAGAATATCAGCAACTTGCTCCTTAGAAGGAACATACTCCAACTTGACCTTCTGCTCAAGCACTTGTTCCCGAAGAAAATGGTACTTGATTGGTATGTGCTTGGTCTTTGAGTGCATGACTGGATTCTTTGAAATGCTGATTGCACTTGTATTATCACATAAGATAGAGACAGGTGGAGTGCAAGTGATTTGAAAGTCCTGCAAGGTCTGCATCATCCAAAGAAGTTGTGTGCAACAAGATGCTGCAGCCACATATTCTGCTTCAGCTGTAGATAAGGCAATCGAACTTTGTTTCTTGCTGAACCAAGATACTAATCTGGAACCCATGAAGAAAGCACCTCCACTTGTGCTTTTCCTATCATCCACACTTCCAGCCCAATCTGCATCTGTGTAAGCATGAAGAGTGAGATCTGTATTTCTAGGATACCATAAGCCATAGTTTTGGGTCCCTTGAAGATATTTGAAGATTCTTTTGACTGCCTGAAGATGAGTTTCCTTTGGGTTGGCTTGAAATCTTCCAACCATTCCTACTGCATGTGTAATATCTGGTCGAGTACCTGTCAAATAAAGCAAACTCCCAATCATGGATCTATAAGTGGGTTGGTGAACTGCTGCTGATTCATCATTTGCACTGAGGCTGCATCCTGTAACCATGGGTGTACATACTGGCTTTGACTCTTCCATGCCATACTTCTTCAAGATCTGCTTGAGGTATTTGGTTTGAGACAAGAAGATACCTCCTTCATTTTGTTGGATTTGCAATCCAAGAAAATATGTCAATTCTCCAAGAAGTGACATTTCGAATTCTTTCTGCATAACCAAGGCAAAGTTTTGACTCATAGTCTCTTCATTGCTGCCAAAAATAATATCATCTACATAAACAACAAGAATTAGCAATTTGTTATTTTCAACTTTTATATAGAGATTGCTATCTGCTGATCCTTTTGAAAAGCCTTGTTGGTGAAGATATTTGTCCAACCGATAGTACCAAGCCCTTGGAGCTTGTTTGAGCCCATAGAGTGCCTTTTTCAATCTGCATACAAGGTTTGGATCATTCCCAAGAATGAACCCATCTGGCTGCTCAATATATACTTCTTCTTCTAAGTCTCCATTCAGGAAGGCTGATTTCACGTCCATTTGAAATACCTTGAAGTTTTGAAAGCTTGAGAGAGCAAGGAACATTCGGATGGCCTCTAGTCTTGCCACAGGAGCAAAGGTCTCTTCAAAATCTATTCCTTCTTGCTGTGCATACCCTTTACAAACAAGTCTGGCCTTGTTTCTAATTACTTCTCCATTTTCATTTAACTTATTCTTGAAGACCCATTTTGTTCCTATTACATTCTTATCTTTTGGTCTAGGAACTAATTCCCAAGTGTTGTTCTTTTCGATTTGCTCAAGTTCTTCATCCATTGCTTTGACCCAACATTCATCTTTGCATGCTTCTTTCACATTTTGTGGTTCAATGGAGGAGAGTAGAGCCAAGTAGCTTGAAGCTTCTGCAAGTGTCCTTCTTGTTTGTACTCCTGCTTCTTTCTGCCCCACAATCTGAGTTTCTGGATGATTCTTTTGGACATATCTGGATGGAGTCTTCTCTTCTATTCTTGTCTGCTCCTCTGGTTCTTCTTGAGATTCTTCTTCTTCTTGAGGTTCTTCTTCTTCATCATTTCGCCTTTGAGAGTAACCTTCATCTTCTTCAATGTCTTCATGATGAACTTGCCTAGGAATATATCCCTTCTCATCAACCACTATATCAATACTGTCAACAATTCTGCCAAGTCTTTTATTGTAGCACTTGTATGCTTTGCTATGTGGAGAATAACCAAGAAGAATGCCCTCATCTGCTCTAGGTTCAAGTTTGCCAAGTTGCTCATCAGTATTCTTAATATAACATTTGCTCCCAAAGATTTTGAAATGCTTCACGGAAGGAGTTTTACCACTCCAAAGCTCATGAGGTGTTTGAGTGCTGTTTACTCGGACATTTGTTTTGTTAAGAATGATAACAGCAGCATGTGCAGCTTCACCCCAGAAGGTTGCAGGAGTACCTGATTCATCGAGCATAGCACGAGCCATTTGTTGGATAGTTCTGTTCATTCTTTCCACAACCCCATTTTGCTGAGGAGTTCTAGCTGTAGAGAATTCTCTTCTTATCCCATGTTCATCGCAGAAATCAAAAAATTCATTTGATGTGAACTCCCCACCTCTGTCAGATCTGAGGCACTTAATTTTGTGTCCTGATTCATTTTCAGCCAATGCTTTGAAGGATTTGAATTTTTCGAATGCTTCATCTTTGTGCTTCATAAGCCCTAACCAAACAAACCTTGAGAAATCATCAATGAATAATATCAGATATTCTTCTCCTCGAGGTGTCCTTTTCCTAAATGGACCACATACATCTGTATGGACTAGCTCAAGAGGCAAGCTAGCTGATCCTTCCTTCTCTGGAAAGTTAGTTCTGGTTTGCTTTCCAAACTGACAAGATTTGCATATGGTGTTGTCTGGAATTTTGATATCTGGAAGATCGCGAACTGCCTGATATTTGCATGCTTTCCTTATTTGTGAGAAGCTTAGATGTCCCAACCTTCGATGCCATAACCAGTGCTCTTCATCCTTGCTAAGATAGCATTGTTGTTGTCCTTCTTCAAATATGTACAGATTATTTGGAGTTCTTTTGCCTTTGAGAACTGTTTTACCTGTATCAAGATCACGAACAAGACATCCATTCGATCTGAAAATAACCTCGGTTTTTTGATCACACATCTGGCTGACACTTAGAAGATTATGCTTCAATCCATCAACATACAAAACATTTCCAGCCTTGACCTTTTCTTTCAAAGGAGCAATACCTTTTCCTTTTATAGTTGCAGGAGTATCATTTCCAAAAGAAACTTTCTTTCCCTTTTCTAAAGTAGAATAAGATTCAAGTTTTTCTTTATCACCTGTCATATGTTTCGAACATCCACTGTCAATGTACCATAGATTTTCCTGTCCTTCTGCATAAAACGCTATCCCACATCTTTCTGTCTGAGGTTCTTTTATTCTCCATTTTTTGGTGCTCGTGGCTTGTTCCTTTTTCTCCTGAAACCTGCTCCTGCATTCAGATTCTTTATGACCAAAATTATTGCAAATAGAACATTCAACTTCATTTTCAAGAACCGAAAAGTTGTTATAGGTCCTCTTTGTAATCCCTGTCATACTTCTTTGTTTTTGAGCTTCCCTAGTCATGATTGTTTTATATGCAACACATTGAGCTGCTTTGTGACCAAAGTTATGGCAAGAAAAGCATTGTCCATTGAAGAAGCTTCTGCGGTTATTGAATCTACCAGCCAACTGATTGTAATTTCTATTTTCATCTATTCTTGTGCCAAACTGAGAAGATTTTACCTGTGGTTGGTTGTAGCTTTTGTTCACCCTTAAGAAGGATTGTCCCTGATAGTTTCTGTTTGTAATTCGTCCCTGCTTTACCTGATTATCTTCATTGTTCTTCTGCTCATTTCTTCTTGCTGCATCAAGATAACTTTTTGAGGTGGATGCTTGAGAGGTTTCTCCATTATAGCCCAAACCTGTCTTGTTTAGAGGAGACCGCTGCACATTGATAATCTCATCCAAAGTTTCAGATCCTTTGACAAACTTAAGATTAATAGCTTTTGTTTTCTCAATTTCTTTTCTGAGACCAACAATTTCACCTTCTAGTTTTTCAAGATGTTTTTCCTTTTCATCAATTTGAAATTGCAAAGTATCAATGATCACACTCTTTTCTTCTATGCATCTCTTGAGTCTAGTAATTTCATTATAGAGATTATCCACATCTACAGCATCCTCATAATCATCATCTTCAAATGCCATTAATAGCTTATATTTATTACCTTGTTCATCTTCATCACTGTTTGATAAGCCATCACTATCTTCATGGGTGTAGTAGCTTTTCTTATTTGCACTTTGTTTCTTATTCCATCTAGCAGGTTCTTTTCCTTTATCCTTATTAGGACATTTTGCAGCATAATGACCTACTCTTCCACAAGCAAAGCATTTGAAAGGTAGCTTACCTCTGAACCTTCCAGCACCCCTTTGAAGATTTCTGACAAAATTTGATTCTTCTTCCTCTTCTTCTGGAACATGGCTTGCTTCATAGTAATCTTCTTTTCTTGATGCCTTAAAAGCAGCTTCCCTTCTGTCTGATGGACCTCCCTTTCTCATTTCATAAGCAGTTAGAATTCCATGTAGCTGAGACATAGTGAGAACTTTGAGATTTTCCTTTTCTTCTATTGCAGATACTTTAGATTCAAACTTGGGGGATAATGATCTTAGAATCTTTTGAACTACTATAGTCTCTTTTATTTCTTCACCCAAATTTTTCATACAATTAACAATCTCATCTACCCGAAGAAAATAATTAGCCACACTTTCATCATTATACATCTTGAGGGTCTCATATTGAATCCTGAGAGTTTGAAGTTTAGCTTGCTTTACCTGTTCATCTCCTTCATAGCTAGTGATCATTTTGTCCCATATCTCTTTTGCTGATTTGAAGTGCATGACCTTCATGAATTCTGTTTGAGATATACTTCCTAATAGAGTACTGACTGCTTTTGCATTTGTTTCATATGCCTTTTTCTCAGCTGGATCTGTAGGAGTAGCTGAAGGAAAAGCATAGCCTGTTTCTACAATGTCCCAAACTTCTGTACCAAGAGATTGAAGATATGCAGTAACTCTTACCTTCCAATAATTGAAATTTGTTCCATCAAAAACGGTGGCCTGATTGATGCTTCTTTCTCGTAGTTGCTCATGATGAATGATCTTCCTTCAAGCGATCAAGCTTCTCTGAAGGACCTGCTCTGATACCAATTGTTGGAAATAATACTGAGAGGGGGGGTGAATCAGTATTATCAGATTAATCAAACTTTTTAAATGCTCAGAAACATATACGCTACTTCAGTTAAGTGAACCAGCGTGTACACGCTACTGTGACGAAGTAAAACAGCGTATAAGAAGAAAACTCACAATTTAGTTAGCTTATTCTTCAATTAAGTGCATCAGGACATTATTCACCACATTAACAGTAAACATGTGCAGTATAACAGAACAGATAAAAAGCCACACACATGAACACCAAGATATAAGGTGGAAACCCAATGTGGGTGAAAACCACCTGCTGCAAGTTGTCTCTATCTTTCTTTAATATGAAACTTCAGTTTACAATCTTTTGTACTGGTGCAGCCTTATACCAGTACGCAGGCTACAACCTGCAGAAGGCTACAACCTTCTCTCGTTCTCCAAACTTCCTTGGAAGGGAGCTCCAACCCCCTTTGCTCTTGTACTAGCCAAGATACTAGTACGTAGGTGCTGACCTACAATCTTCCTTCTTTCAGGTATCACTTTTCATACATTTTCAGACTTGGATATTCCTGAAGCACAACATTACAATCTGAAGACCACAATTCATTCAATTTCCACAACAGATCATTGAAGCATAAAACAACCAAACTTTGAATCACTGAACCACTGAACCCTGTCAATCACCAGTTACCAGAACACAGAGCAGACTACAGAACTCTGCAATAACAGTCAGACCCCACTGTAAACCCAAAATCAAGCTTCAAAAGATATACGCTACTTCAATGAGCAAAACCCGCGTATACACGCGCTTTTACCGAAGCCAACCTGCGTACAGATCTAAAAATAAACTTTCTCAATTTGCAGCTGTACCAGACATTAGTTAGACCCAGAACGTAACATTGCGACAATATGCAGATCTAGAAATACGCATAATCAACCATATCATGATAGTGCATTTCAAACCATTAGATCCCGATCTATCCTTAGATCTAGTCTTCCATCAACCGATGTGATCTCTCCTTAGCTAGATCAAGCAACCCGAACCTGCATATCAGATCTCTTTCTCTCTTAGATATTCAAGCCTTGTCGAAAGATAATTTTGCCTAATGATCTTCTTCTCCTTATATAGTCTTAGGCCTAGCTCAATACCAAGAGCCAAAACCATAGTAACACAATACCATCAACTTTAAAACTAGGGATCGACACGCCCGTCGAGACATAATGGTCCGAAATCATAGGCACAACTTCCAAGGACTAACCACCATGGACCAAAGGAACCTTTCCACATACACGCGCTTTTTCTGAATCGAACTAGCGTGTACACGCGACTTGGGCTTAACGAAACGGCGTGTATGAGCTTCCTTGGCATGCTGTACTGAGATCTGTCTTCTGATTAAGTTGCCATCACCTGTACCAACCTCTGAGCACCTGTACCAACCTCTGAGTGAGTTGCCATCAAGGACAACACTTGAATCATAATGCCAACAATCTCCCCCTTTGGACTTGATGGCAACCACCACACCAAGTCATCTCCCCCTTTGACATCAAGGGCAAAGGCAAGATATTCTCTTCCTTTGCTGCTGTCCATACTCCCCTGAGTAGCTGAAATCTCTGATATCTCCCCTTTGTATGCCAAGGTGTACCAATCTGTCCATGCTCCTCTGAGTACATGCTGAGTCTCTGTACCGCTGTGTTGTACATGCTCCTTGACTGTAGGCAAGATCTGCAAAAGATGTTCTTCAAGAAGAACATGACTCTATACATCATAAAAGACCTTCCTATCACTTAGACTCATACATACATCCATCTCTCAATTAAGTGAGGATATACAAAAATGACTCATCCACCCAACCAAGTGGGTATACATCAAAAACAGATGACAACCAATTACATTCATCATTCATCCCAGGCATAGTGGGGAAACCAAAATAGGCCGTTACATGACCTTGACACCATAAAAGAGATACCACAAGAGAGATACATGACATAGAGACAAAGATCTAGACCAAGACTTATGAAAGTCACCAGCAGCATCTGATAAACATCATTTAGATCAGCAACCAGAGATTTCTTTCTGAGCTCCTTCTCCTGAAATCAACACCAAATGAACTAGAACCAAAAGCTTTGAATGCCAACAATGCTTTTTGAGATTAGCTGCTCCCCTGAACCTGTGCCTGTTGCACTCCCTGAAACTGTGCCTGAAGAATTCTGACATTCCCATTGCTGTTCAGAACTCCAGAGTTTTCCCTTGCTGTTCAGAACTTCATATACGCGATTTTTCCTGTATAAAACAGCGTATGTACGCGGATATACTTTCTGCAACAAGCGTCCAACATACACGCGACTTACCCATCATGAAACCGCGTGTATACGCGCATATCCCTTCCGTAACCTGCGTATACCAACTTTTCTGTAGAACAAACAAACTTCAACAACAGGATGAAGCATCAACTACTCCCAGCTTTTGTCTGAGATATTCAAAAGTTTCCCTGGGCAGTGGTTTTGTGAGAATATCAGCAACTTGCTCCTTAGAAGGAACATACTCCAACTTGACCTTCTGCTCAAGCACTTGTTCCCGAAGAAAATGGTACTTGATTGGTATGTGCTTGGTCTTTGAGTGCATGACTGGATTCTTTGAAATGCTGATTGCACTTGTATTATCACATAAGATAGAGACAGGTGGAGTGCAAGTGATTTGAAAGTCCTGCAAGGTCTGCATCATCCAAAGAAGTTGTGTGCAACAAGATGCTGCAGCCACATATTCTGCTTCAGCTGTAGATAAGGCAATCGAACTTTGTTTCTTGCTGAACCAAGATACTAATCTGGAACCCATGAAGAAAGCACCTCCACTTGTGCTTTTCCTATCATCCACACTTCCAGCCCAATCTGCATCTGTGTAAGCATGAAGAGTGAGATCTGTATTTCTAGGATACCATAAGCCATAGTTTTGGGTCCCTTGAAGATATTTGAAGATTCTTTTGACTGCCTGAAGATGAGTTTCCTTTGGGTTGGCTTGAAATCTTCCAACCATTCCTACTGCATGTGTAATATCTGGTCGAGTACCTGTCAAATAAAGCAAACTCCCAATCATGGATCTATAAGTGGGTTGGTGAACTGCTGCTGATTCATCATTTGCACTGAGGCTGCATCCTGTAACCATGGGTGTACATACTGGCTTTGACTCTTCCATGCCATACTTCTTCAAGATCTGCTTGAGGTATTTGGTTTGAGACAAGAAGATACCTCCTTCATTTTGTTGGATTTGCAATCCAAGAAAATATGTCAATTCTCCAAGAAGTGACATTTCGAATTCTTTCTGCATAACCAAGGCAAAGTTTTGACTCATGGTCTCTTCATTGCTGCCAAAAATAATATCATCTACATAAACAACAAGAATTAGCAATTTGTTATTTTCAACTTTTATATAGAGATTGCTATCTGCTGATCCTTTTGAAAAGCCTTGTTGGTGAAGATATTTGTCCAACCGATAGTACCAAGCCCTTGGAGCTTGTTTGAGCCCATAGAGTGCCTTTTTCAATCTGCATACAAGGTTTGGATCATTCCCAAGAATGAACCCATCTGGCTGCTCAATATATACTTCTTCTTCTAAGTCTCCATTCAGGAAGGCTGATTTCACGTCCATTTGAAATACCTTGAAGTTTTGAAAGCTTGAGAGAGCAAGGAACATTCGGATGGCCTCTAGTCTTGCCACAGGAGCAAAGGTCTCTTCAAAATCTATTCCTTCTTGCTGTGCATACCCTTTACAAACAAGTCTGGCCTTGTTTCTAATTACTTCTCCATTTTCATTTAACTTATTCTTGAAGACCCATTTTGTTCCTATTACATTCTTATCTTTTGGTCTAGGAACTAATTCCCAAGTGTTGTTCTTTTCGATTTGCTCAAGTTCTTCATCCATTGCTTTGACCCAACATTCATCTTTGCATGCTTCTTTCACATTTTGTGGTTCAATGGAGGAGAGTAGAGCCAAGTAGCTTGAAGCTTCTGCAAGTGTCCTTCTTGTTTGTACTCCTGCTTCTTTCTGCCCCACAATCTGAGTTTCTGGATGATTCTTTTGGACATATCTGGATGGAGTCTTCTCTTCTATTCTTGTCTGCTCCTCTGGTTCTTCTTGAGATTCTTCTTCTTCTTGAGGTTCTTCTTCTTCATCATTTCGCCTTTGAGAGTAACCTTCATCTTCTTCAATGTCTTCATGATGAACTTGCCTAGGAATATATCCCTTCTCATCAACCACTATATCAATACTGTCAACAATTCTGCCAAGTCTTTTATTGTAGCACTTGTATGCTTTGCTATGTGGAGAATAACCAAGAAGAATGCCCTCATCTGCTCTAGGTTCAAGTTTGCCAAGTTGCTCATCAGTATTCTTAATATAACATTTGCTCCCAAAGATTTTGAAATGCTTCACGGAAGGAGTTTTACCACTCCAAAGCTCATGAGGTGTTTGAGTGCTGTTTACTCGGACATTTGTTTTGTTAAGAATGATAACAGCAGCATGTGCAGCTTCACCCCAGAAGGTTGCAGGAGTACCTGATTCATCGAGCATAGCACGAGCCATTTGTTGGATAGTTCTGTTCATTCTTTCCACAACCCCATTTTGCTGAGGAGTTCTAGCTGTAGAGAATTCTCTTCTTATCCCATGTTCATCGCAGAAATCAAAAAATTCATTTGATGTGAACTCCCCACCTCTGTCAGATCTGAGGCACTTAATTTTGTGTCCTGATTCATTTTCAGCCAATGCTTTGAAGGATTTGAATTTTTCGAATGCTTCATCTTTGTGCTTCATAAGCCCTAACCAAACAAACCTTGAGAAATCATCAATGAATAATATCAGATATTCTTCTCCTCGAGGTGTCCTTTTCCTAAATGGACCACATACATCTGTATGGACTAGCTCAAGAGGCAAGCTAGCTGATCCTTCCTTCTCTGGAAAGTTAGTTCTGGTTTGCTTTCCAAACTGACAAGATTTGCATATGGTGTTGTCTGGAATTTTGATATCTGGAAGATCGCGAACTGCCTGATATTTGCATGCTTTCCTTATTTGTGAGAAGCTTAGATGTCCCAACCTTCGATGCCATAACCAGTGCTCTTCATCCTTGCTAAGATAGCATTGTTGTTGTCCTTCTTCAAATATGTACAGATTATTTGGAGTTCTTTTGCCTTTGAGAACTGTTTTACCTGTATCAAGATCACGAACAAGACATCCATTCGATCTGAAAATAACCTCGGTTTTTTGATCACACATCTGGCTGACACTTAGAAGATTATGCTTCAATCCATCAACATACAAAACATTTCCAGCCTTGACCTTTTCTTTCAAAGGAGCAATACCTTTTCCTTTTATAGTTGCAGGAGTATCATTTCCAAAAGAAACTTTCTTTCCCTTTTCTAAAGTAGAATAAGATTCAAGTTTTTCTTTATCACCTGTCATATGTTTCGAACATCCACTGTCAATGTACCATAGATTTTCCTGTCCTTCTGCATAAAACGCTATCCCACATCTTTCTGTCTGAGGTTCTTTTATTCTCCATTTTTTGGTGCTCGTGGCTTGTTCCTTTTTCTCCTGAAACCTGCTCCTGCATTCAGATTCTTTATGACCAAAATTATTGCAAATAGAACATTCAACTTCATTTTCAAGAACCGAAAAGTTGTTATAGGTCCTCTTTGTAATCCCTGTCATACTTCTTTGTTTTTGAGCTTCCCTAGTCATGATTGTTTTATATGCAACACATTGAGCTGCTTTGTGACCAAAGTTATGGCAAGAAAAGCATTGTCCATTGAAGAAGCTTCTGCGGTTATTGAATCTACCAGCCAACTGATTGTAATTTCTATTTTCATCTATTCTTGTGCCAAACTGAGAAGATTTTACCTGTGGTTGGTTGTAGCTTTTGTTCACCCTTAAGAAGGATTGTCCCTGATAGTTTCTGTTTGTAATTCGTCCCTGCTTTACCTGATTATCTTCATTGTTCTTCTGCTCATTTCTTCTTGCTGCATCAAGATAACTTTTTGAGGTGGATGCTTGAGAGGTTTCTCCATTATAGCCCAAACCTGTCTTGTTTAGAGGAGACCGCTGCACATTGATAATCTCATCCAAAGTTTCAGATCCTTTGACAAACTTAAGATTAATAGCTTTTGTTTTCTCAATTTCTTTTCTGAGACCAACAATTTCACCTTCTAGTTTTTCAAGATGTTTTTCCTTTTCATCAATTTGAAATTGCAAAGTATCAATGATCACACTCTTTTCTTCTATGCATCTCTTGAGTCTAGTAATTTCATTATAGAGATTATCCACATCTACAGCATCCTCATAATCATCATCTTCAAATGCCATTAATAGCTTATATTTATTACCTTGTTCATCTTCATCACTGTTTGATAAGCCATCACTATCTTCATGGGTGTAGTAGCTTTTCTTATTTGCACTTTGTTTCTTGTTCCATCTAGCAGGTTCTTTTCCTTTATCCTTATTAGGACATTTTGCAGCATAATGACCTACTCTTCCACAAGCAAAGCATTTGAAAGGTAGCTTACCTCTGAACCTTCCAGCACCCCTTTGAAGATTTCTGACAAAATTTGATTCTTCTTCCTCTTCTTCTGGAACATGGCTTGCTTCATAGTAATCTTCTTTTCTTGATGCCTTAAAAGCAGCTTCCCTTCTGTCTGATGGACCTCCCTTTCTCATTTCATAAGCAGTTAGAATTCCATGTAGCTGAGACATAGTGAGAACTTTGAGATTTTCCTTTTCTTCTATTGCAGATACTTTAGATTCAAACTTGGGGGATAATGATCTTAGAATCTTTTGAACTACTATAGTCTCTTTTATTTCTTCACCCAAATTTTTCATACAATTAACAATCTCATCTACCCGAAGAAAATAATTAGCCACACTTTCATCATTATACATCTTGAGGGTCTCATATTGAATCCTGAGAGTTTGAAGTTTAGCTTGCTTTACCTGTTCATCTCCTTCATAGCTAGTGATCATTTTGTCCCATATCTCTTTTGCTGATTTGAAGTGCATGACCTTCATGAATTCTGTTTGAGATATACTTCCTAATAGAGTACTGACTGCTTTTGCATTTGTTTCATATGCCTTTTTCTCAGCTGGATCTGTAGGAGTAGCTGAAGGAAAAGCATAGCCTGTTTCTACAATGTCCCAAACTTCTGTACCAAGAGATTGAAGATATGCAGTAACTCTTACCTTCCAATAATTGAAATTTGTTCCATCAAAAACGGTGGCCTGATTGATGCTTCTTTCTCGTAGTTGCTCATGATGAATGATCTTCCTTCAAGCGATCAAGCTTCTCTGAAGGACCTGCTCTGATACCAATTGTTGGAAATAATACTGAGAGGGGGGGTGAATCAGTATTATCAGATTAATCAAACTTTTTAAATGCTCAGAAACATATACGCTACTTCAGTTAAGTGAACCAGCGTGTACACGCTACTGTGACGAAGTAAAACAGCGTATAAGAAGAAAACTCACAATTTAGTTAGCTTATTCTTCAATTAAGTGCATCAGGACATTATTCACCACATTAACAGTAAACATGTGCAGTATAACAGAACAGATAAAAAGCCACACACATGAACACCAAGATATAAGGTGGAAACCCAATGTGGGTGAAAACCACCTGCTGCAAGTTGTCTCTATCTTTCTTTAATATGAAACTTCAGTTTACAATCTTTTGTACTGGTGCAGCCTTATACCAGTACGCAGGCTACAACCTGCAGAAGGCTACAACCTTCTCTCGTTCTCCAAACTTCCTTGGAAGGGAGCTCCAACCCCCTTTGCTCTTGTACTAGCCAAGATACTAGTACGTAGGTGCTGACCTACAATCTTCCTTCTTTCAGGTATCACTTTTCATACATTTTCAGACTTGGATATTCCTGAAGCACAACATTACAATCTGAAGACCACAATTCATTCAATTTCCACAACAGATCATTGAAGCATAAAACAACCAAACTTTGAATCACTGAACCACTGAACCCTGTCAATCACCAGTTACCAGAACACAGAGCAGACTACAGAACTCTGCAATAACAGTCAGACCCCACTGTAAACCCAAAATCAAGCTTCAAAAGATATACGCTACTTCAATGAGCAAAACCCGCGTATACACGCGCTTTTACCGAAGCCAACCTGCGTACAGATCTAAAAATAAACTTTCTCAATTTGCAGCTGTACCAGACATTAGTTAGACCCAGAACGTAACATTGCGACAATATGCAGATCTAGAAATACGCATAATCAACCATATCATGATAGTGCATTTCAAACCATTAGATCCCGATCTATCCTTAGATCTAGTCTTCCATCAACCGATGTGATCTCTCCTTAGCTTAGATCAAGCAACCCGAACCTGCATATCAGATCTCTTTCTCTCTTAGATATTCAAGCCTTGTCGAAAGATAATTTTGCCTAATGATCTTCTTCTCCTTATATAGTCTTAGGCCTAGCTCAATACCAAGAGCCAAAACCATAGTAACACAATACCATCAACTTTAAAACTAGGGATCGACACGCCCGTCGAGACATAATGGTCCGAAATCATAGGCACAACTTCCAAGGACTAACCACCATGGACCAAAGGAACCTTTCCACATACACGCGCTTTTTCTGAATCGAACTAGCGTGTACACGCGACTTGGGCTTAACGAAACGGCGTGTATGAGCTTCCTTGGCATGCTGTACTGAGATCTGTCTTCTGATTAAGTTGCCATCACCTGTACCAACCTCTGAGCACCTGTACCATCCTCTGAGTGAGTTGCCATCAAGGACAACACTTGAATCATAATGCCAACAATCTCCCCCTTTGGACTTGATGGCAACCACCACACCAAGTCACTCTCCCCCTTTGACATCAAGGGCAAAACCAAGATATTCACACTGTCCATACTCCCCTGAGTACCTGCTGAAATCTCTGATCTCCCCTGTATATGCCAAGGTGCTGTCATGCTCTGAGTACTGCTGAGTCTCTGTGCTGATGTTGTCATGCTTCCTGACTGTAGGCAAGATCTGCAAAAGATGTTCTTCAAGAAGAACAAGACTCTATACATCATAAAAGACCTTCTATCACTTAGGACTCATACATACATCCATCTCTCAAAAGTGAGGATATACAAAAATGACTCATCCACCCAACCAAGTGGGATACATATTTACAGATGACAACCAATTACATTACATCAATCATCCCAGGCATAGTGGGGAAACCAACATAGGCCGTTACATGACCTTGACACCATAAAAGAGATACACAAGAGAGATACATGACATAGAGACAAAGATCTAGACCAAGACTTATGAAAGTCACCAGCAGCATCTGATAAACATCTTTTAGATCAGCAACCAGAGATTTCTTTCTTCGCCTTGTTCTCCTGAAATCAACACCAAATGAACTAAACCAAAGCTTTGAATGCCAACAATGCTTTTTGAAGATTAGCTGCTCCCCCTGAACCTGTGCCTGTTGCACTCCCTGAAACTGTGCCTGAAGAATTCTGACATCCCATTGCTGTTCAGAACTCCAGAGTTTTCCCTTGCTGTTCAGAACTTCATATACGCGATTTTTCCTGTATAAACAGCGTATGTACGCGGATATACTTTCTGCAACAAGCGTCCAACATACACGCGACTTACCCATCATGAAACCGCGTGTATACGCGCATATCCCTTCCGTAACCTGCGTATACCAACTTTTCTGTAGAACAAACAAACTTCAACAACAGGATGAAGCATCAACTACTCCCAGCTTTTGTCTGAGATATTCAAAAGTTTCCCTGGGCAGTGGTTTTGTGAGAATATCAGCAACTTGCTCCTTAGAAGGAACATACTCCAACTTGACCTTCTGCTCAAGCACTTGTTCCCGAAGAAAATGGTACTTGATTGGTATGTGCTTGGTCTTTGAGTGCATGACTGGATTCTTTGAAATGCTGATTGCACTTGTATTATCACATAAGATAGAGACAGGTGGAGTGCAAGTGATTTGAAAGTCCTGCAAGGTCTGCATCATCCAAAGAAGTTGTGTGCAACAAGATGCTGCAGCCACATATTCTGCTTCAGCTGTAGATAAGGCAATCGAACTTTGTTTCTTGCTGAACCAAGATACTAATCTGGAACCCATGAAGAAAGCACCTCCACTTGTGCTTTTCCTATCATCCACACTTCCAGCCCAATCTGCATCTGTGTAAGCATGAAGAGTGAGATCTGTATTTCTAGGATACCATAAGCCATAGTTTTGGGTCCCTTGAAGATATTTGAAGATTCTTTTGACTGCCTGAAGATGAGTTTCCTTTGGGTTGGCTTGAAATCTTCCAACCATTCCTACTGCATGTGTAATATCTGGTCGAGTACCTGTCAAATAAAGCAAACTCCCAATCATGGATCTATAAGTGGGTTGGTGAACTGCTGCTGATTCATCATTTGCACTGAGGCTGCATCCTGTAACCATGGGTGTACATACTGGCTTTGACTCTTCCATGCCATACTTCTTCAAGATCTGCTTGAGGTATTTGGTTTGAGACAAGAAGATACCTCCTTCATTTTGTTGGATTTGCAATCCAAGAAAATATGTCAATTCTCCAAGAAGTGACATTTCGAATTCTTTCTGCATAACCAAGGCAAAGTTTTGACTCATAGTCTCTTCATTGCTGCCAAAAATAATATCATCTACATAAACAACAAGAATTAGCAATTTGTTATTTTCAACTTTTATATAGAGATTGCTATCTGCTGATCCTTTTGAAAAGCCTTGTTGGTGAAGATATTTGTCCAACCGATAGTACCAAGCCCTTGGAGCTTGTTTGAGCCCATAGAGTGCCTTTTTCAATCTGCATACAAGGTTTGGATCATTCCCAAGAATGAACCCATCTGGCTGCTCAATATATACTTCTTCTTCTAAGTCTCCATTCAGGAAGGCTGATTTCACGTCCATTTGAAATACCTTGAAGTTTTGAAAGCTTGAGAGAGCAAGGAACATTCGGATGGCCTCTAGTCTTGCCACAGGAGCAAAGGTCTCTTCAAAATCTATTCCTTCTTGCTGTGCATACCCTTTACAAACAAGTCTGGCCTTGTTTCTAATTACTTCTCCATTTTCATTTAACTTATTCTTGAAGACCCATTTTGTTCCTATTACATTCTTATCTTTTGGTCTAGGAACTAATTCCCAAGTGTTGTTCTTTTCGATTTGCTCAAGTTCTTCATCCATTGCTTTGACCCAACATTCATCTTTGCATGCTTCTTTCACATTTTGTGGTTCAATGGAGGAGAGTAGAGCCAAGTAGCTTGAAGCTTCTGCAAGTGTCCTTCTTGTTTGTACTCCTGCTTCTTTCTGCCCCACAATCTGAGTTTCTGGATGATTCTTTTGGACATATCTGGATGGAGTCTTCTCTTCTATTCTTGTCTGCTCCTCTGGTTCTTCTTGAGATTCTTCTTCTTCTTGAGGTTCTTCTTCTTCATCATTTCGCCTTTGAGAGTAACCTTCATCTTCTTCAATGTCTTCATGATGAACTTGCCTAGGAATATATCCCTTCTCATCAACCACTATATCAATACTGTCAACAATTCTGCCAAGTCTTTTATTGTAGCACTTGTATGCTTTGCTATGTGGAGAATAACCAAGAAGAATGCCCTCATCTGCTCTAGGTTCAAGTTTGCCAAGTTGCTCATCAGTATTCTTAATATAACATTTGCTCCCAAAGATTTTGAAATGCTTCACGGAAGGAGTTTTACCACTCCAAAGCTCATGAGGTGTTTGAGTGCTGTTTACTCGGACATTTGTTTTGTTAAGAATGATAACAGCAGCATGTGCAGCTTCACCCCAGAAGGTTGCAGGAGTACCTGATTCATCGAGCATAGCACGAGCCATTTGTTGGATAGTTCTGTTCATTCTTTCCACAACCCCATTTTGCTGAGGAGTTCTAGCTGTAGAGAATTCTCTTCTTATCCCATGTTCATCGCAGAAATCAAAAAATTCATTTGATGTGAACTCCCCACCTCTGTCAGATCTGAGGCACTTAATTTTGTGTCCTGATTCATTTTCAGCCAATGCTTTGAAGGATTTGAATTTTTCGAATGCTTCATCTTTGTGCTTCATAAGCCCTAACCAAACAAACCTTGAGAAATCATCAATGAATAATATCAGATATTCTTCTCCTCGAGGTGTCCTTTTCCTAAATGGACCACATACATCTGTATGGACTAGCTCAAGAGGCAAGCTAGCTGATCCTTCCTTCTCTGGAAAGTTAGTTCTGGTTTGCTTTCCAAACTGACAAGATTTGCATATGGTGTTGTCTGGAATTTTGATATCTGGAAGATCGCGAACTGCCTGATATTTGCATGCTTTCCTTATTTGTGAGAAGCTTAGATGTCCCAACCTTCGATGCCATAACCAGTGCTCTTCATCCTTGCTAAGATAGCATTGTTGTTGTCCTTCTTCAAATATGTACAGATTATTTGGAGTTCTTTTGCCTTTGAGAACTGTTTTACCTGTATCAAGATCACGAACAAGACATCCATTCGATCTGAAAATAACCTCGGTTTTTTGATCACACATCTGGCTGACACTTAGAAGATTATGCTTCAATCCATCAACATACAAAACATTTCCAGCCTTGACCTTTTCTTTCAAAGGAGCAATACCTTTTCCTTTTATAGTTGCAGGAGTATCATTTCCAAAAGAAACTTTCTTTCCCTTTTCTAAAGTAGAATAAGATTCAAGTTTTTCTTTATCACCTGTCATATGTTTCGAACATCCACTGTCAATGTACCATAGATTTTCCTGTCCTTCTGCATAAAACGCTATCCCACATCTTTCTGTCTGAGGTTCTTTTATTCTCCATTTTTTGGTGCTCGTGGCTTGTTCCTTTTTCTCCTGAAACCTGCTCCTGCATTCAGATTCTTTATGACCAAAATTATTGCAAATAGAACATTCAACTTCATTTTCAAGAACCGAAAAGTTGTTATAGGTCCTCTTTGTAATCCCTGTCATACTTCTTTGTTTTTGAGCTTCCCTAGTCATGATTGTTTTATATGCAACACATTGAGCTGCTTTGTGACCAAAGTTATGGCAAGAAAAGCATTGTCCATTGAAGAAGCTTCTGCGGTTATTGAATCTACCAGCCAACTGATTGTAATTTCTATTTTCATCTATTCTTGTGCCAAACTGAGAAGATTTTACCTGTGGTTGGTTGTAGCTTTTGTTCACCCTTAAGAAGGATTGTCCCTGATAGTTTCTGTTTGTAATTCGTCCCTGCTTTACCTGATTATCTTCATTGTTCTTCTGCTCATTTCTTCTTGCTGCATCAAGATAACTTTTTGAGGTGGATGCTTGAGAGGTTTCTCCATTATAGCCCAAACCTGTCTTGTTTAGAGGAGACCGCTGCACATTGATAATCTCATCCAAAGTTTCAGATCCTTTGACAAACTTAAGATTAATAGCTTTTGTTTTCTCAATTTCTTTTCTGAGACCAACAATTTCACCTTCTAGTTTTTCAAGATGTTTTTCCTTTTCATCAATTTGAAATTGCAAAGTATCAATGATCACACTCTTTTCTTCTATGCATCTCTTGAGTCTAGTAATTTCATTATAGAGATTATCCACATCTACAGCATCCTCATAATCATCATCTTCAAATGCCATTAATAGCTTATATTTATTACCTTGTTCATCTTCATCACTGTTTGATAAGCCATCACTATCTTCATGGGTGTAGTAGCTTTTCTTATTTGCACTTTGTTTCTTATTCCATCTAGCAGGTTCTTTTCCTTTATCCTTATTAGGACATTTTGCAGCATAATGACCTACTCTTCCACAAGCAAAGCATTTGAAAGGTAGCTTACCTCTGAACCTTCCAGCACCCCTTTGAAGATTTCTGACAAAATTTGATTCTTCTTCCTCTTCTTCTGGAACATGGCTTGCTTCATAGTAATCTTCTTTTCTTGATGCCTTAAAAGCAGCTTCCCTTCTGTCTGATGGACCTCCCTTTCTCATTTCATAAGCAGTTAGAATTCCATGTAGCTGAGACATAGTGAGAACTTTGAGATTTTCCTTTTCTTCTATTGCAGATACTTTAGATTCAAACTTGGGGGATAATGATCTTAGAATCTTTTGAACTACTATAGTCTCTTTTATTTCTTCACCCAAATTTTTCATACAATTAACAATCTCATCTACCCGAAGAAAATAATTAGCCACACTTTCATCATTATACATCTTGAGGGTCTCATATTGAATCCTGAGAGTTTGAAGTTTAGCTTGCTTTACCTGTTCATCTCCTTCATAGCTAGTGATCATTTTGTCCCATATCTCTTTTGCTGATTTGAAGTGCATGACCTTCATGAATTCTGTTTGAGATATACTTCCTAATAGAGTACTGACTGCTTTTGCATTTGTTTCATATGCCTTTTTCTCAGCTGGATCTGTAGGAGTAGCTGAAGGAAAAGCATAGCCTGTTTCTACAATGTCCCAAACTTCTGTACCAAGAGATTGAAGATATGCAGTAACTCTTACCTTCCAATAATTGAAATTTGTTCCATCAAAAACGGTGGCCTGATTGATGCTTCTTTCTCGTAGTTGCTCATGATGAATGATCTTCCTTCAAGCGATCAAGCTTCTCTGAAGGACCTGCTCTGATACCAATTGTTGGAAATAATACTGAGAGGGGGGGTGAATCAGTATTATCAGATTAATCAAACTTTTTAAATGCTCAGAAACATATACGCTACTTCAGTTAAGTGAACCAGCGTGTACACGCTACTGTGACGAAGTAAAACAGCGTATAAGAAGAAAACTCACAATTTAGTTAGCTTATTCTTCAATTAAGTGCATCAGGACATTATTCACCACATTAACAGTAAACATGTGCAGTATAACAGAACAGATAAAAAGCCACACACATGAACACCAAGATATAAGGTGGAAACCCAATGTGGGTGAAAACCACCTGCTGCAAGTTGTCTCTATCTTTCTTTAATATGAAACTTCAGTTTACAATCTTTTGTACTGGTGCAGCCTTATACCAGTACGCAGGCTACAACCTGCAGAAGGCTACAACCTTCTCTCGTTCTCCAAACTTCCTTGGAAGGGAGCTCCAACCCCTTTGCTCTTGTACTAGCCAAGATACTAGTACGTAGGTGCTGACCTACAATCTTCCTTCTTTCAGGTATCACTTTTCATACATTTTCAGACTTGGATATTCCTGAAGCACAACATTACAATCTGAAGACCACAATTCATTCAATTTCCACAACAGATCATTGAAGCATAAAACAACCAAACTTTGAATCACTGAACCACTGAACCCTGTCAATCACCAGTTACCAGAACACAGAGCAGACTACAGAACTCTGCAATAACAGTCAGACCCCACTGTAAACCCAAAATCAAGCTTCAAAAGATATACGCTACTTCAATGAGCAAAACCCGCGTATACACGCGCTTTTACCGAAGCCAACCTGCGTACAGATCTAAAAATAAACTTTCTCAATTTGCAGCTGTACCAGACATTAGTTAGACCCAGAACGTAACATTGCGACAATATGCAGATCTAGAAATACGCATAATCAACCATATCATGATAGTGCATTTCAAACCATTAGATCCCGATCTATCCTTAGATCTAGTCTTCCATCAACCGATGTGATCTCTCCTTAGCTCAGATCAAGCAACCCGAACCTGCATATCAGATCTCTTTCTCTCTTAGATATTCAAGCCTTGTCGAAAGATGATTTTGCCTAATGATCTTCTTCTCCTTATATAGTCTTAGGCCTAGCTCAATACCAAGAGCCAAAACCATAGTAACACAATACCATCAACTTTAAAACTAGGGATCGACACGCCCGTCGAGACATAATGGTCCGAAATCATAGGCACAACTTCCAAGGACTAACCACCATGGACCAAAGGAACCTTTCCACATACACGCGCTTTTTCTGAATCGAACTAGCGTGTACACGCGACTTGGGCTTAACGAAACGGCGTGTATGAGCTTCCTTGGCATGCTGTACAGAGATCTGTCTTCTGATTAAGTTGCCATCACCTGTACCAACCTCTGAGCACCTGTACCAACCTCTGAGTGAGTTGCCATCAAGGACAACACTTGAATCATAATGCCAACAATCTCCCCCTTTGGACTTGATGGCAACCACCACACCAAGTCATTCTCCCCCTTTGACATCAAGGGCAAAGGGTGGACCAAGATATTCTCTTCCTTTGCTGAATCACACTGTCCATACTCCCCCTGAGTACCTGCTGAAATCTCTGAATAATCTCCCCCTTTGTATATGCCAAGGTGTACCAATCTGTCCATGCTCCCTCTGAGTACATGCTGAGTCTCTGTACCGCTGAGGTGTGTTGTACATGCTCTTCCTGACTGTAGGCAAGATCTGCAAAAGATGTTCTTCAAGAAGAACATGACTCTATACATCATAAAAGACCTTCGTATCACTTAGGACTCATACATACATCCATCTCTCAATTAAGTGAGGATATACAAAAAATTGACTCATCCACCCAACCAAGTGGGTATACATCAAAATTTACAGATGACAACCAATCACATTGCATCAATCATCCCAGGCATAGTGGGGAAACCAAAAATAGGCCGTTACATGACCTTGACACCATGAAAGAGATACCACAAAAGCGATATATGACATAGAGACGAAATAACTAGACCAAGACTTATGAAAGTCACCAGCAGCATCTGATAATCACCATTCAGATCAGCAACCAAGAGATCCTTCTGTTCTCCTTTCGCCTTTGTTCCTCCTGAAATCAACACCAAATGTGAACTAACCAAAAGCTTTAAGATAATGCCAACAATGCATCATTTGAAGATTATCTGCTCCCCCTGAACCTGTGCCTGTTGCACTCCCTGAAACTGTGCCTGAAGAATTCTGACACTCCCATTGCTGTTCAGAACTCCAGAGTTTTCCCTTGCTGTTCAGAACTTCATATACGCGATTTTTCCTGTATAGAACAGCGTATGTACGCGGATATACTTTCTGCAACAAGCGTCCAACATATACGCGACTTACCCATCATGAAACCGCGTGTATACGCGCATATCCCTTCCGTAACCTGCGTATACCAACTTTTCTGTAGAACAAACAAACTTCAACAACAGGATGAAGCATCAACTACTCCCAGCTTTTGTCTGAGATATTCAAAAGTTTCCCTGGGCAGTGGTTTTGTGAGAATATCAGCAACTTGCTCCTTAGAAGGAACATACTCCAACTTGACCTTCTGCTCAAGCACTTGTTCCCGAAGAAAATGGTACTTGATTGGTATGTGCTTGGTCTTTGAGTGCATGACTGGATTCTTTGAAATGCTGATTGCACTTGTATTATCACATAAGATAGAGACAGGTGGAGTGCAAGTGATTTGAAAGTCCTGCAAGGTCTGCATCATCCAAAGAAGTTGTGTGCAACAAGATGCTGCAGCCACATATTCTGCTTCAGCTGTAGATAAGGCAATCGAACTTTGTTTCTTGCTGAACCAAGATACTAATCTGGAACCCATGAAGAAAGCACCTCCACTTGTGCTTTTCCTATCATCCACACTTCCAGCCCAATCTGCATCTGTGTAAGCATGAAGAGTGAGATCTGTATTTCTAGGATACCATAAGCCATAGTTTTGGGTCCCTTGAAGATATTTGAAGATTCTTTTGACTGCCTGAAGATGAGTTTCCTTTGGGTTGGCTTGAAATCTTCCAACCATTCCTACTGCATGTGTAATATCTGGTCGAGTACCTGTCAAATAAAGCAAACTCCCAATCATGGATCTATAAGTGGGTTGGTGAACTGCTGCTGATTCATCATTTGCACTGAGGCTGCATCCTGTAACCATGGGTGTACATACTGGCTTTGACTCTTCCATGCCATACTTCTTCAAGATCTGCTTGAGGTATTTGGTTTGAGACAAGAAGATACCTCCTTCATTTTGTTGGATTTGCAATCCAAGAAAATATGTCAATTCTCCAAGAAGTGACATTTCGAATTCTTTCTGCATAACCAAGGCAAAGTTTTGACTCATGGTCTCTTCATTGCTACCAAAAATAATATCATCTACATAAACAACAAGAATTAGCAATTTGTTATTTTCAACTTTTATATAGAGATTGCTATCTGCTGATCCTTTTGAAAAGCCTTGTTGGTGAAGATATTTGTCCAACCGATAGTACCAAGCCCTTGGAGCTTGTTTGAGCCCATAGAGTGCCTTTTTCAGTCTGCATACAAGGTTTGGATCATTCCCAAGAATGAACCCATCTGGCTGCTCAATATATACTTCTTCTTCTAAGTCTCCATTCAGGAAGGCTGATTTCACGTCCATTTGAAATACCTTGAAGTTTTGAAAGCTTGAGAGAGCAAGGAACATTCGGATGGCCTCTAGTCTTGCCACAGGAGCAAAGGTCTCTTCAAAATCTATTCCTTCTTGCTGTGCATACCCTTTACAAACAAGTCTGGCCTTGTTTCTAATTACTTCTCCATTTTCATTTAACTTATTCTTGAAGACCCATTTTGTTCCTATTACATTCTTATCTCTTGGTCTAGGAACTAATTCCCAAGTGTTGTTCTTTTCGATTTGCTCAAGTTCTTCATCCATTGCTTTGACCCAACATTCATCTTTGCATGCTTCTTTCACATTTTGTGGTTCAATGGAGGAGAGTAGAGCCAAGTAGCTTGAAGCTTCTGCAAGTGTCCTTCTTGTTTGTACTCCTGCTTCTTTCTGCCCCACAATCTGAGTTTCTGGATGATTCTTTTGGACATATCTGGATGGAGTCTTCTCTTCTATTCTTGTCTGCTCCTCTGGTTCTTCTTGAGATTCTTCTTCTTCTTGAGGTTCTTCTTCTTCATCATTTCGCCTTTGAGAGTAACCTTCATCTTCTTCAATGTCTTCATGATGAACTTGCCTAGGAATATATCCCTTCTCATCAACCACTATATCAATACTGTCAACAATTCTGCCAAGTCTTTTATTGTAGCACTTGTATGCTTTGCTATGTGGAGAATAACGAAGAAGAATGCCCTCATCTGCTCTAGGTTCAAGTTTGCCAAGTTGCTCATCAGTATTCTTAATATAACATTTGCTCCCAAAGATTTTGAAACGCTTCACGGAAGGAGTTTTACCACTCCAAAGCTCATGAGGTGTTTGAGTGCTGTTTACTCGGACATTTGTTTTGTTAAGAATGATAACAGCAGCATGTGCAGCTTCACCCCAGAAGGTTGCAGGAGTACCTGATTCATCGAGCATAGCACGAGCCATTTGTTGGATAGTTCTGTTCATTCTTTCCACAACCCCATTTTGCTGAGGAGTTCTAGCTGTAGAGAATTCTCTTCTTATCCCATGTTCATCGCAGAAATCAAAAAATTCATTTGATGTGAACTCCCCACCTCTGTCAGATCTGAGGCACTTAATTTTGTGTCCTGATTCATTTTCAGCCAATGCTTTGAAGGATTTGAATTTTTCGAATGCTTCATCTTTGTGCTTCATAAGCCCTAACCAATGAACCAGCGCAAGGTTGCCTTCTTGAGGGTAGATGGAAACAGTTTCAACTTCTGTTCATCATATCTGTGTAGTCATAGGTTCGGTAGACAACAAAAATATCAAATAGGAAAGTGTCAGGGTCCTTTGTGGTCAAGACATGGAAATGAGGTAGAGCAGAGGGGCTTATGTTCTTCATTTTAGTTTCCCCATTAGTTTCCCTGATGGGGATGACACTCCCAATTCTCCCTCTATCTCCTCTGTCATTTAAGTGTTCGACCATTGGTTCAGTAAGGAATAGGTTCTTCCTCTTCTTCTTCCCCTATGAGTTCTTCAAATATATCAGGTTTCTCACTTAAAGGGGCTTCCAATTCCCCGTTAGTGAAGAAGAAGGGAGGTTGACTGTTGGATGAGGTGGGGGTATTTGGCAAGAATTTTTCTGAATTATCCCTAATCCTACGAGGCATGAAAGGAAATGTTTTTGGGTTTTTGTGAGATTTTCCTTAAATCTGGAAAGTAATTGTAGAAAGGAAATTACTAATTAAGTGAAAAACAACTAATTAGAATGGAAACTACTTGTAGAATGAAATTGCTGAATTGAATGAAAACCACTAACAAAAAGAAACTACTTGCTGAATTGAAACTACTGAATGAAAGACAATTGACAGAAAGAGAACTACTTACTGAATTGAAATTCTATTTGTAGGAAAGGAAACTAGATTAACTTGTAGAATGGAAAGGAAAGCAGATAAATGAAAAAATGAAAGAAAGAAACTATATTACTTTTGTAGAAATAAACTAATGGAAGAAAGTTTGAAACTAGAAAATAGAAGAAAAGAGTAGTAAGCACTACTACTTTGACACCTCCCCGGCAACGACGCCAAAAAGTGATGAGCCTAGGTATTGCAACAAGAATGCTACAACTCCTAGGACTACCAGCTTTACTTATCAACCTGGGGTTCGTACAAACTTGGAGGTGACTGTGCTATATACACAAGAAGAAGTGAAGGTACTGCTTGTTGTCACTGCTCATCTGGCAAGAGACCCAGGGGTTCCAAGCCAAACTCCTATAAGGTCAGAAGAAGCTTGATTTTGATGGAAGGAGAGAAAACCTAGTCTAGGGGAGAGCTACTCTACTGCAAAGATGAAGAAAACAACATGCAAACCTGAATCACCATAACCTAATTAATCATGAATACAACTAAACTAGGTAGAATTGCTAAACAACACTAATCTAATGCTAACTATCCAAGTTGCATAAGTAAGGGGAAAAAAATATCCTAAGGTGCAGGCAAATGCAACTAGGCTAAGTTTGGGTTGAAGTGGAAAAACGGTCAGAGGTCAAAATGGTGAAAAGAGGACGTAATGAGGAACAAGACATGAGGACCATTGGATCATGTAGATGAAGGGTAAATGAACGGTTGAGATTGGATAGCAGGAGGGTACGTAGGCAAATGGGCGGACATGGTGGACTAACAAGATGGGAAGTTGGGATTATATCGTGGAGGCAATCGACAGATGAACGGGTGAGATCAGCCAAGCCAGTTGGTGATCAGGTGAAGTAACAGTCGTCAGATCAAGAGATAGATCGACAGTGGAGAGTTCAAGGCAATAAAGCAATCGGGTGATGCGACTGCCATCAGATTTGGCAGGACAGATTGACGGTGGAGGTTGGAGCGCGAAAAGAAACGTGTGGAAATGACGAGCGGGTTCGGAGGGTGGTAAGATGTATCTTGCACGTCCTCAAAGTCGTAAATGATTTTGTATAATTTTGCACGATTAGCCTCCTCAGTTGACATGTAGCATGGGGAAATTACCCATATCATGTGCTCTTAGCCCGATAATGGTCGGAAGGAAATCCACACAATATGGTGTGAGGGCCATCAGATCTGGCAAAGAAGATCTACGATGGAGATGTGGCCGAGAAGGTTGGTGAGCGGGTGCATGATAACTGTTAGATCCGACAAGGCAGATCAACGGTGGGGATTTAAAGAGCGAAAAGTCAAACATGAAAAGAAATTCGAGCGGTGATTGGATGATTTGGTTTGTAAAAGACGTTCGACGATTTAAAAACCGTTTGAATCGTGAATTAACAACTCTTCACTGAGTGTTTCAGGCTGAAGGAGAACAATAGTATGAGTGAGGTCTTAGGCAGAGGATGAAGGAAAAATGACCAGGAAATGTGTGAATGACCATGAAATGAACCAAGTAACGATATGACAAACCACGTGACTACATTAAACAACAAACCTATGAAAACCAAAACCTTGTGTTTTTGGGGTTGCTGCAGGGTTTCTTCCTCACATCATGGTCCCAGAGGGAGGAGGTGAGGCCGAGACACCTGTGAGAATCCTATTGGATCTTTTCTTTGCCAACCTACTGATTAAATGAAATCATAAATAGAACACACTGAAACACAACTACTCTATTTTGCACCACTGTAATGAAACTGCAACTATTCAAGCAAATGAACAGAAAATAGGAAGCTACTTAAGTTAATGAGTAGGAAGGCCATGAATCTGTGCTGAACCACTAGAATGAACATGCATCTACTTAACCAAATGAACAATCAAACTATGCATCTGTGCTACTGCTGTAATGGGAATGAACTGCTTGAGAAAATGCACAAAAAACATGAATCTATACTGCTACTGTAATGAGAATGCATCTAATTAAACAAATGGACAAAAAGCAGGAAGCTATGCTACATAACAATACAATAAAGAGGAGCTTTGGCTGCTAGGGTCGGGCCCTAAACCAAGAGCTTCAACCCTCTGAGTTAACTCAGTGTTGGCTTAAATTAAAACTCATCTTCATTATCAAAGAACACTGTATTACATTAGACTATTACAAGTCAAAAGGTCCAAATACTTGCTAACTGACTGATTGACTATTGGTTAACTGCCTAAAACAATTGAGTTCCTAAGCCTCTCTATTTATACATTTGAAGTCTCAACGACTTCCCTCAAAATTAGGGAGGTACAACTCCCAACTTAATGGTAAAATGTCCTTTCACTTTCACTATCTTGGCTGCCTTCTAGTAGGGAGGTTGCTTGTACTTCCACTTGCTTGGCTGTCTTTTAGTACTCCTGATTTGGATGTGTACTTTTAGCTGATGGAGGGATATTCGAATGGATGGGCAGTAAATGGGGAGGATTTACCTCTTGTAATTCCTCTCCCTTGTCCCATCTGAGTTTTTACCATCGTTCATTGCTTTTACCTTTTATCCCTACATTTCCTTTTCTTTTATACTTTATTCCTGCATTACATGCACATTAGACCACAAGGAAAAATATCCAACTCTAACTTAACCCATAAGCAAAATATAGTCAAAATTATGCAATAAGTTGTGAAAATAGTTGGTTTGGCTAAGCTAGGAGGTGAATTAAGGCGAATTAAGGCCCATATAATTACTTAATGATGCGACTCATCAGAAATCATAGGCTAGAAGAAAGGGGAGACAAGTGGTTCAAGGAAGAATGAACACCAGGAATCTTCCAGAGAAAGGAAGAAGAGATGGAAAAGGGGAAAGGACAAGAAGAAAAAATACTAAACATATGGGTGCAAAGATCCTAACATCCACCACAACCACTGTAACATTGGTTGTCATACAAATTTAAATAGAAATTTTGGAAATTGTATTGAGAGTGGAATCTAAAGAACCAGATGAAAGACATGAAGAAAAAAAACCTCATAGCCACAAATTCGAGCAATCACATGGAAAGAAGTAAAAATATCATTGCAATAGAGCTAGTCAACAAACTAAGATTGGATGTTCAAGATCACCCTAGCCCATATCCATTGGGATGGGTAAATAAGGATGCATAAATAAAGGTAACAAAATAATTTAAAGTAAATTTTCTATTAGTGTCGATTTTAATGATGAAGTAGAATTGGGTGTAGTTCCACTTGATGTATGTGGAGTGGTGTTTGGGACTTCCTGTATGTACATGCAATATTCAATCTTCATGCTGAGAGATAACCAATATTTCCTCATCAAGGATGGAAAGTCCTTCACCATCAATGCAGACAAAGGAAAGTCTAAAATTTCATTAATAAGTGCCAACCAAAACAATAAAATTACTACTTTTACCAAGAAGTATCTTCTATTGATTTTAAGAGAAACTCAATCTATAGAAGAGTGAGTGAGAGCAAAAGAATCCCTATATGAGTGCACTAAGGAACAAAGGAAACAACTGGTTGAATTGCAACAAACATACAATGTAGTGTTCTAGGAGCCTAAAGGGTTGCCACCCAAGAGGGAAGTGTTACAAGAACTGTTGTCATACTGTATATTTCCAAACACCAAGTTGTACAAGAAATTATAATAGAATCAACCAAGGTGAACAAGTAGTTTCAACAACTATTGGAGCAAGGTGTTATTCAACCTAGTACCTCACCATGTGGGTCACACATCATAACTTTTCTAAAGAAGGACGGGAATTGGGAAATGTGCATTGATCATAGGGAATTGAAAAAAAATACACTCAAGAATAGGCACCTGTTGTCAAGGATATATGATTTGTTAGACCATTTGCAACAAGAAAAAGACTTAACCAAGTTGGAATTAAAATTGGGTTATCACCAGGTTCGAGTCAAAGAAGAATACACATGGAAAACTGCCTTCAAAACTAGACAAGGTTTATATGAGTGGTTAGTCATGCCATTTGGTTTATACATTGCACCAACTACGCTAATGATATTAATGAATGATATCCTGCACCCACATTCATATTCATTTGTTATTGTGTATTTGTATGATGCACTGGTATATAATGTTACTTGGGAGGAGCACATCTCACATTTGATGCAAATGCTAGAGACATTGAAGAAACACCTATTACTGGAAACTATCAAGAAATTTGAGTTTGCAAAATAATATTTGGTGTGTTTAGGATATTCCATTGGTGAAGGAGCATTGAAAATAGATATTTTCAAGGTGGAGGCCATAATGAAGTTACTAGTGCCTACCAATGTTTTTGATGTTAGGAGTTTCATTGGGGTACCACAATACATGAGAAATTTCATAGCCTCAGGTTCAAAAATGGCCACACCACTCCATGCCATAATAGTAAGTGGAAAGAGTTTCTATTGGGGGAAGGGTTATTAGAAGGCTTTAAATGAAGAGTTAAAGAAGACAATTGTTCAAGCACTGGTTTTTTCATTACCAAACTTGCAACAACCCTTCAAAGTGGAGACATATGTGAGTGGGTATGCTATGGGAGCAATGTTGATGTAGGGAGGAAGGCCTATATGCTACCATTATGAAATGTTTTATGGTGTGGTTCTGTTGTGCTCTACAACAACCCCCCATTTCATACCATTTTATTCATAAAACTATAATATGAAATGGGTCCCTTTTTATTTTTAATTGGTATCAACTTTGTATTATTCAAAAAGGTCCGAAAAACAAAATGAAAGCATTATAAAAACCTTTTTGACAAACCAATTATTTGGTCTTATAATATAAATAATTAATCTTTTATCATTGCGATAAAGCGATCGCAAGATCGCATATCGCAATGACAAAGGAGACATAACTTAAAGGCCCATTGGTTTTCTCCGATGCGATGACATGCAGTAGGCTATCGGATATCGGCAATAATAAGTTCCCATAACAAAAGTGCCTCCCGCTCCGATGCGATGCGATCAAATGTTTTTTTTGCTCCGATGCGATGCGATATCGCTATCGGCGATCGGGGATATACCATGCATGCTTTTTAAAGTGCCCATACTTCCGATGCGATGCGATATTGCTATCGGCGATTGGGGATTCAAAAAGGTGTCAATATAAAGATTTAAGTTTTCCCCGACACCCGATTGTGATAAAGCCAAAAGTGCAAACTTCAAAAAACCGTTAAAGCAGAGGTATTACGATTAATTCATATTTAAGGCCTTATCTTTCAAACAATGATTCACTTGCGCTCAACCGCCAAAACGTCCAAGGCACGCTTAAACAAATCATGCGGCCGATAAGAGATATGATGGGCATTTAAAGGATTGGCAGGTTTTAACGGCCATTTAATGAAATAGTAAGCTTAAAAAATCTTCTCATAGATTGTATCCGTGGCCACTTTAAGTTAATCCCTCATCATGCATTGATCAATATATATCACTCGTATTTGGTTTTCGCTACCAATTCCTTGTGTTACGCTTATTTTCACTACTGTGCAGAATTCTTCCGACGTAATAGATTCAAGCAGAATGGGGAAGAAGTCTAAGAAAACCGCAATTGCTTCCGCTGCACCAGCCACAGGACAAGCCGTCGCTGATCCAGCAACTAAAAAGAAAGGATTAATATCTGATACTACATGTTCAGGACTTGGCAATACCACTTGGCAAAGTACCTATAATTTGATCGAAGCCGAAGAACCAAAGGTGACGGCAGTACAAGCTACAACGGGTTCCAATAGAAAATCTGATGGTACTTTGAAAGACTTGGCCGAATCTTTCCTTCATCAGATAGTGGCTCGGGAACAAATTCTCCCATATACAGATGTAGTAAAGTGGGCAATTGAGGAAATCCCAATCACAGACAGAACTTTCTGCACCAGAGATGGGAGAATCTTCGGTTCATTCAAGGCTGGTGATTTGAGGCAAATGTATCATTTGCCTGAGCCAGAGAAGAAGTACAACAAGGCATTTCTGGAGAAATTCTGAAATGAAAACGAAACTGAATCCGAACCCATTCGGGAATGGAGACAAAATCCGGCGAAACACAAGCATGAAACTTCCGGTAAGTACTCTGTTGATTCTCTATGTTCTCCGTATTGTTATGCTGGGATAATGATGTGTAGATTGTGGGGGTTGCACGATTCCGCTAATTTCACTATAGAAATGGTTCCCTTGATGGAAGCGGCGTGTAATAGTGAGATAATGGATTGGGCAACCATACTGTCAGATAAGCTAGCGACAACAGTTCTTAGTTTTAGAACTAAAACTTCCGTCTCCGAAAGGCTTATTCCCCCATTCTACTACAGTGCTTATATTCTAGATACCCTGTGTTTTAATTCTGAGTTTCCTGTACTCAGCTGGAGGTGGACTACACAAGACCCTACGCCAATTCACATATACCATCAGAAATTGTGGAAGACTTCCTATAAGCACCATTTATACCAAGTCTGCAACGGCTTCATGTTACCCATTCATTATTCTATTTTTAATAAACCTGCTCCCAAAATTTCTTACCAAGCAGGGATTGATTTGACATCAATAGGAAGATGGTTTGGAGAGGAGAAATTTACTTATGTAAGAATTTTCGGCAGCCAAGCCGAACCTCATGTCCTTCCTTTGTACATACCTGACAAACTGCTGGCAAGGGAGATAGCCTATCAGATTATTGCCGAAGGAGTTACACAAACTCTAAAGAAAAATAAGAAGCAGGTCTGGCCCTCCTTTCCTCTGAGATGTGGTGTCTACACTTTGCATGATTTCAAACATGCAGAAAAAGAAGCTATGAAGATGAAATCATTAACTCTAGCGACTCTCCCTAATAGGTGATTTGATCCCAACAAAGTCGCCTATAATGCTCTTGAACAGGCCAAATTGACAAAGTTTGATCATATAGAAGATAAGTTTGATGACCTGTTCTCCTCAGCTGAATCAATGTATCAAGTTAGATCACTGGCCATAATGGAATACAAAGATGAAGGGTTAGTTGAATTCAACAGAATTAGAGAATAGAGGTTGCAAACTCTGCCTTTAGATCTGTTAGCAACAACCCCAGCAACAAGACCAAGCGAGCCTGAACAACAACATTCAAAGGAACCGCCGGTTACAACAGAGAAACAGGAGAAAGTGCAAGAGGAAACCCAAAATAAAGAGCAGAAACAGAGCAACATAGAGGTGAATGTGGATACCCAAAGTGATCCCAAATTGCTCTAGGAATGGCAACAATTTGATTCAATTATCAGTAGTCTGGAATGCTTGAAGGACACCGAAACTTCGAAAGCGGCAGATACATAGGAAACCACTTCAAAATAGGTTCCAAGTGGAACCAGCGGCCTACCCAGTTCAAAGGAAGTAGAAATAATCCCAAAGGACCCCTCCGATCAAATTATTTTGCAGATAGAAGAAATTCCTCCCTTAGATGTCTTCTATAGCCCAAGGCACAAAGTTGTGGTAAAACGACAGAGGAAGAGGAGAAGGACTGATCAACCTTCCCTTTTCCCAGAACAAACGGTCATGGGCAATGTGGTTTGGAAGGAGGAATTTGACCCCTCTAATGACCTAACAAAACTATCACAATATGCTGGAGCCTATTCGGCAGCAACAATAGACAAGGCATCAAAGGTGAGTCAAAAACAAAAGACCAAGAAATCTTTTTATTGCAAGCACAGCTAACAGAAGCACAGCAGAAAGCGGAGCATGCAGAACAGCAATTGTTAACACAACAGCAAATAAATAATCAATTAACTCAACAATTGCGGGAAGAGAAACAGAGGATTGATCACAGCGCAGTCCAGAAGCAGAAAGAGTTGTTCGAGGCCTTGGCACAACTGAGGGCTGCAAATGAACAAATGCTGAAGTCAAAAGATGAGCAGATTGCTCAACTATCAGCACAGCTTGAGAAGACAAAGGATCTTCCACAGATAGCCAAATTCAAATCAGAAGCATTACAGATAAATAAGGCATTAATAACACAAATCAAGCTTCTATGTCAACAAATCGCCCAGGCGGAACCATTATGCGATTTGACGGCATCAATAAGCAAACAAACAGAAAAGGCTAGAACATACTTGGATCAAGCTGAAGAAACATTAGCTGAATTTCTTGACTGGCAAGATACCGATCAGGGACAAGCGGCAAATTTATCAAGGATTCTAGAATCACATAAAGAAATATTATTTACAGAATAGTAGTCCTAGTTAATGAAAGCAGAGAGGGCAATTTCAAGATGCAAATCAACTACAAGTAATTTGGTTGAATTGGTTAATAATACTCTCTACTTGTCAAACATGATTTCCCAATGCACTCCAGGTAAATTGACAGCGGCGAAAACATTGGAGCAGTCATGTTATCTAGATCTAGAGAAAAATGGGAGATTAATTGCTGGAATTAACAGTTTAACATGGGACGCCTATTGGTTCTTCTTGGTAAAACCACACAGTGAAAGAACCGCCCTCAAATGCCTTACAGATGCAATCGTGTACATTATCCCCGATATTCAGGATGCCACCTATGCCGCCCAGCTTAACTCTCGCGTCAACAGACCGCCCGAAGTGGAGCCAATGCTTGCGATAAGTCAGCTCAAGTTTAAAGGCAAGCAACCTACTTGATGATTCATGCTGCCGACTGCCAGGTTGCTGAGAAGGAGATATTCAAGATCATTTGATACCAATTAAGTAGGATTTCAGTTTCATAGATAGTTAGTTTAATTCAGTATTTATAGACCCTTTCATTGTTTTAGAAAGGGTCGTAAAGTTTTGTACATGACTTAAAGCCTGAAGTTGCACTACTGTACTTCAGGCATTTTCTTTTATAAAACTGGACCAATCATTTTGATTTTGGAAAAGAAGCTTTTATGAAAATGTGGACTACTGTCTTTGTTTGAAAGTATTTCTGCGTTAGAGGAAGAATCTCAAATAGCGATTGATATTGGGAGTGACTCGCAGCTCATATGGTACTATTATCTATGTCTGAATCCATTCTTTTTATATGAATTGTTATTTGATCGCCTTTGCTATTATCGAATATATGTATGTGTTTTAACAACATTTCTTTATTCCCTCCACTATTGGATGTTTATGGTAATGCTTTTCTTTTGATCATATATGTATTGATGATATAAATGATGAGTGTAGCAATATTGCGTTAATCACCTTGTTTAACTATTTAAGCAAAGTAATCCTTGAATGAATAAATGTCCATGTTTATTAGATGGAGTCATCTATATGCCTGTTAATAAACATAGATCATCAAGCGCTACACTTCAAAGTACAATAGTTCCCAGGATTAGTAGTAATTCTTTTATTTTGCTGATAAATTAAGTTATTCGCCTATCATTAGATTAGTCAATCAATCATTCATTCATCCCGTTTATTCATTGCTGGGAAACTGGTCCCATTATCCCCAGTCGGAGCCACCATTCCAAACGGAAAAGGAGCTGTATTAAGGTACGGACCGGGTGGTTATCCCCCAATGTTGACACAACGATTTTCGGGGCATCAACATTTATGGCGCTACAAGGAGGGCATCAACTATGAATGGCAAGCAAACCCAAATCTGCAGGCCATTCTAAGAGTAATTCTCCCTCCGCATCACCTCGTACTTCCCAATTGCATGCTGGTTCTCTAGTATCCAAACAAGAAGAAGAGGAATCAACTACCACTGCTCAAACCCATCATACTCCAGAACAACTAAGTCTTGAATCCCCTGAAGTCCAGTCTCTTATCCACAAACTTCAGAGCTTCTCGATCTCACCACAGAAATCTGAGGTATCTCAAAGCAGTGCGACTTCACAGTTCAATTTACCTCACCCTCTCACCAGACTTCAGAGTGGAAAGCTAGGTATTGAACCTACTGAGTTCCCTTTACCCAAAAGGAAAAAGGCAAAGAAAAACACTAAAGGATCTGACAGTGAATAACTTTCATCCACATCCTCCATCTCACCTTCCCTCGTGCGAAGTCAACCATCCACTCCCTCATCACACATTGTTGTTCATCAGGGATTAGCAACTGCAGCATCCCAAACTACGCAATCCTTAATATTAACTCCTTCCCAGACTTCTGTAAGTTCAACAGTAATATCATCCACTACTGTGGTTACAATGGCAGATCCATGGACCAGGCCTGGTGCAGTCAATATGCCTGCTCCATTGCATGCATTACCTGATGCACCTGAAAAATGGCTACCCAAGTTTAACCCAGATGATGGAACACAAGCTGAGGAACATATTAATAACTTCATGTTGGCAGTTAATTTGAAGGGAGTAACAGAGCAAGATGTTGTCGTTAGGCTTTTCCCTTATACCTTGCAAGGATCAGCAGGATCCTGGTATTTTTCTTTACCTTCTGGTTCCATTACCAGTTGGACGACTTGCCAAGAACAGTTTCTTACTAAGTATGGTGATGATAGGTCTTTGGCTACACTAATAAATGATCTCTCCAATCTTAGGATAGAGCATAGGGAACCAATTAAGGAATTTAACGTGCGATTCAATAAACTCTTGAATAAAATCCCAACGGCCTCCAAACCAAGTGAGCAAATCCGAAGCGAATGGTATATAACTGCCCTACCTGCCAATATAGCTATTTTTGTAGACAGGGATGGAAAACCTACTTTAGCTGAAAACATGAAAGAAGCACTTGCTGTGGAGAAACGTATTAATGCTCTAGAGAAGAAAGCTGCTCTGGAAGATAGAAAAGCCAAAAAAGTTTCTTTTAAAGATGATTCAAAGAAGAAAACCCCTAAAGATCCATATGACATGGAGGGTCTACAAAAGGTCCTCAAAACTATGTCAAATGAAATGGTTGAAATAAAAAAACAAGTAGCTGAAACCTCAACCAAAAGACCCTTTAGAAATTACAAGAAAACTGAATCAAAACCACCAAATGTTATATCAAATGCAGATTCATATCTCGAAGAAGGAGAAGAAGAAACAACTACACCAACTGATGAAGAAGAGGAAGTTGTTGAATGTCATGGAATGTGGGATTTTATATTACCTAACTCTGACACAGAAAACGAAGAAGAAGCATTTCCTGTCACTACCAGGAGTAGAGGTACCTCCGAACCTGTTCAGACAACTTCGAAGAAAAGAAGTGCAGGTGCTGCTACAACAAAAGAAAAGGCTCTCCCGAAGAAGCCACCTGTAACAATTCCACAAAACCAACCTTCAACCTCAACAATTCCATTAACAACTAAGACATTGGTAGTGACTGATTCAATGGATTACAACATTGTTGATGACATGAAAAAGACCAAGGCAAACATTACCATGTTTGAACTTAGTAAATTGAAACATCAGCAAAAATTGCTTCTCAAAGAATTAAATGCTGTTCCTACTTCACCTCTTCCCAGTGCTAAAGCTACAAACGATACAGGTCAACCACCTTTTGGTATGGTCGAAGCTACTGATGCAGTCCTAATAGGAGATAGATCAAATTCTCATACTCCACCTTTCCTTCTAACCTATGAGATCTACAATAGAAACCTGCACAACTGCTTGATTGACTTAGGGGCATCTTCTAACATAATGCCAGCTTCAGTTTGTTCCAAACTGAACATTGAACCCCAGAAGTCCGCTATTCATATTGTACAGTTGAACAGGACTAAAGTACAGGTTTTGGGAGAGATCAACTCCGTAACTATCAGGTTATCTGTTGATCCCAAAATAGTACAAAGGATTGATATCTTGATCGCCGATATACATGAATTTTATGGTCTGATCTTGAGTAGGGATTGGTCTGAAAAACTACATGGGTATATTTCTACCGATTGGTCACATATGTGGCTTCCCTATAAGGGTAAGCCAAATCAAATAAGAATCGATCGGGAAAAGCATATGACCCATACAGTTACTGAATTTTAACAAGAAAACCAACCAATAGCATTTAATAACAAAATTTTGGGGAATTATTCATCAGAGTCATTCTTTGGCAATTTCGCTGCCCAACCATCCCCTTTCTCAGTAAACCATTTTACATCTCAGATCGAAAATTATTCACAAACAGATAGGTCAAGATGTTTCAATGATACTGAGAAAACTACAAATAAAATTGTTAATACTTCTTTATTTTGGTCGTTATATTTCGATGGGTCCAAATCTAGTGAGGGCTCAGGAGCAGGATGTATTTTGATTAGCCCGTAAGGAGAAAAAACAATGCTGTCCTGTAGGTTAGAATTTGAATGCATGAATAACAGAGCAGAATACGAAGCCTTAGTCCAAGGACTATATAAAGCTATTGGCCTCAAGGTCCAATATTTGAAAGTGTTTGGAGATTCTGAAATTATTATCAAACAGGTAAGGAATACAATTCATTTTCTTTCTACCCATCTCAAACATTACCAATCACTGGTACAGGAACTCACCTCCCACTTTTCGGCATTCAATATTTCTTCTATTCCCAGGTCTCAAAATTCGGCAGCTGACCTGCTAGCCAATGTTGCTTCCAAGCTCCTACCTTCCGAAGACTATAGCCCAGATAGATTTTCAGTAGAATTGCTTTTTAGGCCATCAATTCCTGATAATGTAACTAATTGGAGAGTATTCAACCACGATGAAGACATTTTACAGTTTTTAACTTCCGAAAAGTCCTACGATGATCAAATCATTGAGGAAAACGAGCATGACCTTCAAATGAGAGGTAAACCCGAGGAGAATTCAATCCCTAAGCTTGTGGTGAAGCTTGAGGATATTTATGATATTAAAGACAGGTTTAAACCTGTGACCAATACAAAGCTCCAAAGTTCTACCTTAAGGTTTGAATTGATAAACCTTGGCACTGAGCAAACTCCTCAAAACATTAATTTAGGATTAGGACTTTCCTTGGAAGAAAAGGAAGCATTCATTAGACTGTTACGGAAAAATAAACAGGTTTTTGCTTGGAAATATGATGATTTAAAGACATATAATACATCTATCATCCAACATACCATTCCAATGCTTCCTGAACAGAAACCAATTCAGCAGAAATTGAGAAAAATACATCCGAACTTAGAGAGTCAAATAAAATCTAAACTTAATAAACTCTTGAAAGCTAAGATTATTTTTCCCGTTCGGCATTCAAACTGGGTCTCCAATATGGTGCCAGTCAGAAAGAAAAATGGCGACATTAGGATTTGTATAGATTTCAAAAATTTGAACAAGGCGAGCTTAAAAGATAATTTCCCATTACCTACTATGGAGCAGATACTCCAATCAGTAGCAGGCTCTGAGTTAATGTCCTTTCTAGACGGTTTCTCAGGATATAACCAAGTTTTGGTCCATCCTGATGACCAACTCAAAACCACATTTAGAACAAAATGGGGAACATATGCGTATCAGAAAATGCCTTTTGGACTTATTAATGCAGGAGCGACGTTCCAAAGAGCGACGGATATAGCTTTTAAAGGGTTGATTAACAGAACAGTAGTCGTCTACCTAGACGATATTACTGTATTTTATAAAGAGAAGTCCAATCATTTGCATGATTTAAATCAAATCTTTCAACACTGCAAAAGATATGGTATTTCACTTAACCCTAAAAAATCTTTCTTCGCTCTTGACCAAGGAAAGCTCTTAGGCTTTATTGTGTCTAAATATGGCATTTATATTGATCCCGATAGGATCAAAGAAATCTCTGAAATCCCTTTCCCTGATAATAAAAAATCCATGCAGTCATTTTTAGGCCAAATCAATTTTGTCAAAAGATTTGTTCCAGACTTTTCTCAAATCATTTTTCCACTTCAAAATATGATTAAGAAAAATTCAGTCTTTAAGTGGGGATCAGCAGAAAAGGAAGTGTTTGATTTAATCAAACAATCAATAATTAATTCCCCCGCCTTAAATACCCCCAATTTTTCTAATCATTTCACACTGTATACTATCACATCCGATTTGTCTTATGTAGCAGTACTCACACAGATTAATGATCACAATTCGGAAGCACCCATTTCATTCTATAGTTCAAATCTTCAGGGTGCTGAATTGAATTACTCCGAGGTAGAAAAACAAGCCTTTGCTGTATATAAAGCTGTCAAACATTACAGACCCTTCCTTTTAAAAGCCCATACAAAAGTTATAGTTCCTTTCCCTCCAGTAAGGCAACTATTAATCCAAAGAGAACTAGGTGAAAAAAGGGCAAACTGGGTTACAACACTTCAAGAATATGATTTAGAAATTAAACCAGCAAAGATTGTTAGAGGCCAAGGTTTTTGCAGGTTATTGGCAGGAGCATCCAACATTCCAGAATCAGGTGATATAGATCAAACCGAAGAAATCAACCAGATAAGTATTATTGATTCGGAATCACAATATGCGGACTTAATCTTTTATTTGAAAAATGGGTATGCACCTCCTAACCTGTCTTACAAAAACAAAAGGGCCATTAGATTAAAAGCAAAAAATTTCACAATTATTGATGATGTGCTTTTTAGGCAAAATTATGATTCAATCTTATTAAGATGCCTAGAAAAACCTGAAGCACAAAAGGTCTTGCAGGAATTACATGATGGACCAGCAGGAGGACATTTTGGAGCTGATACAACAGCCCATAAAATCATTCATGCTGGATATTACTGGCCCACTCTGTTTAGAGATGCTCATGAATATGTAAGGAAATGCTGAAATTATCAAACTTCTAGTGGAAGGCAAAGAAAACCAGCTTTCCCTTTGCAACCAGTCAACATTGAATAACCATTTGAGCAATGGGGATTGGATATCATTGGGGAAATTACTCCTCATTCTTCCAAACAGCATAAGTATATCCTTACTGCTACTGATTATTTTACTAAACGGGTTGAAGCAATTCCTTTGAAGACAACAAATTCTGAGGCAATCATTGAATTCATAGATCAATTCATCATTACCAGGTTTGGTGTGTAGAAACTTTGAATAATATGACACATATTCAACAGAGATTATCCTGATCATACAATTTAAGCGGAACATGTATAATACATAATCTCCTCTACGTTGATCATCAAATTACAGAAGCAGAAACATCCACAGGCACACATAGAAGCATCAATCAAACTCATAAACACAGTATGTATCCCGGGGAAAGCATCTCGCTAAAAACCCCACACTATCTGTATATTATATTGATTGAATCATGTAACAATACAAAGCATAATACTTCTCACAAGTATCTCCACCTGTTACACACAATACAGCTCAGATTTGATCTCCAAATCTCTCCCGCTGCTTGCCTGCCTCCACTGCTCAAACCTGCTCGAGAACTGATGAGAATAGCTTCCCAAACTCGATTTTACACTGCAAAATAGTCACCCACACTATGTTGGACGTGAGCAACAGCTATAATATCATGAAGATACGTGAGCAAACTCATTGGCATACTCAATCCTTTGATTGTGCAAGATCTGGTGCACAACTATAGTCACAACTGATAGCAATCTGATTCTCTACCACCTGTCCCTGTTGAACTGAACATGCACTGACATGCAACTGAGTTAACTGATGTATTCTTTAGTTGTATTATGAGTTAATAATTAGTTTAACAACTCATCATTAGTCTATCTGCAGTTAGACTAACTACAACCAGTTTAACTAAGTTAAACTGAACACAACTCCATCAACTGTACCTCCAGTCCACTAAACTCAACTCACTTGAGTTCTAACTGAAGTCATGCATGCACCAACTCAACTGACTCATGAGAAAAGCGTATTTCCTTCTGACAGATGCATGTGCCACTTCCGTAGCTCAAACTGAAGTGCTCCAAGAGAATAAGATTAAGTTTATAGTCCAAATATTATTGTGAGATAATAATATTTGACTTTTCTATTTTTGACTTTGATCACTCACACTGTGATCACTCACACTGTAATCACTCACACTGTGATCACTCACACTTTTATCAAAAATAGAAGTCCATCTATTTTTCCCAACTTGATCAATCATCCATAGACATGATCCATATGTCTAAAAATAGACATAGTCTAAAAATAGACTTGCGCCAAAAATAGCCTGCGGGCCCACTTAGTGAAGGCGACTCTTTTCACTAAGCTCCATCATCTTGTTGCACTCTCAACAAGCATTTCTTGTTGCACACTTTTCAACACTCCCTCTCAACAAGAAAGGCTTCCTCTCAAACCCGATCCTGTAACTCTGGAATGTTCTCCATGCAACACATTTGGCCGGTCCACTTGCTCTGTCATCAAAGTCTCTGACTGCTATTGCCTCTATCAACTGAAACTCTGCATCTCTGTGCTCTTCAGTATCTGACTGCTCTAGCCTCTGTCACTTTGATCTCTGACTGCATCCGTGCTGCTGCTGGTTCTATCTCCCAGCATTGCATCCGCACTGCACCTCCCAACTGACCTCCCTGTTGGGATAGAAACACCCTCTGATGCTGAAGCTCTACCTGCTGCTGACAAGTGCTCCCTCTCTGACATCTGCGCTACTGCAACATCTCCATGCATCTCGCACCATTGCACACCTCTCTGTTCCACCTAGCACTGTGAAAAACACTTGTGCCTCTCGCATTGCTACAGCCTGCTAGCTATGCGCTGTCCTGGGATTCCCTGCACTGTCGCTCTCTCTGCCGCTCCATCCACATCTGACTCTACCCAATCAGTCAGTTCCTGCTACTACACATCGGGGCTCCCGTAGCAAGGTCTCATCCAAGAGGTTGGGTACCTCAAGGATCTTGCCCCTCCTCCTTGGGACAATCAATCCACATCACCCCACCTTCTACCTGGAGGTATGGATGCATGCGATCCCTCAGCCCACCTGGCTTGAAGTTTTCCCCTACTGGAGGTCTCTGGATGAGTAGATGTCTCTACTCGATCTCCTCTCAGCTTCCCTTGTTGTGGCTGCTCCACAACCTCCTGAAGCTGCTGCACCAATCGTGGCTCCTCCACAATCGTCTGAGACTTCTTCTGGCTCTGCATGTTGAGAGGTAATATACGCTCCCTCTCAACCACCAAGTCTCCATCAGTTGCCTTGCTGCTCAAGGCTTTGCATGCATCTTGAACCTCAAGAGCATACAAGTTCTTGACCCGTGAACCAATCTGCTTCACCTGTCTAGTGATGATGTGTCTAAGGAAAACCTTTCCCTTAGTAAAGACCACATCATATCCTCTGTCTTCCAACATCGCGATCGACACCAAGTTTCTCTTCAGTCCTGGTACATACTTGACATCGGTCAAGGTAAGGCGAGCTCCATGCTCCCTCTGAAAAATAACCGTGCCTACACCTCAGACACTATACTTCTCATCATTACCCATCCCTATGAGTATCTGGAGATCTTTCTCCTCCAAAGTACTGAACAAACTTTTGTCACCGGTCATGTGGAAAGAAGCTCCACTGTCAAGAAACCAACCACTTCCCATCATGGATGAAACCATGCATGCGAAGAGTGTGAAGTCCAACTCAAACTGTGAAGCAAGTGAGGCTGCCTCACCTTCAGATCCTTCCCCGGATCCCTTCTTGGACTTCTTCTTTGGGCAATTAGTAGCATAATGACCCAACTCATGACAACGAAAGCATCTCACCTTCGCCTTGTCAACCTTCTTCCCATCATTGGAAGAACTGGATTCGGAAAGAGAAACCTTCTCCTTCCCCTTCTTCACCTTACTCGCTAAGGCACAGTTCTCCTCATCCTGCATGGATGAAGAACTGTCTCTGGTGCACCGTCTAATCTTCTCCTGCACAAGATCCGACCAAAGTCTCTCCCATCCTGGCAGTTTCTCCCTTCCATTCACCGAGTCCTGGTAGCTATGCCAACTCTTAGGAAGGTCAAGGTGTCCTAGACTCACCATCCTCATCATCAACAGTAACCCCCACACTTCCCAGCTCATCTCGACACTGAGTGAACCTCGTGAGATACTGGGGCATACTATCTCCATTCTCAAACTGAATGTTTCTGAGTTTTATCTCTTGCTTTGGAATTAAATTCGAATTCCACCAGCACAAAACTCAACTGCTTCCGATCTAGAATTCGTGAGAACAAATTATTTCTTGTACAGAGATTGACTGTATGGGCATTCACCGGATATCTCACCTTCCAAAGGAAGGATGAATCCAGAGGCTACCTGGCCCGATTACAGACTCTGCCTGAAGAAATAAAATGTAAACACTTCCTGAATAATAGATCTGATGATCAATCCTCGCTTTGATATCCTGTAGAAATCTCTCCTACAAATCAAGCAGCTCTGATACCATGTAGAAGCTTTTTCTACAATTATCTAGCTCTGATACCATGTAGAAACTTTGAATAATATGACACATATTCAACAGAGATTATCCTGATCATACAATTTAAGCGGAACATGTATAATACATAATCTCCTCTACGTTGATCATCAAATTACAGAAGCAGAAACATCCACAGGCACACATAGAAGCATCAATCAAACTCATAAACACAGTATGTATCCCGGGGAAAGCATCTCGCTAAAAACCCCACACTATCTGTATATTATATTGATTGAATCATGTAACAATACAAAGCATAATACTTCTCACAAGTATCTCCACCTGTTACACACAATACAGCTCAGATTTGATCTCCAAATCTCTCCCGCTGCTTGCCTGCCTCCACTGCTCAAACCTGCTCGAGAACTGATGAGAATAGCTTCCCAAACTCGATTTTACACTGCAAAATAGTCACCCACACTATGTTGGACGTGAGCAACAGCTATAATATCATGAAGATACGTGAGCAAACTCATTGGCATACTCAATCCTTTGATTGTGCAAGATCTGGTGCACAACTATAGTCACAACTGATAGCAATCTGATTCTCTACCACCTGTCCCTGTTGAACTGAACATGCACTGACATGCAACTGAGTTAACTGATGTATTCTTTAGTTGTATTATGAGTTAATAATTAGTTTAACAACTCATCATTAGTCTATCTGCAGTTAGACTAACTACAACCAGTTTAACTAAGTCAAACTGAACACAACTCCATCAACTGTACCTCCAGTCCACTAAACTCAACTCACTTGAGTTCTAACTGAAGTCATGCATGCACCAACTCAACTGACTCATGAGAAAAGCGTATTTCCTTCTGACAGCTGCATGTGCCACTTCCGTAGCTCAAACTGAAGTGCTCCAAGAGAATAAGATTAAGTTTATAGTCCAAATATTATTGTGAGATAATAATATTTGACTTTTCTATTTTTGACTTTGATCACTCACACTGTGATCACTCACACTGTAATCACTCACACTGTGATCACTCACACTTTTATCAAAAATAGAAGTCCATCTATTTTTCCCAACTTGATCAATCATCCATAGACATGATCCATATGTCTAAAAATAGACATAGTCTAAAAATAGACTTGCGCCAAAAATAGCCTGCGGGCCCACTTAGTGAAGGCGACTCTTTTCACTAAGCTCCATCATCTTGTTGCACTCTCAACAAGCATTTCTTGTTGCACACTTTTCAACATGGTGTCCCAAATGCTCTTGTTTTTGATAATGCATCTTACTTCTCAGGCAATGCTATGTTTGATTTCGCTATTAAAAGAGGATTTAAATTAAAATATTCTGCTAATTACTATCCCCAGGGTAATGGTTTAGCAGAGTCTACAAATAAAAATTTGATTAAAATTATTAAGCGAACCATCGAACAGAATCATAAAAAATGGCACAAATCCTTAATATTCGCACTATGGGCTGATAGGATAACGCAAAAGGCTTCCATAGGATCTTCTCCGTTCAACCTTGTGTATGGAAAAGAAGCAATACTACCAACAAATCTTGTTCTTCCTTCTGTAGCCCTAGTGCAGTTTATTGAGGAAAGCCCTTCTTCTTCTATTCAACTTAGACATGACCAAATTTTAAAATTAGAAGAGGAAAGAGAAAAAGCCAAGGTTATTCATGCAAAACATCAACAAATCATCAAGTCATCCTTTGATTTAGTCTCATCCGGTTCAAAACAATTTTAAGTCGGTGATTTGGTTCTGAAATGGGACAAAGCCCATGAGGACAAGGGAAAACACACCAAGTTCCAAAAGATGTGGCCTGGTCCATTTCAGATCTGTGAAAAGATAGGCCATTCGACCTTCATATTACAAGATTTATTAGGTTTGAGAGATTCTCTCCCTGTTAATGGCCTTATCTTAAAGAAATTCTTCAATTGAGAAGGTAACCCCTTCTCCCCTTTATTTTAGAATTTTATAGTTTGTAGGATCATTAGAAAATAAAGTTGTGAGATATCTACCATTGACCTTTGCTGTACTTGAAAGTTACTCAAAACAAGTAGGGTTGATATTTACTTTTAAAGTAATAGAAGTCTTAAACAAGAGGGATAATTCTGGGAAATTAGGTGTAATTGCATTCTGAAACTACACTTCAATTTTTGTGAACGCTTCCCAAAGTTTAGAAATATTGTAAATCATTTTATGTTTATAAATTGGTCACAAAAAGGTTATCAATATCAAAATAGAAACTAATCCAATTTCAACATCCTTAACTCTTACCTTGTCATCCATTTACTCTTAAGGAGAAAATTGTCCATCCCACTCACCAAAGCTTATGATTACTCAGAGTGTAATTCTAAAATATTCGATATAAAAGATAAGAGGTCTTATTACAAGCCTGCTTACCATGATCATAGGGAAATAGTTTAATCGACATTACCAATACTGCATTCCAAAACAGGGTAATGGCTTAGAATTATAAGACAAGGGGTCTCATCACGAACCAGCTTGTTCGGTTAAATTACTACCAGTGAATGGCATTGTCACTAAGCTGGTCACCAAACCAGGACAATGGCTTTTTATCTTACAAAATAACAGAAAAGTGGAAAAGAAATACAAAATATGAAAAGCATGTTTTGAATTCATTCTGTTAATCATACTCTGAAATGAGCAGGACAATGGACAATAGCATGGTTAAAAGGTATCCCTGTCGAAACTATGAACGTTTGCTGGCAGCAGAGGCTCTACCTATGAAAAAGGCGTCAATTCTAAAAGCTGATTTGGAAAGGTTATCTGTTTTATCATTATCAGCCATTAACGGCCAATTTAAAACTTAGAATGTATCTAATTTTAAACAAAAGAGGAAGTTAGCAAAGATAGTTTCATTTTAGCAAAGATAGTTTCATTTTATTTGGAATGCATATATACCTAGTTATATTAGAATTTTCCCCTTTGATGATAACTCTATTTCGAAAAAGTTTAAGTATTTCCATACTTTTCAGAGATAACTGTTTCTTCCAGCGAATCGCCAATTGTTGTGCTCTACAACAACCCCCCATTTCATACCATTTTATTCATAAAACTATAATATGAAATGGGTCCCTTTTTATTTTTAATTGGTATCAACTTTGTATTATTCAAAAAGGTCCGAAAAACAAAATGAAAGCATTATAAAAACCTTTTTGACAAACCAATTATTTGGTCTTATAATATAAATAATTAATCTTTTATCATTGCGATAAAGCGATCGCAAGATCGCATATCGCAATGACAAAGGAGACATAACTTAAAGGCCCATTGGTTTTCTCTGATGCGATGACATGCAGTAGGCTATTGGATATCGGAAATAATAAGTTCCCATAACAAAAGTGCCTCCCGCTCCGATGCGATGCGATCAAATGTTTTTTTTGCTCCGATGCGATGTGATCAAATGCTTTTCGCTCCGATGCAATGCGATCACGTCCCTTTCGCTCCGATGCGATGTGATATCGCTATCGGCGATCGGGGATATACCATGCATGCTTTTTAAAGTGCCCATACTCCTAATGCGATATCGCTATCGGCGATCGAGGATTCCAAAAGGTGTCAATATAAAGATTTAAGTTTTCCCCGACACCCGATTGCGATAAAGCCAAAAGCGCAAACTTCAAAAAACCGTTAAAGCAGAGGTATTACGATTAATTCGTATTTAAGGCCTTATCTTTCAAACAGTGATTCACCTGCGCTCAACCGCCAAAATGTCCAAGGCACGCTGAAAAAAATCATGCGACCGATAAGAGATATGATGGGCATTTAAAGGATTGGCAGGTTTTAACGGCCATTTAATGAAATAGTAAGCTTAAAAAATCTTCTCATAGATTGTATCTGCAGCCACTTTAAGTTAATCCCTCATCATGCATTGATCAATATATCTCACTCGTATTTGGTTTTCGCTACCAATTCTCTGTGTTACGCTTATTTCCACTACTGTGCAGAATTCTTCCGAAGTAATAGATTCAAGCAGAATGGGGAAGAAGTCTAAGAAAACCGCAATCGCTTCCGCTGCACCAGCCACAGGACAAGCCGTCGCTGATCCAGCAACTAAAAAGAAAGGATTAATATCTGATACTACATGTTCAGGACTTGGCAAGACCACTTGGCAAAGTACCTATAATTTGATCGAAGCCGAAGAACCAAAGGTGACGGCAGTACAAGCTACAACGGGTTCCAATAGAAAATCTGATGGTACTTTGAAAGACTTGGCCGACTCTTTCCTTCATCGGATAGCGGCTCGGGAAAAAATTCTCCCATATACGGATGTAGTAAAGTGGGCAATTGAGGAAATCCCAATCACAGACAGAACTTTCTGCACCAGAGATGGGAGAATCTTCGGTTCATTCAAGGCTGATGATTTGAGGCAAATGTATCATTTGCCTGAGCCAGAGAAGAAGTACAACAAGGCATTTCTGGAGAAATTCTGAAATGAGAACGAAACTGAATCCGAACCCATTCGGGAATGGAGGCAAAATCCAGCGAAACACAAGCATGAAACTTCCGGTAAGTACTCTGTTGATTCTCTATGTTCTCTGTATTGTTATGCTGGGATAATGATGTGTAGATTGTGGGGGTTGCACGATTCCGCTAATTTCACTATAGAAATGGTTCCCTTGATGGAAGCGACGTGTAATAGTGAGATAATGGATTGGGCAACCATACTGTCAGATAAGCTAGTGACAACAGTTCTTAGTTTTAGAACTAAAACTTCCGTCTCCGAAAGGCTTATTCCCCCATTCTACTACAGTGCTTATATTCTAGATACCCTGTGTTTTAATTCTAAGTTTCCTGTACTCGGCTGGAGGTGGACTACACAAGACCCTATGCCAATTCACATATACCATCAGAAATTGTGGAAGACTTCCTATAAGCACCATTTATACCAAGTCTGCAACGACTTCATGTTACCCATTCATTATTCTATTTTTAATAAACCTGCTCCCAAAATTTCTTACCAAGAAGGGATTGATTTGACATCAATAGGAAGATGGTTCAGAGAGGAGAAATTTACTTATGTAAGAATTTTTGGCAGCCAAGCCGAACCTCATGTCCTTCCTTTGTACATACCTGACAAACTGCTGGCAAGGGAGATAGCCTATCAGATTATTGCCGAAGGAGTTACACAAACTCTAAAGAAAAATAAGAAGCAGGTCTGGCCCTCTTTTCCTCTGAGATGTGGTGTCTACACTTTGCATGATTTCAAACATGTAGAAAAAGAAGCTATGAAGATGAAATCATTAACTCTTGCGACTCTCCCTAATAGGCGATTTGATCCCAACAAAGTCGCCTATAATGCTCTTGAACAGGCCAAATTGACAAAGTTTGATCATATAGAAGATAAGTTTGATGACCTGTTCTCCTCAGCTAAATCAATGTATCAAGTTAGATCGCTGGCCATAATGGAATACAAAGATGAAGGGTTAGTTGAATTCAACAGACTTAGAGAACAGAGGTTGCAAACTCTGCCTCTAGATCTGTTACCAACAACCCTAGCAACAAGACCAAGCGAGCCTGAACAACAACATTTAAAGGAACCGCCGGTTACAACAGAGAAACATGAGAAAGTGCAAGAGGAAACCCAGACTAAAGAGTAGAAACTAAGCAACATAGAGGTGAATGTGGATACTCAAATTGATCCCAAATTGCTCCAGGAATGGCAGCAATTTGATTCAATTATCAGTAGTCTGGAATGCTCAAAGGACACCGAAACTTCAAAAGCGGCAGATACACAGGAAACCACTTCAAAACAGGTTCCAAGTGGAACTAGCAGCCTACCCAATTCAAAGGAAGTAGAAATAATCCCAAAGGACCCCTCCGATCAAATTATTTTGCAGATAGAAGAAATTCCTCCCTTGGATGTCTTCTATAGCCCAAGGCACAAAGCTTTGGTAAAACGACAGAGGAAGAGGAGAAGGACTGATCAACCTTCCCTTTTCCCAGAACAAACGGTCACGGGCAATGTGGTTTGGAAGGAGGAATTTGACCCCTCTAATGACCTAACAAAACTATCACAATATGTTGGAGCCTATTCGACAGCAACAATAGACAAGGCATCAGAGGTGAGTCTTTTATTAAAAACAAAATACCAAGATATCTTTTTATTGCAAGCACAGCTAACAGAAGCACAGCAGAAAGCGGAGCAGGCAGAACATCAATTGTTGACACAACAACAAATAAATAATCAATTAACTCAACAATTGCGGGAAGAGAAACAGAGGATTGATCACAACACAGTCCAGAAGCAGAAAGAGTTGTCCGAGGCCTTGGCACAACTGAGGGCTGCAAATGAACAAATGCTGAAGTCAAAAGATGAGCAGATTGCTCAACTATCAGCACAGCTTGAGAAGACAAAGGATCTTCAACAGATAGCCGAATTCAAATCAGAAGCATTACAAATAAATAAGGCATTAATAACACAAATCAAGCTTCTATGTCAACAAATCGCCCAGGCGAAACCATTATGCGATTTGACGGCATCAATAAGTAAACAAACAGAAAAGGTTAGAACAGACTTGGATCAAACTGAAGAAACATTAACTGAATTTCTTGACTGGCAAGATACCGATCAGGGACAAGAGGCAAATTTACCAAGGATTCTAGAATCACATAAAGAAATATTATTTACAGAATGGCAGTCCCAGTTAATGAAAGCAGAGAGGGCAATTTCAAGATTCAAATCAACTACCAGTAATTTGGTTGAATTGGTTAATAATACTCTCTACTTGTCAAACATGATTTCCCAATGCACTCCAGGTAAATTGACAGCGGCGAAAACATTGGAGCAGTCATGTTATCCAGATCTAGAGAAAAATGGGAGATTAATTTATGGAATTAACAGTTTAACATGGGACGCCTATTGGTTCTTCTTGGTAAAACCGCACAGTGAAAGAACCGCCCTCAAATGCCTTACAGATGCAATCGGGTACATTATCCCCGATATTCAGGATGCCACCTATGCTGCCCAGCTTAACTCTCGCCTCAACAGACCGCCCGAAGTGGAGCCAATGCTTGCGATAAGTCAGCTCAAGTTTAAAGGCAAACAACCTACTTGATGATTCATGCTGCCGACTGCCAGGTTGCTGAGAAAGAGATATTCAAGATCATTTGATACCAATTTAGTAGGATTTTAGTTTCATAGATAGTTAGTTTAATTCAGTATTTATAGACCCTTTCATTATTTTAGAAAGGGTCGTAAAGTTTTGTACATGACTTAAAGCCTGAAGTTGCACTACTGTACTTCATGCATTTTCTTTTATAAAACTGGACCAATCATTCTGATTTTGGCAAAGAAGCTTTTATGCAAATGTGCACTACTGTCTTTGTTTGAAATTATTTCTGCGTTAGAGGAAGAATCTCAAATAACGATTGATATTGGGAGTGACTCGCAGCTCATATGGTACTATTATCTATGTCTGAATCCATTCTTTTTATATGAATTGTTATTTGATCGCCTTTGCTATTATCGAATATATGTATGTGTTTTAACAACATTTCTTTATTCCCTCCACTATTGGATGTTTATGGTAATGCTTTTCTTTTGATCATATATGTATTGATGATATAAATGATGAGTGTAGCAATATTGCGTTAATCACCTTGTTTAACTATTTAAGCAAATTAATCCTTGAATGAATAAATGTCCATGTTTATTAGATGGAGTCATCTATATGCCTGTTAATAAACATAGATCATCAAGCACTACACTTCAAAGTACAATAGTTCCCGGGATTAGTAGTAATTCTTTTATTTTGCTGATAAATTAATTTATTCGCCTATCATTAGATTAGTCAATCAATCATTCATTCATCCCGTTTATTCATTGATGGGAAACTGGTCCCATTATCCCCAGTCGGAGCCACCATTCCAAACGGAAAAGGAGCTGTATTAAGGTCCGGACCGGTTGGTTATCCCCCAATGTTGATACAACGATTTTCGGGGCATCAACAGGTTCTCAACTGTTCTACCTATGACAAGGACGTCTATGTTCTGGTAAAAGTTGCTAAAAGTGGAAACACTATTTGATGGGAAATGAGACAATCATCCACATGCATCTTCAGTCACTAAAATATCTATATGACCAAATTAAGTTACAACATACCTGAAATTATAAGTGGATGAGGTTTTTACAAAAATATCATTTAGTGACCAAGTAACATAAGGGAAACACAAACAAGTTGGCTAATATGATTTCAAGGCCACCGTAGTAAAGATCAGAACTTTGCAACTCTCATGCATATGGAGCTTTTAACCCATGATTCATACAGAGAGGCATATACAGAGGATGCAAACTTCAAGGAGATATTTTTGCAGTTGTAGAACCATGTCCGTGTTATAAATGGAGATAACATAGTTTATTATCATATTTAAAATGGGTTACTCTACAAGTTGCAAAAACTATGTGTTCCTAAAATTGAGTGAATGTAACTAATCAAAGAGGTTCATATCTCCAAGATTGTACAAAATTTTGCATAGGGAAGATAATGACCAATTTATAGGGGTATGTGTATTGACCTAGTGTTGAATTTCTAACTATGGTTGGTCTTAAAAATGTATATTTGGTCACTTGTTCAATTTTTTTTGAATAAACCTCATCTTTCTTCTTCATAAAATAGATCCAACATTTGTGGGAAAAATCATCTACAAAGATCACATAATACCTGTGCTTTGAAACTGAGTTTGTAGAAAATGGTCAACATACATTTGAGGGAACTCGTTCCAATATGGCTTCAACTCTACTATCTTGGCCCTGGAAGGAGAATTTAACATATTTTCCAAGAGTGCATCGCTTGCACACATCATGCTGATCAAGGGTGCATATTGGAAGTCCAATGGTGATCCAATGCATTATTTTGAAGGCTCTATGCTGTAGGTGTCCCATGCGCCTATGCCAAAGCTCTCCAACATCTCGATCCTGAACATGTTCTGCCTTGCTTCTCAATGCAACACATGAATCCAGTTCTAGATTTTAGAGATATAATTATTTTTACTTTTCCAGTAGCAACGTGCTTAAGATAAGCTTTCCCATTACTGAAGACCACATCATATCCTCCATCTTCAATTACAACTACACAAATTAATTTTTTCTTTAGACTAGGCACATACATTACATTCTATAGGGGAAGATGGGAGACTAATCCATCTTAAAGGTGACAGTGCCAATCCCTTTGGTACTATACCTCCCATCATCTCCAAGATCTATGTGCAATTGTAGGTCCTTCTCCTCTAGGCTGCTGAAGAACTCCTTACTTCCCATCATATGAAATGAAGCACCAAAATCTAAGTACCATATACTTCCTCATACAGTGCTTGCCATACATGCAATGATGGTGAAATATAACTCGAATTTTGATGTGAGAGAATCACCTCATATTGCTTTTTCATACTTATTACTGGATTTCTTGTGTGGACACTTGATTGCACAATGTCCATATTCATGGTAGTGAAAACATTTGATTTACTGAGGTCTTTCTTCTTTCGATGGTTCAGGCTGGATTATGCCTTGCCTTGGGCCTTCTTTCCTTTTCCTACCAAGGCAAAGTTTTCTTCCTCATCAATTTGGATGTGACACCATCTATAGTGTTTCTTCTAATCTCCTCCTGCACCAAATCATGCCAAAGTCTTTCCCAATATAGGAGTTTGTATCTTTCATTAAATGAATCCTAATAGCCGTGCCAGGACTTCTGAAGGCCGAGGAGTGATAAACTCATAAGTGCAGATGATGTCACATTTTGTCTTACTCCTCTAAGTTCATCTTTGATATGAGTGAATTTGGATAGGTATTGAACAACAATTTCATTTTTTCCCATTCGAATGTTCTTGAGCTTATCTCTCAATGCCAATTTCCTGGAATCATTGCTTCTTTGGAATAGATTTGTGAGAGTTTTCCAGATTGAAAATGGAGTCTCCTTTCCATGCGAGTTCGAAACCACATGAGCTCTGACACCCTCCATAATAATCATCCTGGATTTTGTTATGTCTTTCTTACACTAAGCAAGTTGTTGGGCATCAAAATTTGGTGGTTTTGGAATATTTGTTTTTTTTGTACTCTAATACTCCATTTCCATCTAGGAAAAATTCCATGCTATATTTCCAAGCACAAAAATTTGAGGTGCCCTCCAATTCATACTCAAGCCTCAATCCATTGAAAGACATTGTTCCTACACTGAAAAAAATATGCTCCAAAAACTCTGCTATTCGAAATTTTTCAGAGAGAATATCTGGAACCTAGTTTATATGTAGTCTTCAATAAATATGATATCCTTTAGAGAAATTTTGAGGTCTAAAATGGTCCTCTTAAGGAATATTATAAAATAATAGTGGAAATAATAAAATAAGATTAGATTACATCATCAAATTTTAGAGGGAAAAAACAAAAAACTACTTTTTCAACTTATCTCCCTACTATATTACTCAAATTTCGAGCGAGAGCACTCATTTGATGTAGAATTTAATTCCTCATCCAAGGAGTACCCATGTTGAATGATTTTTATGGACCCTACTACATGAAAAATTAGAAATAAATGAAACAACGTGATTGCAATCATGTTTTTCATGTATTTCTCATTTTTTGTGTAGCATGGTCCATCGAAAGTATGCAACATGGGTACTCCTTGGATGAAGAATTAAATTTTGCATCCAATGAGTGCTTCTTCTCTAAATTTGAGTAAAACCATAGGGAGATAAGTTGAAAATACGAGTTGAAAAAAGTAGTTTATTTTTTTATTTTTTAATCCTTTTACTTTTTTACTCCAAAAATGGTGAATCACCCCCGACGGTTGACATCACCATCTTGAATCATATTGGTTCTTATAAAGTTGATTTTGGTTGTACATTTTTGTTTTGAGATCCATTTTAGGCCTCAAAATTTCTCTAATGATGTAGAAATAACTCGAAATTTGCAGATGCTAGTGAATTCAGACTGAAAACAATAGACAATTTTTTCTACTTAATCTACGAAAATAAAAACATATAATAGAAACATATGCAATCATTCAATCACACTGAACACAATATTTTTACTGGGGAGCCCAACTGAGAAAAACCCCTACTTTGTTTGTATTATATCAGATGAGAAAATTGATTTATTATAATGACCGTGTCAATCCTTGAAGCTCAACCTGTATTACAAAATTGATCCCCTCCTCCTCCTATTTCCTTACACAATTCCTAATGAAATTAGCTCCTAAGAAATAGGAATATCCTATTTACACTACAAGGAAAATACCTTCTAGCACAGGTTTTTGCGGAAACCCCTATAAAAATAACCCGAAAATCTCTTTGTAGCAAAGGTCACTAGTGGAGGTGGGAGGGCATATGTTTTAGCGATTTTTTTTTTTACGGTGAATTTGCAATATACAAACACATTGGTGATTTACTATCCAAATGAGCACCGGTGCCAAATAGAACACGGTGCATCGTGGCAGATTTAATAAAACACACTTATGCTTGAATAATCAATAACAATGGAAAAATGTTAACTTTTAGTTCTTTTTGGTGCTATATACACCCCCAACATTGGTGTCCTTGTAGTAAAATTATTCGGTCCATACCTAGGAGAACCGCTATAGTTTTTAATTTAAAAAAAAAAACAGGTGCTAGATTCCAACAAAGCATGAATGCTGTTCATGTATTAAAACAACCAAGTGTGTCTTCTAAAGAGCATCTCTAGGTGGTTTTTAATTAAAAATAAATGGTGCTATAGTCCAACAAAGAAACGGTGCGGTACATGTATTAGAATGCCTCAGGGCGTCTTAACAAAATCACCGCTATAGGATTTTTAATTAAAAGAATGGTGCTCTTGGATATCTGAAACACCGATGCGATTATAATAATGCACTAGAGGAGGGTTAAATAAAAAGAAATCTCTCGACCATAAATTTCATTTTTACCATCTACAGTACTCGAGAGCTCTGAAGCACCGGTGCTATTCTTGCCTCATGCAAGCGCATTGACATTGGTGTTTCTCTTGCTCACCATCCTTTTGTACCATGCTTAATGCATGGCTTTCCATTTTTCTCAAATCGTGGTGATTTTTTTTTCTCCATTAGGTGTCAAAAATGCCTACTAGACGAGAAAATGTCCAAGTAATGTCTATGTTTCTCTTTAATTTAAATTTTTAGCGGATTAGAATTGCATATTAGCTCAAAAATATATTTTTTATTTTTTAGTTTTTTTCCTGTGGAGTGCGCTCAACAACTTTGGCTCACACGGATAGTGGTGCACCCTGTAAATTTACAGGGTGCACCACCATTCAGTGCGTGAACCTAACACTTCTATTTTTGCAGTGTGTTTCGTAAATTAAAATGCACCAGGAAAAGATATAAATTGTACATCGGTGTGTACATTTTTAGGTTATGCCCAATGTGTTTATATTTGCTAAACACATTGCAAAAATAATATTAAAAAATATAGCTTGGTGTGTTTGATAACCTGAACGTTCCGTACCAGTGCAAAAAGGTTATACGTTCGCACCAGTGCATAAGTTTGAGTGCGATGAAAATTTGAATATGTGAACGAACAACGGTGCATCATACATATGTGCACATTGTATCTAGTGAAATTGTGTTTGATAACGCACTGGAGCCGGTGCATTACTATTTTTTGGGCACACTAGGGATTTTTTTTTTTAATTGGAAGTTATGTTTCCATATTTATAAATACATTTTGCACTTAATAAAAACAATGTGTTTTATGTATAAGGATGTTACAGGTCTCTTTGGGCACATCACTCGTGACGATCAGATTAGTACAATTAGGGCTCATCAAACGCTAATTGAGTTGCTACATGCCCTAGACAAGTCATCAAATTGAATGCTTTCATACATGAAATTTTCCTAGCTTGAAACTCTGCTGCAATGCCTCCTTGGGACACTAGTGCAACCTTGGTCAGGGGTAACTACACTACATAGCAGGTAGACCCATTCAGACCTGTACTATAGTGCACTTAGGCCCACTTTGACCTGCGCTGAGCAAGAATGAGTGAAATTGGCATAGGATTATGGGAATATTCCTTGATTCTAGAGCATTCTAGAAGGATTCCCAACTCTTATCTCATCCTATGAGATCAACTTTGGATAGGCTATGGATCAATTAGCCCTCTATCCTCGCATCCATTTCCCTAGTGGAGTCGCCAATTTGTTATACAGAATTTACACACTAGGTGTAACTCCTCCTTCTATCAATCAATAAAGTTGTTTGTTCCTTTTCTCATATTCTTGTTTATATCTATAATGAATATATGTTCAAATGTTTTCGATTCCATTTGTTTATAGTAGACAAATCGTATGCTTTGATTATTGTCATCTTCTGTATATGTTGGTAGGTACCAATTAAGTGAATTCAATTTGAGCGGGAGTGATGGGAGAAATTCAAAGGATATCAAAGGAAGCGAAAGATCACAAGTGGGTTCCTTCATCTCATCTATCTATTGTAGGAAAAGGTTTTATGACAAAACCACTTGCATTTCCCTACAAGTTGACCACTCATCATAGTGATCAGGGGCTAGAACTTGGATATTATAGATAAATACTATTGGTTTGAGACTTGAAATCATTGTCAAGTAATGTTATGCTGCTGTATTGATGTGCTATTGGTGTGATGAGGGTTTGGAATAGCTGGATGAGTGACGCGGGATCGAACCACATTGGGTGTAACTTCTCCTTCTATCAATCAATAAAGTTGTTTTTTCCTTTTCCCATACTTTTGTTCATATCTATGATGAATGTATGTTCAAATTTTGTCGATTCCATTTGTTTATAGTAGATAGTTCATATGCTTTGATTGTTGTCGTCTTCTGTTTATGTTTGCAGGTACCAATTGAGTGAATTTAGTTTGAGCGGGAGCGAAAGGAGCAACTCAAAGGAGATCAAAGGAAGCAAAGGATCACAAGTAGGTTCCTTTATCTTATCTATCTATTGTAGGAAAATGTTAAACACCTTTACTTTTGTTGTTCTAATTGTAACTACCCACTTAGGGAAGATGTACTTATCCGTAGGTATAAATTCCATATAACAAAGGATGATGTATTTTATATGTCAGTCTTGTAGGAGAGATGTTAGTAGAGGGAGCAGCAATAGGAGTAGGAGAAAATGTTGGACTAATACAATGTGGTCTGACCACGGGATTCCCAAGAGAGGGAGAGGGATTTATACCCTTTCCCTATTAGCACAGCGACCAAAGTGCTCTTGAGGAATGTAGGATTCCTCAATTACTATGAGGAGGCTACATTCCTTAAGGTGCACTCTATCTTGTTGGCGCATTTGATCCGCCGGTGGAGTGTCCACGAGTAGGGTTTCCATGTCAGTGCTGAGGTGTGGTTTAGGCCCTATGAATATGACATATATTTTATCATTGGCTTATCCAGGATATGGGAATATTTTCCCCAATTCCCTGATGTCCACCATGGTGTTGCAACAAAGAGTCAGCTTGCTTTCTCTTAGAGATATGTTGGGCCTCATGTAGATCATCCAACAAATTTTCAAGTGCATGGTGGACAACTACAATTTTCTTCTTTTGCTGCATTGGAGGTTAGGTGCCTCTCATTATTAGTCACCACCATTGCACACTTTACTTGTGATGGGAAACACATTAGTTTCCATCTTTTGTATTATGTCGATTCTGTGATTCAGATACCATGATGTATCAAATGGTTTGCTATTTTTTTGAGGCAGTTTCATATGGCTTTAGATAGGTGTCGTGCAATGATACATGGGAGGAAGAGCTTCCCTTTCACTTTAGAGATTTTTTGTTTATTTTTTGAGAGGTTTCCAGAGATGAGGCCTAGATTTGAACATCACCCTCCTAGGTTGATGATTGAGGTTCATATGCACATGTGGGGGCAGATGATGCCTAAGAGGGACCTACCAGAGTATCTAGCCAGGATTTCCGCCCAAGCACTGACGCTATTGGCTAGTGAGGACGACCATGCATTTATCTTGTTTTCGTTTCCATGCATGGTTATTGATTGGAGACAATGTCCCAACATCCTCTTCACAGTGGACGAGCCTGCAAATGATAGAGGTGATATTATTGTTTTGTTTAAACTAGTTGTTGATTTCTATAGCATCGGATGTGCTCTAGCCTCAAGATTTTGCAGAGAGGCTAATACACATGCATTCTCCAATACTCGTAAATAATTTGGGAAAATTCCACCTAGAGATGATTTAATTAAGATAATTAACTTTTTTAAATGGTTCCCCAAGTCTAAACTTAGGAAATTTAGTTAATTAAAGGGTATTAATTAAATTTGGTGCAAATCTTTTGAAAGAAGATGAGGATCAACTCCCAATTAATATTATCCTTTGATTATGTTTAAATCTTGGATATTTGTGCTCCAATGAGAGATTATAAGAAGGTTATTGATGGGCACTTGGAGAACATGTCGAGTGAGAGAGATCAAGAGATTGAATTTCTCAAGAGTAGCAGTGCTTAGTTGCCGGAGTGAGATCAAGTGATCTTCTTGCAGTGAGGGGAAGGGATCGTAGTACAGAGGAGACTTTTCTAGATCCAAAGAGTATAAGGCGGAGAGGGCATAAAGAGGTTCAGAGAGGTAGCGCAGTGCCACACAGAGCTTCAGAGGGAGTTCAAAATTAAACTGGGAGAGTCAAGATCTAGTGCCAGTAGCCAGGGTGTGGGACCGGAGGGCTAGAGGGTCGAATTTCCAGAAAACAAGAGATCAAAGGAGGAGGTGACGCAGAGCCCAAAGATTGTGACACAGATCAACGTAGGTTGACGTAGAGGTTGCACAAAAGCAACGTGGGGCTAGACTTCCATAGCCTGATCAGTGTCAAATCTCCATAAATCTAACTCTTTGCCACTTTATTCTCTGTATCATATTTCCAGTTTGGGAATCTAACAATTTGTACTCTGAAACTACTGCATAATAATAAAACTGCCAGCTGCTGCACCAATTTTCCCAAGTTGGTTTTTTCCAGGGACATTGTCCAAAAACAGCTGTGTAAATGTGTGTGTGTTTATTTCTCTCCAGTGCAGTTTTTAGTTTCTGCAGTATTTATTTTGTGTAGGCTACAATGTATGTGTTTCGATATTTGCTGTAGAAAATTGCAAGTAATTTATTTAAATGAATTTAACAAATAAGAGAAATATCATCAGTTTGCTTCAGTAGGAATCAGGTCATCGATTTTTCACACTAGTTTAGTTTCATTTTATTGTTTAATTTTTTATAGTAAAATTTATTCTAGCACATTCTTTAACTTGTTTTATTAAATTGTTTAATGAAATTTTATAATTATGGTTGTGTACTATACATTTTTTAGACATCGACACATTCCTTGGGGACATGCCTCCTCCCCCACCAAATGGAGCAAATGAGGAGATGAGCGAGGCCCAAGAGGGTGAGGCACATCCTCAGGGGACGTGGGCGTCTGGGCTCATAGGGTTGGTATGAGATTTCAGATGGACTATTGCGACAAATTTTATATAGTTTTGGTTAATGAGGGAGTCTTCCCTACGAGGGCTCGAGACATTAATGCAAATCCTAGGTTCGCGGATCTCTACAGGGATTGGTCGCGCGAGATGATGAATCTTATGCGTCATATCGTCAAAGCTAGTAGGCTATTGGTAGTGATGATGGATGCATGGTATGAAACACCATATACGTCAGATGAGCCTTCACACAGTGCTTCCCATCATATCATGATGATGAGGGTGGTGTTCATGATGCTTCTAGTAGTACTACCTCATTGGATCATGGTCAGGGTGTCGGTGATCGTTTTGGGAGTACATCTCCTCCTAATTCACTTGATGATCAAATTCTAGAGCTAGAGGACGTGCCTTATGTTTCTCCTGATAGAGAAAACCAACCACCTCCTCCTCCACCTCAGAGTTCGTCAGACGTTGAGGTAATAGTTGACCATCCATTATCTTCTGCTACAGACCATGTTGGCACTACTACATTTTTTGTATCAGATATTTGACTACAGTTATTTGCTTTGTTTGTACACACACACAAATATAGGTATATATATGGTAAGTACATAAACATGAACACAAAATCCACCATATATATATACATATACATATATGGTGGATTTTTTGTTCATGTTTATGTACTTAATTTATATGTTGATGCTGATGTGTATATTGTTAGGTCATGTTAGATATGTTCATTTAATGTGCTTGCAAATAGATGTGTACATGATAGCAGTTACTTGAGAAGAGATGTATATTAATTTGAGGATGTGTGTGGTGATGTTGTTAGATTACAATGTTTGTGTTTTGTTAGATGTGATCATGATGATAATGCCCTGTCAGATTATTAGATTTGTGTGCTAGCTAATGACGTTTATTTGGGCTAGAGGTGTATATAAATAGATGATGGTAGTGAATTTGAATGTGTATATTAGATGATATTTATGTTTGTTAGATGGTTGTCACCATGATGTTTATTTTTATGAAATAATATTTATTATAGACTATGTATTGGTGAACTTATATCAAAATTAAATATATGAAATTGCATGCAAAACGACTTAAAAAAAATGCAAAGATAATTTTATAAATTACAAAGTTTAGTATGGTTGAAACTATGATTGGAAAATTACAATAAATATTTTTCTATTGCTTAGAGTTCATTCATATTCATTCTAACTTAATAATTAAAATATATCAATACTTACAAGGAAAAAATAATTAAAGGTAAAACAATGTAGTTAGTTCTTAATAAGAGGAGAATATGTATCTCATTCAATTATCTCTCTCTCTCTCGCTATATATATATATATATATAAAATCTTGGTTGGACCTTTTCCATTACTTTTCTTAAAAGGCAGGTTACATACATAGATCAAATTGTTAGGTGGCCTCAACCTGCCTGATGGAAAACCAAATCTGTTAGCCACGTAGCTGCATTATATGCCATCCAAAACTGAAAGATTTTGAGACTGTCAAGCAAAGCTATATATGTCTGAATGTCATGTTTCCTACTATATGTTAAATATATAAAGCCTAAAACTAGAAACTGTAAACAATGCATATGATAAAATATAAGTCAAAATTGAACCATCTAATCCACTAATCTTCAGAAGAATCCACTGGGGCTAGATCCTTCACACTGGAACCTGGAAGTTCTGACTGGGGAATGCATGGGATGTGGCTCTCAATGCAACTAAGTAGTCCATTTCTTTGCTGCAGTTGAAATTGGATCTGTTGTAGGTATTTTTCTAAAGTTCAGCATGTCCATATTTAGTCTGAGTACATTCACCTGGAGGGGAAGCCAAGGATTTGACTACGAGGTTCTTCATTATCCAATAGAGGTAAACAATTTGTTTATATTGGGTGCATATTCCATAGGAGTGACTCGGGTCTGGAGCCAGATCTTACCAATCACCCAAATCCACATCCAATTCTGCCACCTATTGGTTCAATTCTGCTTCCCATCCCGAGATTAGTTGACAAACATGTTCTATAATGCCAATTTCAAAAAACCGAGTTGTATCATGTATGAGGCTAGAGGTGGTTCGACAACCACTATTTCTTGAAGGTTGAGATTGGGGCTGACTGGCCCTGTGGTGCTGCCCATTCCCTCTACTGTGACAACGACCTCCTCTGGTCGACGAGCCAGTGACATATAAAAGGCAGACCATGATTTTAACAATAAAAAGGACGCAAAAACGACTACTGAGATGGTTAAACTGAAACCTGGGCATAATAGAGGCCAATGCACACTTGGTGGCCGAATTAACAATCCACAATTGTTTCCAGACTAAATGACCTATAGGAGTAGCTAGGAACATAAACAAATATCTATGAGACATAATTTTATCAACCCACCCAATGATAGGGGTATAACAGTGAATATGACTTATAGAGTGGACAATGACCATTCCAATCTCCTCAGGACAACAAGAACCAAAATATTTAAACAAAGAAAGGAGTGGAATGTTCAAATTCTAGAACAAATTCAACAAAAACCCCAAACTACCAGCATAACCAAGTCCAAAGGTAGGCCAATGAATAAATCCAGTGAAATTCCAGACTAGAGCCTCTGAATACATTCCCATATGCAAAATAAAAATACTGAAGTATATAGAAATAACAGATGGATCCACAGACAGTTCACCATACAGAATCATATTTTCTTTCCTCCTTTCATAGGTTTTTATATCATTAATGCTAGATATCATGGCTAGACTTCTCCATCAAAAAAACACAGACGTAAACTAGACATAATAGATTACAAGATAGGAAACTCCCATAAGCACATACCCAGAGGAGAATACCCCTGAAGGAGACGATTCCTTTGGATGTGGGTGACAAGCCATAGTAGCCTCTGCCTCTTGCTAATGTCTTCGATCATTTCTCCAACCACCAAGTCTCTCTGCCTTTCTGAGAGCTATAGAACCTCAACGGAGCAACAACATTCATGATTTCCCAACAACTGATATTCTTGCCACCTTCTCCTTCGTAATAACTTCCATGCATGGAAACTTCCAACAATACTACCTTGTCGATCATGTGAGTATGGGGCCTCCATACGCCACCCTTGCTCCCCTTCATTTGTCGCTGGTTCATTCTGCTATATAGCTAGATCGTACCCTGATCAGGGATAATATAAAATACAAAATATTAATAATAATAAATTATTCAAAAATACAATTTAGCCAATTCAATATTGGTTTATAAAATTCAATCTATTGTTAAATTTAAAAAACTCAAGTCATAATTTTTTATAATTAATTTAGATTTAATATAACTTAAAAAATTCTATTTTTATAAAATTTAATTTATCACTAAAGTTATGAAATTTTCAAGAAATTTAAATTTTATATTTATAGCAACTCTTACCAATTTAAATTAGAAATTTCTCTCTCCAAAGATGAGGAACAAGAAATGTAAAATAAGGCTTGTGAAGTTACTTGTAGTTGGAGTTTTTTTCTATTAGAAGTTCTCCCTTAAAGAGGTAAGTGAACTTTTTTCTAGTAATAAAAATATAACATTTTGGTGCTTATTTCGTTCTTTGTATGCTATTGAACTGGTTTAAATTTAACTCTTTTTAATAATAGATATGAATTAAATAATTCAAAAAACATATTTTATTAGATTTAAACTTTTGACAAATAATAGATTTGATTATTTCTTAATGAACAACTCAAGAAATATTATTTTTCCCCATACTTATCACAAGATAGTCACTAAAATTCATGTTTTCACATTTCTTCTAGCTAATATTACATAATGTTCACAATGTTAAAGACATGTATACTTTAAGTAATTTACTTATAAATACATAAAAATAGATATTTATGTTACATAATCTAAATAGGAAAGAAAAATGCATCACCAAGTCTATTAGAAAGCCAAACAAATGCCTCTTAATTACCATCACATTATTTATCATTTAATTCTTAGCCTTAAAATATTTATTAATTCAAATTTTATTTATAATTACAATTGAAAAGAAAAGTCAAAACTATTCCATTATCCATGAAGAAAAAAATTAAAACCTCTTATGCATCCATGTAAGCCCATGTATTTCTCTTATGGTCCATAAAAAGATGTAATCAACATTTTATACATGCATAAAACCTCTTTTTAGTTTACATAATGTTGCAAGAGCTGTGATTTAAATATAGTAAACATGGCTTTACCTCTCATGTCAAGAATTTAATCACACATATTAATACATAACTTTTTCATTGTTAAAGTCCTCATAGAGTTATCACTACATGATTTACATTGATTTTGAACTAAACACGAAGAAAAAACATGTGAATTGATTAATAAACCAACAAGTATCTAAATCGAGAATAATTTTTCAATGTTGTTTCTAAATTCACTATTTTCTTATTTTGGTTATATTCTTCTCATTATCTTATTTGAGAAGGATTGTGACCTTGAATCCTTATTAGCATATATATTGTACATAATTGGAAATACTTAGTTTTAAGTGTAAAAATATTTCCATAGCAAAAAAATAATGTAAAAACGTTTGTGAATCTTACCAATTATATAAAATACTAACAATACAAATAAAATAATAATATAATTAGCAAAATAAAGAAAACAAAAAGATAACAAAAATAGTATAAATGATGAAATAACACAATTACCTATCACTCTTCGTTGTCATCACCTTGATTGTCTTCCTTGCTTGGCATGGTAACACTATTGTTCTCAAAAATCTGTTTTGATCTAGGGCCGTGTCTTAATACGAATAACCAACCCCTATCCAACACATATGGATAAAAAAACACTTGGTTGCAGTGTTTTTGGAAAACATAAGGCTCCTTAGATTCATGCCACATCTTTCTAGAGTTGACAAATATTAGACTACTATTGCGATCTTCCTTTACATTATTCCAATAAAAAGTGTCCCACCACTTGCACCTAAAAATAACAAATTCGAACAAAGAGAAGTCCACTTGAATGATCTCTTGTATCTTTCTAAGGTAACCTAACGTCCCCTGTATTAGGTTTTGATCGTGTTGGCTAACACAACTAAATTCGTCAAATTCGATTTCCACTCCACAGTCTTGTGTCATGCGTCCATCATCAAGATCCTATGTGGAAAAATGATGTCCATATGACCACATAGATGGGAACAAATGCACCAATAAAAAAGTGAAAAATCACAATGTCATGTGTCTAATAACCCAAACATAATTAAAAATATAATATAACAATTCAAAGGTGCAGTATGAAGTTAAAAATGTACAAGAAGAAATTATAATTACCGATTTGTTGAACCCAATCTTCATGTTTAACGCATCCTCTTCAGCACGTGGGTAACGACCAGATGCACCGTATTTATCTTTGACTTTATCAACAACCCAACTATTAGGGCATGTCATTAGCATATTTTCTTTTAAATGATCATGATAAGGCACTCTTATACCATTAAACCATTTGAATTCTCTCTTGTTACTGTCCCATTTCCCCCTATTCTGCTTGTACAATGCAACCCACGATTGTGTCACTTTCATATTGTAAAGAATAAATTTGTTAATGGATTCAAATTATGAATTCGCTGATAAAATCAAACCACATATATAGTACATATGAGAACAAAATATGCAATAATAAGAAGTTTAGTGTGAATAGTTGCTGTGTAGAAACTTGACAAATGATAAGCCACTTACTCTTTATCACGCACCTCTTTCCATTTGTTTCAAGAAGCTCCCCTTCTCTTTTCTCTTCATCCCTTTTGTCATCCCAAATCACTGCACCTGGTGTGTTTTCGATCTTCTTGATGTACTCATTGGAATAATAGAATGATTCATACAATGTATACCCCTCTGCCATAGACCCCTCGGCTTTTTCCCTTTGTCGAAAAAAAACCTTTCAATTTATTCATGTACCTCTCTACAAAGAACATCCAACAACAAAAAACCACCCCAACTAATTCAACCTCATCTACTAGGTGAATTAGAAGATGAATCTATAAGTCCATGAAACTCGTTGGCAATTCCTTCTCAAACATACAAACAATCTCAACTATCTCTTGATGCCACCGTGGAATGCTAACCATATGAATCTCCTTTGATGCGATCCAATGTACAAATACAAATAATTTAGATATGGCACGTCGTAGGTCTTGGGGGAACTCATGGTTCACACACCCATGCACGAGCAGAGAATAATGACACTACACAGTAAATAGTACATTAAACAAAAATTAATTATAAAATATCCCATTGCATAAAAATAAAAAGAAATAATAAAATCTTGTTTTTGACATACGTACTATTAGAAAGTTAAAATGGTCATGCGATTTCAATCCTGACAAATGGTCTTCCATATTGAAGCAACACTGAAGTGAAGACCCATATAAAGAAGGCACCCTCACACTCATTATAACTTCCTTTTCCAAAGAAAGATCATCTTTCTTTAAAATCCATGGGACATCACCTTCTTTGAAAGACCAAGAGGGACCAACCTCTTCTCTAGTTTCTTGTCTTGTCCAATGTTTCTTTCGATGCTATGTGCCCCTATAAAGAAGATGAAACATTTTTAAATATATGCATGGGATCTAGTAAGTGGGAAATATTAAGATGCTCCCAATATGGGAGCTCATAAAAGACAAATTTCCTTTTCATCCCAATGGGAAATTTCTCAACATAGGTGTCGAAGAATTATGGATCATCAAACATAGGCTCCCCATTTGAATCAAACATTTCTGCAAACTCCTTCTCCTTCTCTCTCTCATATGCTCTAATCCATTCAACTAGTGTCATTATTATAGGCCTTTGGGTTCTCTTTGGTTTACCATTGAAAGCGGATGTTTCTCTTTTGTAAGGATGTTCATATGGGAGGAATAACCTAGAGAAGTCATACACTGGATTTTGTAGGTGGTTGTGCCACCTAGACTTTAGAGAAGGTCCACAACATTTACATCCATGATACCCTTTCGTTACAAGACATATGAAATTATTGTATACATGCTAGAACGTTAGCGAACATGCATATCAAAACAATTACAACAAATTAAATTAAATATTTGCGAAATAATATTGTTACGTATATGAGAAAATCAATAAAAATGTAATTTGCCAGAGCAAACTCTTAATCATGGATAGTCATGTATGGTGTAAGCACATATGCCATACAATGTAAAACTCCTCTATTTTGTGATGGGTCTTGATACATCATACACATGTATCCATTCCTATAATTCCTTCAATTCTTCTACCGATGGTTGTAAGTATACATCCATATTCTTCACTTGTCTTTTACTAGGGACTATGAGAGCCAACATAAGCTTTTCATTCCTCACGGACAACCATGGGGGGATATTTTTATTGATCACTACTATAGGCCAAATAGAATAGTTGGTGTTTTGGAAGGTATATGGGTTGATGCCATCCATGGCTATGGTGAGTTGTAGAATTCGTACTTCATCCTTGAATTTTTCAGGCCATGTATCCTCTATATGCTTCATGGCTATTGAATTTGTTGGGATTCACATAACTCTCGTCGCACTTTTGTGTGAGGCATGCCATCTTTGCAACATAGCTAATTATTTGCAACGAAAAATCCATTTAATCCTTGTGATTATAGGCATGTTCCTAAATATCTTATGGGGAGGACCATGTGATTTACCCTTTGTTTTTGAATTATGGTACCCATCAGGCCCACATTTCAGACATATCTCTGTGTTTACATATTCTCCTCTATATAGAATATAACCATTCATACACACATGATATGATATGTACTCAACACCCAACATTTTCAACAACTACTTTGCCTCTTTGTAGCTACCCGACAATACATTATCACTCGGAAGAACCTTATCTTTGAATAACCTGCAGTTGGTGGGGAATATAATTGTACAATGTCAATATTTAACGTTCGTAAAATCAACCATTTTTAATGTTGATTGTGTGACAAGATTTCTCAAAATATAAGGGACTTGATCAATCATGCAGGTGAATTACCTCAATATTTCCGAGAAACATGCATTCGACATGCCAAACTTTGCTTTCAAGTTGTACAACAACATCATTATCCCCAACTGAGTAGACTTTGACTTGTCGCTAGGTTCAAAGAGAGGGGTGGTGGAAGTAGATATTATGATTTTGAATAAGGTACCAGTGATATGAGCATCATCCCCTATCTCATCATTTTGGAATGAATCTAACAACATTGCCTCCATGACACTCATATACCGTAAGTAAGCATCCATGCCAACCTCTATTTGATTGCCTCCATCCCCAAATTGTGTTGAAGAATTGCTATTGTTGTAGTCATTCCTAATTGGTGAATCTGGACATAGTGGGAATTGAATAAGTGGTTGATTCAACCATTATTTGTATGCTCCTCTCCAAGCCTTTCTCTTAATGTAACCTTCTCTCCAGTTGATGTTGCAGTGGGGTGTACCGGAAGATGGTAGGTGGGTCACTCATCATCACTAGAATCCTAATTTCAAAAAATATTGAATGCCATTAGTACAATATATATGATATTAGTAAGCACGTAAATTCAATTGGTTTATTGAAATTACATTATACCAAACAATTATTACCATCGTTGATCCATGATTGTGGCTAGAAGATGCAATGTTCCAATTGGCAGGGTGAATAGGTTGTCCATTTTCATCTACCAACTGCTTGCAATATGCTTCTCCTAATAAGAGCTTTCAACATTTTTGAAATGGAGGAATATTTTTTCATCTAAACTCGATTTTGAATCAGGATCGTGCAAATTTGGATACATTTTTGTTCAAATTTATAAGGATTAAAAAAAATTCAATTAGGAATTCGAAATATAAATAAAATTTGAACTTACAGGAGATGGAAAGGGAGAAATCTGCGATGGAATTTGATCAGAAATATGGAATGATATGGAATTTGAAGAATTGACCATTTGGTATTATTGAGATTTTGTCCCTACATTTGAGAAAAATAAGAAATAAAATTTTGTGTGCATATCTAAAATTAATTTCGAGAACCATATAACCACAATCTGAATTTCAATATAGTTTTCAAACCATTTTTAAAAATAAGGCGACTTTAAGTGGAAAATGTATACTATGAACTACTGTAATTCATGTGGATGCATCCTAAAGGATAATTTGAGATTAAGATGCCATTTTATGTGAAAATAAAATTTCAGATAACTTTTAAACCCTATCGGTGCACTTATCATAACAAATTGGACCGATATGTTTAAATAACAATAACACTAGGATATTCAAATAATACCCACACCAATTTATGGCATTCAGAAAAATACAAAATATGTTATCATATCGATGCTCTTGTACACAAACACATTGATGCATTTAAATAAAAAAACATTGGTATGCACTTGTTTCCGAGATTTTGAAAATAAAAAACGAATCCTTCCATCTCGGTGATCTTATAGCAATTACAACACCGATGCATTTAAATACAATCCACATCATTGCGTTAAAATATTTATTGCACCTTTTCGACATTTAAAAAAAAAGAAAAAAAATAATTATATCATGTCGGTGCGTTGAAAAAATTTGGGGCCCCAGTAATGTCGGTGCATTTTTCTTGTAAACACACCAATACTCATTACTATTGAATGCACCAATGTTTGTATAAAGTGAAAACAAAAACGCATTTAAAAAAAATTAAAAAATCAATTGATTTTTCAAAATCTAATTTGATAGTCTTTTAAATAGTAAAAAATTATTCACTATTTCGTTATTTTTCGCAAAATTTCAAGGGAGTGCTTTGCAAGAGAGACATACCAGGAGCACTCTGTAGCAGAAAAATACTTTGGAGCAACAAAACTATTTAGAAGACCAAAAGCTGAAAGATATGGTGATTCAATCAAAACCCTACATAGTAAAAATTTTAAATTTTATTGTTGATTTTACTAATAATGTTTTTTACAATTTCTGTTAGGGTTTAATTAAAAGAGAGATAATTTGCAAGAGAGACATATGGAGAGCATTGTGGAGCAGAAAAATATTTTGGAACCATAGAAAGATTAGAATTTAAAAGGTGTGGTGATTCACTCAAAACCCTGCATGGTAAAAATTTTAAATTTTACTATTAATTTTTTTACAATTTGTGTTATATTTATTCACAATTCAAAAAAAATAATTTAAAAACCCTGTATAATAAAAAATTTACTGTTGATTTTGTTAGTAAATTTTTTTACGATCTCTGTAACTCCTATTTAAATTTCATTAAAATTAAAAAAAATAAAATCAATACTTACTTTAAATCCTTGCTTCTTCTTGCTTATGTGACTGCAAAATTTCACCTTAGGGTTTAACTCCCTCTACCACTTCACAATTAGAGTTTTTAATTTTAGGCGTTTCAGATTTAATGGGTTTGTGTACTTACTATATATAGGACGTTTGACATGTAAAGTAGGGGGATCACTTATTGAATTACATCCAAACCCTTTCAGCGCTCTATATTTTAAAAACAAATGGCTTATGTTTCGCGGTGCGTTAATGTAATATAACGCATTGGTACGTCCTGTGTAATACAAAACACCGATAAATTATAACCTTGTCAGTTCTATCCAATCTATTCATCAGTGCTCCCGATGCAATATAAGAAACCGACGTGCCTCTACCAAGTAACATTGTTAAGTCATTGAGGTGCTTTTATCATTACAAATTGCACAATCATAATTTAAAATTATTTTGAAAAAGTAATTTTCGCTAATGATGTTGAAAAATTAAATCCTTGGTGCATTTAATGGCCTAAACGCACTAGTGTGTTTATTCAAATAAACACAAATAAACACACTGGTTACCCTAACTCTTTTTGGCTAAAAAATATTTGATTTATGTATACAATACATTTAATGACTTATGTATTGAATGATATGAGTTGTATATTGATAAAAAAATGTCTGGGAAGGTGTCAAGTAACAAAAGCACTTATCGATACAATGATAGCACATCGAAAAAAGTAGAGAATACAAGTTTTTTGTAAATTCTTTACAAAATTAATATGTTTGAACTATATGTAAGTTTAACTAATATGTATTGGTTAGTGTGTGTCATGCAGAGCCAACAAATGAAGAAGTTCGATAAGATTATTTTTAATCTGAGTGTAGAAGCGAGTAAAATCCTAATAAAAAAATCGCAGAATGATGAATAAGGTTAATAAAAAAATACTATTCAATATGCGTTTTTCATTAATAATATACTTAAGAATATTAGATAACATGTTTCAAACAATATATGAATTCGTGTATTTTTAATGTTCTATAGAGAGCAACAACGAAGGAAAATATCAATGTCATTCTAAGAAAAGAAAAACTATAGAACATGTACATTACGATGAATTGGTCCTTAGCTCATCTGGAGTAGTGTTGGAGGTTGATGAAAGGAGGGATTTTTTTTTACAAAACTATGAGGAATTTAGTGGAACAAATGTATAGACGTACTTTCCACCTACAATATAAAAATCAATCTAATGATTCTAAGAACCAAATTATATCTAAACTACAGGAAGCGTTTTCAGAGCAATAGTCAATGAGACAAGTCAGACTTGCAATAACAAAAATATACAACAACAAAAAAAAAATCATTCAAAAGCTAATATTCCTAATAAAAATGTTTTTCTAGTATATTTCTACAAACCATTCAATTATTAATATCAATTTTGTTATATTTAGTTTTCATATATTAATATAAAAACAATTTATTACTTTTTTTTAGGAAGATTGAAAATCCCAAATGATTAACAAGCTGATATGTGAAACATGCTAGTAGGAATGTCCCAAAAAGTGTATAAGGATATGGTCAAAGAAATTGACATATTTGCACCACAGAAGAAGCCATCTCAACAACAATGTGCTTCAAATGTATGTAATCATGATTGAATTTGTACATTTAAAAAATAATTTAGCATTGAATATTAATTTCCAAGTATTTTTTTTGTAAAAAAGAAAACAAAATGGAACTCATTAAGCACATAAAACAGGACGACATGGAAGAAAAGGGTTGATATCAAAGTTTTTTTAGTAATTATTAATATTTCCTTGTAACAATTCAAGGTTTCTTTTTTGTATATTTTAAGTTGTTTTACAAAAACCATCCTTGAATGTCGTCAAATAGGTGCTAACATGCAAAGGGGCCATTGGAAAAATTGATTGACATTGGGTTAAATATGGGTTGTGAGTATATGCTGGCATTGTGGAATTTGTAAGTATCTATGTTGTTTTACTTCTTCGAGTTTATAATTAATAGAACAAAAACATCCTTTATTCCAAATCTATGATTTATAATGGGGTTTAAAACATGCAGGAAACAAAGTATGGAACTACACTAGTAGAATACTTGTTGCAACAAGGCATGAGACTTGGTGTTGAAACCATGTGCACAATTTATGAGTCACTTATTGCTATGGTACATTTCTATTCGATTTACATTAATGTATATTATTTATTTCAATTTTCATTATTCTCACCAATGTTGATACACTCATTATACTTTATTTTTATGTTTGTAGATGACATACGATAAAAAATATGAAAACAATCGAAATAATCAACAAAACATTCATCAAAATAACCCAAGTTATGGAAGTAGCTTGAGCACTGACAATAGTTCCAACGAAGAATGATGCTCTATTTGGATATTGATGCAACCTGTTGTATTTTTTGAAATAATTGTCTGTGAAATTCATACATTTTGTTTAATGTAATGGACATAGTGTCCCAATTGAAAGGTAAGGAGTTACCAATAACAATCCCATTTCGTATGGCAAAAAGCCTCTTATTGATATATAATAAAATATATTTTAATTTATTCTATTGTGTTACCTAATGTAGTTGTGAAATGTTACACCACAGATTAAATATATGGATGATTAAATATTATAATGAAGAGATGTGAAACCTATCGATATAACAAATTAATCCAAACATCATATAAAAATTCTCTAATTAAAAAATAATTTATATGAATATTGTTATAAGATATATGCCGGTTTTTCAACGAATAACAATTTTAAAAATTACAATAATTGCACTATCATAAGTCGATGTTTCCAAAAAACAAAAAATCTCATACAAAAAAACTGGTGCGTCCCTAACATAAACATGCACTGATGCATTATGTTATATAAAAGCAATGTGACGACATCTTTTTGAATGAATGATGCGTTTTTAGAAAATGACAACACCAGGGTGTTTAGTTCTTCAAGCACCGATATTGTTTGCAATTAACGCTTGGTGCATTGAAAATTTTAACGCACTAATGAATTCATTGATGTAATGCCTTGGTCCTACAATATATTATTTCTAGCCTTGGCGCATTATTAAATTTAAAAATACTGATCCTTTTATAATTTTAGTGCACTGATGAATTTATACAAATAATATGCATTGGTGTTGCGAGTTTAAATAAAAGCACTGGGTCTACAATATTATTTTGTGTGCCTTGGTGTCATTCCTTAAAAGAATACCCCAGATATTTTTTTGATGTGTACACATCAAGGCAGTATACATTTCAGGAATTGATGTTCTTTGCATTCAACACTTCGGTGATTTTCATTATGTATGTTTCCCCAGTACATTTTGTATATGTAGTGCACTAGTGCTACTTTTTCCATTAAGAGCACCACAAAAAAAACATATTCTAAAACCTCCTACCACCTAGATTTTTTCAATTGTGATGAAGTTTTGTTACAGTCTCCACTAAAACATACATTATTAGAAACAAATGTTTTAGCAGATGTTTTTTTGACAATTTTGCCAATTTTATAACACTAAAAACCTTCGTTATAACCTCCGCTAAAAGGTATTTTCATCGTACTGTTGCTTGTGAAAATCCTAGCGAAATTGCTCACTTGATCCAATGCAAAACTTGTACACTCAATAATATACAATTGATAATTAAAATGTGCCTTTTCCTCCAACTCAACTAGGAAATTCAAATTGCATGTATGTCTAGGGCTATTTTTTGAAAATTTAGTTAACTAAGAGATCAGTGAGTTAACAACAATTACAACTATTCAACTGAACTCTTAATGACTGTATTCATGACTAGAGCTTAGATAACTGAGTTTCACTAACTATAACTCCACTAGATTGCTAGATTTTAACAATCAACTTATGCACAACTCTACTTCTAGCCCATGAAATCAAATTTACTTATTTAACTAAGTGGATTGGCTATGCCACTCATGCTAACTGCAACCCAATTCATCCTCCTGATGTGGAATTTCAAATTTCTCCATTTGTCTATGGCATAAGTAAATGAAGCCTTTTCTTACTACAATTTGACACTGTGGAGGGATATAATGATGAACGAGTGGAGATACTTGTGCCTGGAACTACGTCTATTAACATAACTATTGGAGACACACTACAAAGAGGGAGTCAGATATAGGTTCTTAAGTTTTTCAAGGCATGTTGTCAAGAGCTCCATTCTTAGTATACAAATTCACAAATCCTCTTTCAATTCACTACGTTTACACAATTTTTTATCACCATTGTTGCTACTATTTCCGATTCCAATGGTCCTAACCTTAATTCCACCTGTTCATGACAATGCCACTATTTAGGCTTCTTCTTTTAGGGATTTCTTGCTACATATTAGGACTTCTTAGGGATTTATTGCTTAACTTTTCAACATGTTCGATCCTTGGTTATTCAACATGGCTTGACATCAGAGACAAACCTCTTAATAATCCCCCCCTTTTTCATTGATGGAAACACACTTATAATAAATCCCCCACGCGATGATACTCCCACTGTCATCATGCTTCTTTATCTTTCTCACCCATTTTGACATCAATGGCAAAGGGTAACTCCTTTGACATTGGCTCTCCTCTTGATTGCATATTTTTCTTAACATGTGCTCCCTAATCAGATGGCTAAATATTTTTGAAAAATAACATATTTGATGTATCAACACTCTGTTATGAAACCAGCTCAAGAAAAGATAGAAAAGATAGATCAACGCCTTAGAATTCTGCCTCTTTGAGGGGGCAACCTCCTTTACATTACATAAATGAACAATTCTTGGATGATTCAAATGACAAAACTTCCTTTCTATATATAGGAGTCTAAGGAGTCACAATATAACCCAACCAACCTAACAATAATAATATAAAGCCACAAAAATAACAATAGAGGGATTCTATGGGGCACAATAATAACAATATGGGGATAATAGGGGCACAACAATATTAATAAGGGATGCAACTACAATAGTAATGGGGTAATCACTAGTATTATAGGGACCCAACATGCCCCTCTTCTTCAAAAAAGTGTTGTCCTCAACGTTTGAGTAGTTCTGGATGCTTTTGTATAAAATTCTCATCCTCCCATGTGGAATCTTCAGTGGATAAGTTCTTCCACTTGATAAGATACTCCGAAATTGATCGATTTCATAGCTGTCGAGTTCTTGTTTCTGTGACTGCTTCCGATTCCAATATAATTTTTCCTTCCTCGTTAAGTTCTGGCAATATTGTTTGAACTGGGAGCTTGTCCCCTATAACCTTCTTTAAACATGAAACATGGAAAACTGGGTGCAACCAAGAAGCTGCAGGAAGCTCCAATTTGTATGCCATAGTACCAATCTTTTGCAACACCTTGTACGGACCATAATACTTTGGTGATAATTTATTATCCTTCTTGGCTTGCTTGAGGGACATTTTCTTATATGGTTGTAGCCGTAGGAATACCCAATCACCTACATCAAAACTTCTTTCGCTGCGATGTTGATCTGCCTGTTGTTTCATTCTCATCTGTGCCAACACGAGATTATCCTTTAAGAGTTGGAGGACTTGTTGTTGATGTTTGATGTGATGTTCCACTGCTTGAACCTTAGAATTTTCTCTTAAATATGATGTGATGGATGGCGGCTAATATCCATAAAGTGCCATAAATGGGGTAATTTTTATTGCTGTATGGAAGGAAGTGTTATACCACCATTCAGCCAGAGGCAACCATTTGACCCATTGTGTCTGTTTATCAGATACAAAGCAACAAAGATATCCTTCCAAACATTTGTTTACTATCTCAGTTTGCCCATCAGATTAAGGATGATAAGATGAGCTATGAGCTAACTGAGTACCAAGACAAGAAAATAATTCTGTCCAAAAATTTTCAGTGAAAATGGGATCTTTGTCACTTACAATAATCTTTGGGTTTCCATGTAGCTTTTGAATTGTTTCCATAAATGCAGTAGAAACTGTACTGGCTTTAAATGGATGTGATAATGCACAAAAGTGTGCATACTTGGTAAGTCTGTCAACTACCACCATGATGACACTCTTTCCCTCAGACTTGGGTAAACCTGTGATAAAATCCATTGAAACCTCCTCCCAATGTTGGCTTGGAATGGATAAAGGTTGTAATAGACCCGGTGTCTTAATTGTTTCAACTTTATTTTGTTGGCAAACCAAACATTCCGCCACAAATTTTTGAATATCCAATTTAAGGCCATCCCAAAAAAATTCCTTCTTAACCCTGTGGTAAGTTTTTAAAAATCCTGAGTGCCCTCCTAAGGGAGAAGTGTGCAATTCCATAAGAATCTTTTGTTTTAGTTGGGAATTCTTACAGAGGTATAAGAGATCTTTGTACCATAAAGAATCATTTTGCCAGCTAAATGTATCAGACGTACTGGAATCTTGTTGTAACTTTCGAATAAGTGCCCACACTTCTTCGTCATTCTTCCATTCCTCCCTTGCTTCGTTTATCCAATCTGGTTGGATAATAGAAATGGTGCACAACAATGCTTCCACATCCTCATCCTTTCTTGAGAGTGCATCTGCCACCAAATTTTGCTTCCCTTTTTTGTAGATGATTTCAAAGTCATAACCCAACATCTTTGTGACCCACTTTTGTTGCTCTTCAGAGGATAATCTTTGTTCTAAAAAGTATTTAAGGCTATCATGATCCATTTTTACCTTGAAGTGTCTTCCCATTAGGTAGGGTTTCCATTTCTTAAGTGCATGGAGTATTGCCAACATTCCCTTCTCATAAATAGCTTTGTGTAAAAACTTTCCCTTGATTGGACGACTTTCAAAAGTAATGGGTCTTTCATCTTGCATTAAAACAACACCAATTCCATTTCCTGAAGCATCACATTCCACAATAAAGGTTTTTGTGAAGTCCGATGTAGTTAAGAATGGTGCTTGGCACATTGCCTCTTTAAGATGTTCAAAGGCCTTTGTTGCTTTTGGAGTCCATGAAAATGCATCTTTCTTCAATAATGTTGTTAGAGGTGCTGCTATTCTCCCATAATTCTTAACAAACTTGCAATAATACCCTGTCAACCTGAGAAACCCTCGCAGATGCTTTATGGATGTGGGGATTTTTCATTCCTTAATGGCTTTAATTTTGCTAGGGTCTACCTTAACTCCTTCATGAGATACAATATGACCCAGATATTTCACCTCTTGTACTCCAAAGAAACATTTGGATCTTTTTGCATATAATTGTTTCTCCTCCAATAGTTGTAGCACCCTGTCAACATGTTCAACATGATCCTTCCAAGACTTGTTGTAGATTAGTATATCATCAAAAAATACTAACACAAATTTTCTAAGGAATGGTTTGAAAATGGAATTCATCAAACCTTGAAATGTTGAAGGTGCATTGGTAAGGCCAAAAGGCATGACCAAAAATTCATAATGACCCTCATGAGTTCTAAATGTTGTTTTCGGAATGTCTTCAGTCTTCATTTTGATTTGATGATATCCTGAACGAAGATCCAACTTGGTGAAGTAAATTGATCCATGCAATTCATCCAGTAATTCATCAATGAAGGGAATGTGAAACTTATCTTTAATAGTGAGCTTGTTGAGCTCCCTATAATCTAGACACATGCGCCATGATCCATCCTTCTTGTGCACTAATACTACTGGAGCAGAGAAAGAACTTTGACTCAGTTGAATTATACCAGCCTCTAGCATTTCTGCAACCATACGTTCAATTTCACTCTTTTGGGCATAGGGATATCTGTACGACCTGATGTTTGGAGGAACACTTCCTGGAATCAAATGAATAGCATGATCATGATCATGATCATGAATAGGTGGGAGACCTTTGGGAGTCTCAAATACCTTGGAATGATTGTCCAAGACTTTTTGGAGATCTGGAGAAATAGATGATTGCAATGTGGAAACATCTAGCGAACATAATTGTGCAATTACACCCCTTTGTTCCTTTTTTAGAAGCTTTGTCATACCATTAGAGCTAATTATCTTTCCTGGTTTCCCTGCAATACCCCTTAATTCAACTTCCTTTCCTTCCACGAAAAATTTCATGAAAAGTTCTTGAAAATTAAAAGCTATTGTACCCAAGGATTGTAGCCATTGGACTCCTAGTACAACATCAGCACCTCCCATTGGAATGGAAAGCATTGGGCTAGTCAATACATATTCTCCCATCGATAGCTTGATATTATGGCACTTTCCAGAGCAATTTATTGTTCCTCCATTTGCAACCATCACTTGACACTCTGGTGTTGGATATAAGAAGCAATTCAATTCTTTTGCTACCTTACAATGAATAAAATTGTTGGTACTTCCTGAATCAATCAACACTATTACCTTTTTCTTCTTGATTTGTCCTTCTATCTTGATGGTTTGAGGAGTGGTAATTCCCGCCAATGCATTACAAGATATGGTTGGATCCATTTCTTCTTTGTCTAGGCTTTGTTCCTGGAGTATATCCTCTTCTTTTGACCTTTCTTGCTCCTTTTCTTCTTCCTCTTCACAATCTATGTAGAATAATTTCTTCTCAGCACACTTATGACCTTTAGTGTATTTTCTATCACAACTGTAACAAAGCCCTTTTTCTCTTTTTTCTTTCAATTGTTGTGGTGTCAACCTTATAGGTTGTGGAAGACTAGGGGAAACCACACTTCCATCTTTATAGTTGTGAGTGGTATGCTTCCTGGTTGCCATAATTTTGCTTTCCATTTTTCTTGCTAACCTGAATGCCTTCTCTAATGAATCAGGTTCCCAAAGGCGAACATCATGTTGGATATTATCCCTTAAAGTCCCTATGAACACATCAATCCTATGCTTCTCTGGAATATTTTTTACCCTTATGTTCAATTTTTGGAACTCCTCAATGTGCTCCATTATTGAACCCTTTTGTTTGAGACTTATCAATTGGCTAAAAAAAGTGTTGCTTTTTGTATCCTCATAATGTGCTATCAATTCTTCCATAAAAATTGACCAAGTGATAATTTGTTTACGAGAGCAAAGCCATTGATACCATACAAACTGATTTGGTTCTAAATATAAAGTTGCAATACGTACCTTTTGTGTGTTTTGCACATTATTGAGATCGAAAAATTTCTCCATTTGTAATATCCATGTTGCGGGATCCTTGCCATCAAAATTCCTCATATCTATTTTTGGAATATGGTGGGTCTTCGATCCCACATTAGAGTCTAAGAAATCATGATTAACATTTCTTTTGTTCGCATCATGAGTTTCCTTTACTACCTTTTCACCATTAGTAAGTATTTCTTGTAGAAAATTTGTCAAATCTGTCTTCAAATTTGTGTTCAAATCTATCTTCAAGTTGTCCATCTTAGCTTCCATGCCATTCATATTAGCTTCCACACCATTTATCTTAGCTTCTGTTAGCTTTTGTGAGTGTGACATTTGTTGCACTTGTTCTTGTAATTTTGATATATCATGTAGCATTTCTTCCTCTTCTTCATGAGTCATGCTAGAGCTTTCAGGTTTCTTACTAGGTGTTTGCATTTTCTTTCCTCAGGGCATCAGTTACTGATAATAATGCTCTACTATGCCCTTTGAATTCCTTCAAAATAAATTTTCAAACCAAGCTTAAGCAAAAATTTAAAAAAATCTACACACCTTTTTTCACTTTGTAGGAGCTCGATATTGCCTCTGATGTATCTCTGTACTTTCTAATCATCCAGTTCTGAAATTGCGATATGCAGTAGCCCTCTGTGTCCTCTTTTCAATCCCACCAGTCTGACCCAAATTGGATTCTCCAAGGAAGAGTTATGCGAAATCTCCCACAGTGACTTGATTATATACTAGTTCAGTAGAGCGAACTTGTACGACGTGCCACGAGTCACAGTTTCGACCTTTTGCTATGAAAAATATCTACAAGAAACTACAGTCAGTCCTCTTTCTATAACTTATGACGAAATTTCAATCCGATGCTCAGAGAGAAAGTTATGACGATTTTCCCCAGGTCACCTGTTTGGAATGTAATTCAGGAGTCTGCAAAAAGGCCAACTTCCTCAGATCATATCTCCGCAAATATAGCATGAAAGGCTCTGAAATTCGGACCCAAGGTTTAGCACAATGTCTTCTCAAATGGTTTTTTTTTTTAGCTTCTGAAACTTCACAGAAAAAAGTTATAGCAAAAATTCGATGATGACCTATTTGGAGCAGCGAAACCCTAGAATCCAAGGCTCTGAAACCAAATGTTATGAAACCAGCTCAAGAAAAGATAGAAAAGATAGATCAACGCCTTAGAATTCAGCCTCTTCGTGGGGGAAACCTCATTTACATTACATAAATGAACAATTCTTGGATGACTCAAATGATAAAACCTCCTTTCTATATATAGGAGTCTAAGGAGTCACAATATAACCCAACCGACCTAACAATAATAATATAAAGCCACAAAAATAACAATAGAGGGATTCTATGGGGCACAATAATAACAATATGGGGATAATAGGGGCACAACAATATTAATAAGGGATGCAACTACAATAGTAATGGGGTAATCACTAGTATTATAGGGACCCAACACACTCCCCGTTTTTATCTTATTCAGTTTATTCACAAAATCAAAAGGATCTCTCCGATCATTGTTTCCACCATCAATTAAAAAATAATTGTTGGCTTCTTCTTGACCACATTAAGATGATTGGATCGTTGATAAATTACCTCTTCTACTAGTTTCATACTAGAAGACTAATTGGTTCCACCTGCTGCAACATATTGAATAAGCCTATCCACCATATCTTCCTTCATCTCTTGCATTCCTAGAGAAACTGCTTTTGTATTGTCAAACATAACCACATATAAAGAATCATCACTAGTAGTTCTATGCCTAGTAGTAATGAATTGAATAATGGCCTCATACACATAACCCAACCTACAATTGTGCCAAGATATAAATTTGGCTATGGTTGGTTTCATATCGAGACTAGACATTGAACCAACATGTACTTCAAACTCTGAACAACACACCACTTTTTGACAACAATTACAATACATATCAATGTCTTGCTTATATCCATCACCAAATTGTTGTCCTTTATGATAGTAACCCAATCGAGTTCCATCTTGTAGACTAGAAGGCATACAAATAAGCTTATGAAGCTTTGTCACCCTCAGTGGTTTCTTAGGTGTTTTTGAGCCCAAACCCTTAGAATGAGGCCTTTCCCTTCCTGTCTTTACATTATTAGACCCACCAGCAAGTTCTCCGCATTTAGAAATTGTAAGAAAACTAACCTTTGTAATGTATTTTTATTGAGGATTTGTTTGTTGTGATTAACCAAAAGCACATTTGGAACATGTTTTGTGTGACCTCACTCCTCTTGACAGGCTAATATGTGCTCCACATGTTTGACGCTCCATTATTTTTTTGCTTTCTATGCTTTATATAGATTCCTTATCCGAGATCTTGTCAAATATAATAAACGTGAAAATCTCCACTAGTTCACGAAGATATGTTCCATTCTCTAAAAATATGAAATTACTTGGCTTCTTTGCTCCATTAACAACACGCTTCTCAAAATTGGAAATGTTGAAAAACTTTTCTCCTTTTCAAATATCATATTTACATTGGATTTCTTGCCCTGTAATCCTTCCATTGAGTTGCATGTTCCCTCCTTGGGTCAAATATTAAACATCACATCCTTCCAACAAGCTTGTCAAAAGTAATATTTTGTTGCTTGTAGGTACCTGTGTCAATATTATCTCTTTAACTAGTGTTCTATCAATAGAGGAAGCTTGGTTGTAATTTAATCCTGTTGGTGTATTCCTACTGAAGTTTATTTGTTTATTGTTGGGCATATGAGTTCCCAAGACTTTGCTTTAATATGCATATTTCACATCTTTTCCATACCAAATTCTCCTCAAGTATATTTCCTACCCTAAAATGAGCATGTTTGTCTCACAAGTTCAATGAAAATTTCACAAATGTCATATGCTTATGACAAACATGCTCATTATCACAAAGATGTTCATCACTTGTCATTTTATGGAAATGATCTTTGTAACCACAACTTCGTGGACACCTCTTTGTTATTCTTTCCACCATCTTGTGTATTAATATTTTATTCTTCTCCATTGGAATGAAAGCTCCCGAACTCTTGATCTTGCTTCATTTAGAGAATATTAGTTGTTTGATGGAGACTATTTCGACAATTATTAAGTAATTAACACTAGCAAATTGATTCTCAATTGGTGACTCCAAAAAGGAATTCTTACAATGATCTCTGATCATCCACATTAGGCACTCGTTGTGAGATGTGTTTATCCTCCCTCTGAGAAATCAAGATAAGATGGTCATCTTCCTTATTTCTGCACAATTCCATTTGTATTTTGGAGGTGGCTCTGAGTCAAAAAGGTGTAGGATTTAATAATTTAAGCTTATATTTTGATTATTCAATGCTAGTTCATGCTATTCTTATTTTCTTCTCCAAACTTTGGCGAAATTTTCTCTCTGCCTAATAGGAAGTTTTTCCTTTTTGACTTGCTTAGGAGACCATATCATGTTGCTTTTTCAATCAAATGTTACATGTGTAAGATTGTGACATTTATAACATTCTATATTGTTCATGAACAATGAATCATAACTTCTGTTTTAACTAGGGGGTCTTGTGGTTTTCTAGCTAACAACTTGATTTCTTGAAGATTGATAAGGGCTTCTTTTTCTATAATTACTCTTGGTATAGGCCCTATAATCTCTTGCCTAATGCCCAAAATTAGTAAATGAAAAGCAATGTCCAAATAATATGGTTTGATACCTAGATGAGAATACTTCCCTTTTTGGTCTTCTAAAGTTATTTTTCTTCGGAGGAGGCTCATGCATTTGTGATTCTTACTGCGGCTTTCATTGTGTATGAGACCCCTTGAGAGAATTAGCACAACTTCTCGGTGGAGTGGTTCTTTCACACTTATCTTTATTTATTTCCTTGATTTCACTAGGACTAGAGCTCTAAAGGATATTAACACAAATTTCAAGTTTTACCTTAATTTTGCCTTTAGGTGACTTAGGGTTTTCATCGTTTTTGCATGAAGTCTCATATTTATATCCAATTCCTAATTTGTCAAATGGTGATCTCTTACAATTGAGAATACCATTCAATATTTGAGAAATTTTCAAGTTCTTATTGATCTTGTCAACTTCATTCCTCAATGAAACGATATTGTCTTCAAGCCTATCACAATCTTCTTTTTTCTTCATCAGCTGGATATTCATCAATTCTTCTACTCTCTTTGCTTCTTATGGCTGAATTTTCAAGGGGATGAATTCTTCTTAAAATCTTCCTTCAAGGTCATGATTCTTTTCTTCAACGTCTTGCATCTTATTTTTAAGCTCTTTATTTCTTTTCACAACCCGTCTATTTCACCTAGGGAATCTATACGATCTACTTCATAGTCTTCTTCACCTTTAGAGTCTTCCTTGCCTTCAATTTTTTCTTCATCACATTTGTATTCTTGATTCACATGTTCTGGTTCTATGTACATGAGAGAATATTCCTTCAAGTAGGGATTTTGAAGCTTTTTCCAAAGCTCTTTGGATGATGAGTTTTATCCCACTTTGAATCTCACAAAATATGATAGGCCATTCACAATGGAATTCAATTCTTTTGTGTTGTTTTTACTTGACTCTTTTGTCGCTGCATCAATTGATGGGGGTTTTGAGGCTATGTATCATGTAAAAATTGAATCCAAGACATCATATGCTAGAGCCAAAAATTAGAACTAAATTATTGAGTTCCATGACACATAGTTTGTTCCATGAAACAAGGGAGCTTTTCCAACTTGCCTGAATTTTGAATTCATGACCGATGAGGAGATTTCTTTAAAGGGTTTGGAGGATTTCCTTCTTGACCTTTCCATAAGTTCTTCGAGGATCTTCCTTTTAGGTGTTAGGATGTGACTGAAGGTACTAAATCTGATACCAATAGTTGGAAATACTGGGGGGGGGGTTGAATCAATATTTCATTAATTATCCAGTTTTAATTAACAAATCACTACATTAATAATTCAAGATTGAACACATGAACATAGAATATTTATATCTGGAAGTTTTTTTTCTTAATATAAAGAGTACAATCAAGTTTATTAGCTCCGACTGAAAATTTTGTAGGCACCAACTTATAGGAGACATTGATCCCCCACTTGAGCACCAACTCAATGAATTCGTGGGCACCAACCCACAAGAGACACCGATCTCTTAAATGAGAACCAACTCAACAACTTTGTAGGATTTAACCTCCTCAGTTAAGCACCAACTCAACAAAATTCATTGGCATCAAGCCAACTCCAAGTTATATGTGGATTTCTTGTCAATTACTTTTTTGATTCACAAATATTTAGGAAATCATCATCAACCATGTAATCCTCAAGTTTTCTCTTTCAAGCCTAATCACAATGATTGCACTTGCCTTGTCTTCAACTACCCTTAGCTCTTAGAAGTTCTTTGGGTTTGAACACCAATGCACTCTCTAAAAATCTCAGCTTTATAAAAGAGACACCCTTCATCGATCTCGAACTCCATAGAATGATCCAGACCAAGTACCAATACTAGCTGAGCCACACATTATTGATCACCATAAAATAAATGAAATGAAATGATATTTTAAAGTCCATAAGACTAAATATAGTCTATGGTACCACCAATTTCCCTTCTTTTTTCCTTTTTCAATTCAATCCTCTTCTTATTCAAATTAATGATGAGCTACCCCAACCTTCTAATAGTCTCCTCGTTGAAAATACAATGCTAAGGAAACAATGCTAACATATTCCCATAACTATCCCTGATGTCTCTGAAAGCATCACATTCCAAAATGAAATGTTTTTTCGATTCCACTGCCCTAGACCTGCAAAATCTACACACCCGTTCTTCCCAAGCTTCTTTAGGTTTTTTCCACCGTCCCGTTTCACACTGAAGTTGGTGCAAGTTAATTCTTAATTGAGAAATAATAAACTTTTCCCTCCACATAATTCTAGCTCCAATGTTCTCCTTTTGTTGGAGATCACAAGTGGAGTTGAATTCCTCAACATAGTACTTCTTCTTTCTACCCAACTCTTTTCCCGATATATGTTTATGAAACTTCTCGATAACAAAATTCATGAGATCCTTTCTATTCATGGGACAAGAATTGAGGTAGATATTCCATTTTTCTTCCATGTGTAGTTTCATCTCATCCATGTTTTCTTTCTTTCACTCATGCCTTCATTGAAGATAACATTAGGCCATCTACCTACAACCATTTGCTCAATTATTTTTAAATATCTTATGAGACACAACATATAAATTGCTTTGATGGGAGTTACTCCTATTTTATTCAACATTATCTCATAAAGAATCACACTTTTTATTTTTAACTTGCTCATGAGCAAGCATTTTTTGATTTTCTCAATTTGTTTCCATTTTGACGGGGGTACTACTAGCCCACAATTCACACCCATATAATATCACTAGAAAAAATAGGAGTCCAAAGAGCACTTTAATCATTTTCCAATCCCATATCTCTGTCTCTTTGCTTTTTTTTTGAAGAGCATATAATGCTTTCCACCCTCCTTAAATTCCCTTCTTTCTGCAGTCCTCCCAATTAAGCTTGTTGTTGAAATCAATCCCAAGGTACTTGTACTCATTTACTTCTTCAAGATTTTTTCCTTCAAAGAAGAATGTATGCTGGCTATGCTTCCTTTTATAAGAGAAAATCATTATTTTGGTATTGCTAGTATTTACTTGCATCCCCACTGCTCAACAAAAATGCTCAAGGGCATATAAGTGCATTTGCAATCCATGGGCCAATTTATCAATCAATACTAGGTCATCAACATATAAAAGAATCTTTATCACAAACTCCCCCAACTAAACACAATCTCCACCTTGAAAATTTAGCCACTCTTCCAGTTTATCAATATATAAACCAAAAAGAGTAGGGGATAATAGGAAACCTTTCTTGAATCCAATATCACTTATAAAGATTTTTGAAATGGCTGTTGAAGTTCTAATTTTTACTTTCACCTCTTCATAGAGCCTATAGATAGTGGCTCTATAATGCAAAGGAATTTAAAGTTCTTCCATTCTATGCCACAAATTATCTATAGGGATTGTGTCAAATGACTTTTTGAAGTAAACAAAGTAGAAAAATACTTATCCTTTGTCCCCCCAAGCCTTTTCAATAATGTGTCTCAGTGTGATACCATGATCCATTGTAGAATCCTTCAGCCTAAACCCCGCTTGTCCTTTTTCCCTCTTTCTTTTATTTCTGCCAACTTACTGATTCTATTTTTTACCATGTTATCGAAAATATTTGCAAACAAAGAATTGATCATAATGATTCTATAGTTGGAAGGATTATTAATGTCTCCACTTTTAAAAAGGGGTATTGCTAGGGTAGTTGTCCAGTCTCTTTGTAATCCTTACTAAACGATATTGTTGAATATTTCCATGATGTGTGGTGCAAGAGTGCTCATTACCCACTGTTGAAGAAAGTGTAACTAGGTTTGGTCTTCATGACATTGTAATTATGTTCTTATGTAAAAAATATATTTATTGTATTCCTTGCATCATGGGTTTCATGAGAAAGAAGTGTCATTCATAGATCAAAGAATTCTTCCTGATGACTTTAGAATTTTTCATAATTAAAGAGATCTTCTTGAGCATGAGAAAAATATATATGAGTCTTTAGAAATTTCAAGTAACCCTCCAAGACAAGCACAAGAATAAGTCTGTGAGCAAAACGATGTGAAAGACAATCATGTCGGCCTCAAAGCATATATAGATGTCAAGTGGGCTCAAAAATGAAGTCACAACGGTTCACTGGTTCATGTCGGCTTGCATACATCAGAAAAACAACTATATATACGTATCTAGAGTCATCATAGGATCACAGAACTTCACATAAGCCTCTACAACTTAAGATGAGGACATAACTTTGGCATACCTCTGAAATCTCGATGACAATTAAAGTGATCTCCTCACATACCTCTCTACAGTCTCGGCCTAGTTAAAGGGTCACTGTAATACAATCTCGACATAGTTACAGTAGACCTCGGTGCAAGTTGAACAAAGCTACAGTCTCAGAGAAGATCACACTGTAGAAGAAGATATAGTGATAATATTGACATTCATGTTAGAGGAAGAATCTTGGTGTATTATATATCCTAGACACAGTCATTTCCTCGACATCACTGTGATCATGATAACAATCATCATCTTAATAAAGATGAAAAACTTGGTGCAATAGTCACATGTATATACATATCTCAGTATATAGACCTTGATGTCATGGTGAAGGTCTCAATGAAGGAGTAGCATCGATCTCAGTAAAAGTGCAAAAATGTTCTCGATGAAGGTACATCAAGGTGTTAATATCTCTGTAATGCATGACTTCGGTGGAGCAACAGTAATGAAGATGATCCCAGAAGTAACAAAGAAGAGGATTGGTGTCTTGGTCTTGGAGTGGCCTAATAGGTCAGGGGTCGTGGTCTTGGTATTCGTCAATTGGAATCTCTATAAGAATAATTTTGTGTGGGTTTTCCTCTCCAAGAGGGAGAGGTTTTGGCCCTGGCAGAAAGCCAAATATCTTGTGTTCTTGTCTCTTTGTTTTGGTAGCTATTTGATGAACTAAATAAGACACACTCTAATAATAAAAAGTGAAGATTGAATAAGAAGAATAAGTTGAAACACCTCACAAATAGTTATCATTCTAAGAAGAATCTCATTAACTACACTTTCCCTAAGATTCTTCAACATGGTATCAGAGCTAAGGTTCAGAAGTCAAAGGAAGGGAAGAAACGAGACATTCAAGGATCAAGTTTCAAGCAGGGCATTGAAGCAAGCTAAAGGATACCAAGATCTACATTGAAGAATCATCTTGATCAAACCCTAGATCAAAGAAGCAGTCTTTAAGAATAGTCTACAACAACAAGGGTTTTGGAGAGCAACAATCAAAAGATGAAGCATTCAAAACTCTAGTACATGGAAACAATTTTGGCGCCTCCCATAGTTTCGGTCAATGACATATTAAAGATTCATACTACAATATTTGTCATCTCAAATCATTAATGTTTTATACTACAAGGTTCCATAATTCCACTTATGTAGCCCAAGTATAACAAAAATTTATTAGATGTATAAGTCAAGGTAGCTTGAAGGAAAATAAGGCAATCTTCCTATCAGTACATCAAGGATCCCATCCAAAGGAAGCATCAATACATCTGCTTCAACCACTTCCAACATGATCAAGGTGAATATTTCATCTTCACATCTCAAGTAAGTATTTTTATTAATCAATTTGGTAAAATGACTTCATGATTGCAAGGAGATCTATAGGTTGGATGGGTCATCAATATTCCTTGCATAGAATAAGGAGGATTTTCATAATCCTCATAGATAAAAGAAGTCAAGTGAACATACCAATGAAAAATGTCTCCTTTAAATTCATGGGAGGAAACTCTTAAGGCCCTCTCATTCCTATGTAGCAAGAAAGGAGACATCATATAGATGTATATGATAAACTCATTCTCTAGAGGTGTAGTGAAGAAGGTCACATGAAATCTGATCTACATGAAAGTAATGGATATCAAATGATGTAGGATATATCCATAAGGTCCCATCTACAAGATCTAGGAAGGAAGATAACCATAACTGATCTATAATGCATAAAATCAAGGTAACAAATACCCATGGGATAATAAAGTCACCAAATTTTAACAACTTATCGTCTCTATGATAAATAGAGAAAGACAAGTTGATGGCAAAAATATTTAAGGTCAAAAGAACTCAATCATGCACAGAAAGGAAAGGGAAGTTTGGTCCTCAAACAAGACATAATAGTATAGCTAAAATTATGGAAATATTATGGAAGCTCATATCACCAGATAGATGAAGGAAGCCGAATAAAAGGACCAAGGAAAGAGGGAGTAACAAATCTTTGTTATGATTGAGATAATATCCCTCACAAAAGGGTCCTATCATAAGCTTATGTTATAAGATATGACAATGATAATAAGATGAATATTGGCATCATGGAAGCATTAGAAACCAGAGCTTGTGACATCACCATGGGAATCATGAAGGACAAATCCATGGCAGACAAACATGTAGGATATAGCTCTTGAGCATCTCAATGAACATTGCAAGAAAGGAAGAAGTCATCCATGACAAGGCTCATCATACATCAAGTCAAAAAGGAAACATTTTCCATATGGGTATATATAAATATCCTCAAGATTCTATGATAGAATACTCATTTAAGGGTTCACTAATCTAGAGGAGAAGCAAGTGTTTCATCAAGAACTCCAACTTGTGGAATTCATAGACGATGTTATGGTGACACAAGAAGCAGATCAAGGGGTTGAAGACACGTCAATCAAGGAAGCTACTGAAGGAAGCCTAGATGACCTAAATATGAAATAAGGTATGTATACTTGTATTAAATTCATAATGTCATGTCGTATGGTTGCATGTAACATGGATCATTACTTCTAGCTTAAGAAGAATGATCAAGAAAAACAAGATCTCCTCCTCTGAAAGGATGCAGGAAGGCATAAAAGTCACACTAGATGAAATCAACATAATATGCGAAGTATGAGGAAGTTGACTATAATGAAGAAACTCTAATTGAAAGCTCCTGGGAATGGAATTTGTGAGGAAGGAAGAGATCGTGAGATATGCAACCATGATGAAAGCAATCAACATCCAAAAGATCATGAAGACTTGACTAGGAAATCTCCCAAAAAGATATGAAGACTGTGATGGAAAAAAATGAAGACCCTTGACAATGATATCTTTGGGAGATGTGTCAACATGTATGTAGGATGATGATACCTATAGAAAGATGTCATGATGAAGAGCCATCTCCTAAGGTATGATTTGATTTAAATATTATGTTTTCATTTCTTGAATAATATTTGGATAAGTTCATGTAGGTCTACTTACAAATACAACTAGCATTCATGTGGTGGATAGAAGAAGCATGGTAAGGAAGAAATAGCTATATGAAAAAGGTTCCAGATATGAAGAAGGCCACTTTCCATGAAGAAAGGAATGACATGACGAACTAAGGAGGAAGGTGATTGATTGATGTTTCCCTACAAGGAAGAAGCTCAATTGAATTTCATGACATCAAGGAGAGAAGTTGATAAAGTAGCTGAAGGACCCACGAAGAAGAAGTTGCTGATGTATAGAAGAGTCCTTATCTAAGAGGGAGCCATCACAAGTTCCTGATTAAAAGGGAGCTTGGGAAAGTTATTGATCATAGGGTAGACACAACATTCTTATATTCACTTTGGAAGAAAGAATGGAGGATTGGGTAATCATCTAGAATTCGATGCTCTTTGAGGATGTGTAAGGCATCTAAGACAAGAGTAAGAAATAAGACCGATATTATTTGAGGGTTGGGAACCCAAGATAAGAATAGTCCTAGAAGGTCATACTTAGTGAACACCTGGGTGGGTATTTACCTTGAGAGGCAATGATGAAAGTGTCTATAATCATTGGTATCACCAACATTGTGCTCTGATATAATGAAGAGATAGATCTATTAGTCAAGGCCTTGTTGTGGAAACAATGTTGGTTACTATTATGTTATACAAATGGGTTACTAATCCGATTCTTCTTATGAGAAATTATTCAGATTGAGAATGACTAGTACCATTATGAATAACTCCCTAGTTAAGAGGGAGTGTTGAAGAAAGTGTAACTAGGTTCGGTCTTCATGACATTGTAATTATGTTCTTATGTAAAAAATATATTTATTGTATTCCTTGCATCATGAGTTTCATGAGCAAGAAGTGTCATTCATAGATCAAAGACTTCTTCTTGATGCCTTTAGGATTTTTCATAATTAAAGAGCTCTTCTTGAGCATGAGAAAAATATATATGAGTCTATAGAAATGTCAAGTAGCCCTCCACAACAAGCACAATCCTCTAAGACACACACAAGAATAAGTCTTCCAGCAAAATGATGTGAAAGACAGTCATGTCGGCCTCAAAGCATATATAGATGTCAAGTCAATTAAAAAATGAAGTCACAACGGTTCACTGTTTCATGTCAGCTTGCATACATGGACAAACAACTATATATACGCAGCTAGAGTCACTACAGGATAACAAAACTTCGCATAATCCTCTGCAACTTCGGATGAGGACAAACCTTTGGCATACCTTTGAAATCTCGGTGACAATTACAGTGATCTCCTCGCATACCTATCTGTAGTCTCGACCTAGTTAAAGGATCACTGTAATACATTCTCGACATAGTTGCAGTAGACCTCGGTGCAAGGAGAACAAAGCTATAGTATTAGAGAAGATCACAGTGCAGAAGAAGATATAGTCGTAATCTCAACATTCATGTTAGAGGAAGAATCTCAGTGTAGTGTATATCCTAGACACAGTCATTTCCTCGACATCACTTTGATCATGATAACAATCATAATCCTAATAAAGATGAAGACCTCGACGCAAAGTCACATGTATGTACAAATCTTAGTATATAGACCCTATGTCATGGTGAAGGTCTCAATGAAGGAGTAGCACCGATCTCAGTAAAAGTGAAACAATATTCTCGGTGAAGGTACAACAAGGTGTCAAGATCTCAGTAATGCATGACTTCGGTGGAGTAACAATAATGAAGATGATCTTAGAAGTAACAATGAAGAGGATTTGTGTCTTGGTCTTGGAGTGGCCTAATGGTTCAGGGGTCATGGTCTTGGCATTCGTCAATTGGAATCTCTATAAGAATAATTTTGTGCGGGTTTTCCTCTCCAAGAGGGAGAGGTTTTGGCCATGGCAGAAAGTCAAACATATTGTGTTCTTGTCTCTTTGTTTTGGTAGCTATTTGATGAACTAAAGAAGGCACACTCTAATAATAACAAGTAAAGATTGAATAAGAATAATAAGTTGAAACACCTCAAAAATAGTGTGTGTGTTTTTTTTAACACGATCAAATATTGGTTATATTGAAAAAAATAAAGAGGAGCATACTCCTTTTACAATCGATGAGGTCTGGATTCAAGTAGAAAGATGAAAATGGGAGCGCATTCCCTATTTCTATGCTTGAAATCCAATGTTCTTTGCATTCCTTTGTCTATATTGGCATATTGCCTTACATATTGTCCTAAAAGTAAAATAAACTTGTAGTACATTAAATTATTATTCGATTTTTCAGTATTGATTGACTGACTGCTCCTGTTGAGAGTGGTGCTTCTTGCTTTGCTGAACGGAGTTTTCCCCTTCCTGGCTCTGAGTGATTGACTTGATATAGGCTATGGCTTCCTCTAGATGCTTACATTTGTTTTTGAGTTCTAGTATTTCAGCTTTCTGATTATCAATATCTCTCTGTTGATAAATGTTCTCCCTTCTCATTTCTGACCTGAGTTCCTGGAGTGCATCATTGAACCTGCTTATCATGAATTTATTTGCCCTACATGTGGGACATCCATCATTTTTTGCAGCTCTTTCAATTGGGTTGCATTCCATTTTGATCCACTGATTTGCTATATTTTTTGTAGATCTTCTATTCCTCTTGTGTGTGCTCTTACTGTTCTTGCTGTTTTCTTGAGTATGCCTTCTGCTGATATTGTTTTTCTCTGCTTCACTATTTTTTGAAGAATTTCCTTCTTTTAAAGAAAGATTTGACCTAAAGCAACCTATCACTGCCCAAGAGATAAGGAGGCATAGAAACCCCCAATTTGGAATAGTGGAGATGCACTGAGACTGATTTGAAGAGATGCTCTGTAACCGATTTGATGAGATGTCTGCTGGAATCTTAGCGATGGCTGAGTGGGTAATGAAGAAATCGCAGGGGGAAGACAGATGACTCTACAGGAGGTGTTGAATATTTTGGTGAGAGGGTGAATCACTAATACATTTACACAGGGAAGTGAAAACAAATAACAGAGAGCTATTACGATTCAGGGGAGAAATACACAGGATGGTGTGGAGAGCGCTATGCCTGTTGATGATCACAAAGTTACGAATGTTGTTGTAGTGATTGGGGATGGGCACTCGCTTACAATTTATGGATGCACATTTTCTTTGAGACTTGATAGTGATATGACGAATAACAACGCTATTCATGCAGAGAATATCTCTATCCTCCTTGGCCTGCGGGCTAGGGATGGAGGCAAATTTGTTTTGGATTTTCTGATTATACACATGTGGATGCCAATTGAGTACATTTGCTAACATATCACCTTATGATATTTATTTGTGAAAATATCTATGGTTTATGATTAGTAAAAGTTTGTATTAATCTATTTCAATAACACAAATTAATAAACCCTTTTTAATCAACAACCTTCAAGGTGTTTAACGCGAAAACAAGCAAATGAAGTGTATGACAAGAGTAAAGACTTGAAGATGCTTAAGATATTTATAAAGCATCAAAATGGTAAAGCAATAACATAATACAATTTCTTCATATCTTGCTTTTGTATAGCCTTGCTCATAATATATTTTTGTGTACGATATAAAGAAGAAAGGTGATTTGTAATAGCCCCGGGCTAAATTTCATGTAATAAAGTTAATAAAAAAAAATACAACCAAGGTCATGGGTAACGTAACATGGTAACTATACAACTATAAGTTTAACCATGTAGTAAAAGTTTGTACTAATCTATTTCAATAACACAAATTAATAAATCCTTTTTAATCAACAACCTTCAAGGTGTTTAACACGAAAACAAGCAAATGAAGTGTATGACAAGAGTAAAGACTTGAAGGTGCTTAAGATATTTATAAAACATAAAAATGGTAAAGCAATAACATAATACAATTTCTTCATATCTTGCTTTTGTATTTTTCCTTTATTAACTTTATTACATGAAATTTAGCCCGGGGCTATTACAAATCACCTTTCTTCTTTATATAAGGGTTGTTCCTAGATCGACTTCTTGGATAATGAGCTAATGTCGACAAGAAGCGATCAGTCATAGGAGGGCCTTAGTGAATCCCACATCAATGACACGGAACGGAGCAAATGATTTTAACGGAGTTGAAAACGATCTGGTGATATAAGGTTCAGGGTGGCGGTCATGAAAGAATGGAGCGTAAATGTATTGCAGTGGGTGAGACACAGGTGAATTCTCTGAGCGACTTCTCTTGAACATATCGGCGACACTGACATGATGGATTGGTAGCATTAACCCCAAATATGGATGGTGTGACGGAACCATGGTGATGTGACTAGTGAATGGAACAACCCAATCCGACTCGGATGCAGAGTGAAAGTATTTGACTATCTAGATGATGTTTTTGAACATACCTAGATGGAGCTTTTAGATGTAGTGATTCTTTCACTTCGTATTCCTCTTATTCTTCATAATTCTTCTCTTCTTCCTCTTTCAAGTCTTCATTTACTTATAGCTAAAGTTGAGGAAATACTTCATCCACTCCTACACTAGTGCTTCCAACTAATTTGCATAGTCTTTTGTTGTAACTTCTATAGCCCTTACTTTTGTATGCACACCCAATATAAATTCCTTCATCTGTTTTCGTGTTAAACACCTTGAAGGTTGTTGATTAAAAAGGGTTTATTAATTTGTGTTATTGAAATAGATTAGTACAAACTTTTACTAATCATAAACCATAGGTATTTTCACAAATAAAATTTCTTCAAATAAATCATTAAACCGAATAACGATGTTAGAATAGACTGCTATCCACTTACACTATATAATAAGGTATAGTAAACAAAAACATATTTTAACCAATAAAATTTCTTCCAAATAAATCATTAAAACCAAATAACGACGTTGGGATAGACTGCTATCCACTTAGATAAACATGGCAATAATTGTCCAATAAATTCTTAAACGGAAACCCCGTAAATAATCACTAGCATTGGTTCTATATGCATGTTGTGTGCAACTTACATGGGAAACGCAACAAATAGATATTGTTTTAAAGACCAATTGTTATTCCCTTGGAGTTTCAACGTTTTATAATTTAAGAGCTCAAACTGATTTTGTGATCTTAAATTGTTTTTTTTCAATTATCCTTGAGCCTAATAGTAAACTGTAGGCTTCGGCTTTGTTATTTGTGGTTTCTCCCAGGCCCCATTCATAAGTGACAATCTCTTTCCCATCTAGATCACTTAACAATCCTCCTGCTCCTGCTTTCCCTGGGTTGTTTTTCGATGCCCCATCGAAAAATATACTGAATCTATTTTGTTTTTCTCTCCATCCTTCAAGTTATTTTTCACTCATCCTTAGTTTCCAATTTCGAGCGATAGGAGCTTTCTTTGGTTCTGCTTTCTAAGTGTTTTTCAATATAGCTTTCCCAATCCAATCTCTCTCCTCTTGCTGAAGATTGCTGTGATCCACTGCTGACATCCCTTTAGTGTTTAAAATTTCTGAAACTAAACCCCAAGTTTTTGATAAGATTCTACCTGTTCTTGGCTTTTGATCTTTGAAGATGATTTTATTTCTAGTTATCCAAATCTGCCAACACAAAACTGCTAGAAGGCATTTCCAAAGCCTATTTATTGTAGCCTTGTTCTTTGTAGAATAAGGGTAAGTCTTCTCCCATGCTTTATAAAACTCTGAAAAAGTGTTTGTGAAATTTAAATTGATTTCCAGCGGGCTTGAAATCTACTTCCAGCATTCTCTGGCTATCCTACATTCCAGAAAGAGATGTTGTATGGACTCTTCTTCTATCAGGCACATGGAGCACCTGGAGGGACCCCGAATTCCTTTTTTTTAAATTTTCAGTAGTTAGAATTTTTCCTTTGAGAAGAGTCCATATAAATGCTTTTATTTTAGGAAGGCATTCAGTCTTCCATGCCAATTTCCAGAGGTTTCATTCCTGATGATTTTGATGATCTTGAAGTGATTTGTACCCTGTTTTAACCGTGTATCCTCCTCCACTTGGATCCCAACCAAAGTTGTCCTCTTCCTCAATACTTATGGGTGCTGCCTCTTTGAGGTGATGCTTAAATTTCTTCCATTGTCCTTTCAAATTTAAATGAATTGTTGTGATTTTCCACTCATGCCAAGTTTGTTGATCCCATGCTGATATTGAGTGAAGAGTGTTCAACCCTCTTTCTGTCATCCATCTTTGTATGCCTTGGAGGTCCAATTGGAGGTTTAGAGGCTCTTTTCCCATGATTCTATCATCCCAGATTGGCATTGTTTTCCCATTTCCCAGAGTTTTAGATATATGATTCCTGATTGAGGGGTTTATTTTTTAAAAAGTTTCCAAACTTGCATGCAAGGCCTCACAGGATGCTGTCAGTCAATAACTTTGTTCTGGCTTGATTCAAGTATTTTGTGGCGAGTACCTTTTTCCACCAACTTTCCTTTCTGGTTATCATTCTCCATATTATTTTCATTCCTAGCACAATGTTCATTAAGCCTGGTAAACGAATGGATATACCTCCCTGTTCGTATGGTAGTGTGACTTGATCCCACTTGACCAAGATGAACTTTTTGCTCTCTTTCTTCCCTCCCTGCCAGAGAAAGCTTCTTATGATTAATTCCATTTGCTTATGAGTGCTTACCGGAGCCAAAATAATCGCATACTGATATATTGGGAGAGCTGAAAGTAGTGCCTTTATCATAATCACCCTGCCTGCCATATTGAGCCACATCATACCCCATTTTTGTATTTTGTCTTTCATTTTTTCAACTTGTTTGCTCCATACTTCAGCCTTCACATTCTCTTTAGCTATTGGGAGTCCTAAATAGATGAAATGCATCCATCTTGCTTGTGTTGGAATCTCTAAGATTTGTGAGATACTTTGCATTATTCTTGATGGTGTGTTCCAACCATATATTCTGTGTTTCGAGTTGTTTAAAAGCCCTCCGGATACTTGTAGAAAGTCGTCCAGAAATTTTTAAAATCTTCTTGCTATTAGACTTGATGCCCCTCCCAATAAAAGGGTGTCATCAACAAAAAGGGAATGATTGATACTTTTGACTCCTCTTGCAATTTGGATACCTGTAATATTTTTTTCTCTTCTTTGTTTTTATAATGCCGCGCTTAACGTTTCAGCCATTATAATATATAGGAATGGTGAGAGCGGGCATCCTTGTCTCAACGCTCTTGAGTTTTGAAAAAAGTTACTTAGTCTTCCTTTTATTAGAGGTGCTATCCAAGGGGTCGAGATGCAGGACTATATGGTCTCTATTATGTCTTGAGAGAACCCAAATTTTTTAAGAAATGCTGTTAGATATGTGTGGTTGACTTTATCAAATACATTTACCATGTCTAACTTTATGATAATTCCTCTCTTTCTTTTGTATGCTTTTGTGAATAGCTTCTTGAACAATAATCACATTGTCAATGATTTTCCTGCTAGGGACAAAACCTCCCTGATTTTCAGAGATTATTTCAGGGAGAACTTTCTTGATTCTATTGGCAATTATTTTTGTGATAATTTTGTAGGAGGAGTTACAGAGAGATATTGGTCTATATCTGTTGAAAGTTGTTGGATTGGAGTCCTTTTGAATTAGAGCCAGATAAGATGATTTGGTATTTCCTCCCATTCTTTGTTTTTGAAGACATTTTTAATCATTCTTAGAAATAATTTTTTTATGACATTCCAATGCTGCCTATAAAAGGTGATTGTGAAGCCATCTGACCCTGGGGCCTTGTCTGGATGAAGACTCCATATTGCTGCCAACACTTCTTCTTCAGAGATTTCTTTGTTTATTTCTGAGTTTTGATCGTCACTTATTTTTTTTGAATGTGGTGTAAAAAGCCCTCGTGGTCTGCTGGCTATTCATTTGATACTAATAGATCTTTGAAGTGGTTATGGGCTGCTTTTTTTAATTCCTCCACTCCCTTTATTTCTTGCCCATCCACTTTAATTTGGTCTATCTGATTTCTAGCTCTTCTCATTTTCATTGTGTTGTGAAAGAAGGCAGTATTTTTGTCCCAAACATTCAGCCAGAGACATCTGGATTTCAATCTAAGCTCTTCTTCTTCTTTTATGTTTTCTTTGTATATTTCCCAAAATAATTCCTTTTCTGTCAAGTAGTTTTGCTTATCCTTCTCTTTGTTTTCCTTTTCTTCTTGTATGCTATCCATTTTTTTTTGCAGCTCCATTTGAATTACTTTTTTTTTTTTTAAATTCATTCTCTCTTGCCCATATTTTTAGCTTTATTCTCAGATTTTTTAATTTTGTTTTCCATACATAATGGGGTGATCATGTAATATTTTGTGTCCATCCCTCTTTTATTTGAGTTATGAAATCTTCATTTCCGTCCTAGATTGAGTTGTATCTAAAAAGAGGAGGACCTTGATTGTCCATTTTTCCAAGTATGATTATTACTGGTTTATGATCTGATGCTGTTGTATGTATAATTTTGGACTTGATAGAAATGTATTCAACTGCTATGTTTTATTGAACTAAAATTTTGTCCAGCCTCTCCTTTATATTACTTTTTCCCACTCTCTTATTACTCCAAGTGTATTTCCCATTACTTGGCAGAATGTCAATTAAATTGTGCTACTCCATTATTGCTTCCAAAACTTCTCTTGATGGGTCCACATGGTAAGTCTGTCCAAATTTTTCTTCTATATTTCTAACCAAGTTTAGATCACCTCCCAAAATTATTTTCCCATTTTGAGTTTCTGTTAGAGATTCTTTCACTGAATTCCAACATTGTTATTTTTCCTTATAATGGTTTGTAGCGTATATGTTGATGAGGCTGTATTTCTCCTTTGTGCTAATTTCCTTTAAATCAGTTTTGATCCAATGCTTATCCATTTTTTGATTTATCATTTCCCATTTCCCCTTTTTTCAGAGGGTGAAAATTCATCCTGAAGCTCTTGTTGCCTCTAGCGCTATTCCTTCATAATTTTTTAGTTTTTGTATCATTTTCCAGCTTCTTGACTGTTTATTTTGGTCTCCAGGATCATGCAAATGTCTGGAACTTCTTTCATTAGAATGTCTCTCGTTGCATTTACTTTATAAGTTGTACCCAGACCACAACAGTTCCAAGAGACCACTATTATTATTTATTGATTTGATGGTGTGCGATACCCTTCCCTCTCTGCTAATTTTTTTTCACTGTTTCCTGAGTTTTTCCTAGAAGGAGTCCATTAGTTGCTGAGTGCCTAGAGCCATCTACTTGCCTGCTGCTTCATCCCTTATTTCCTTGTTAGATTTTCTGCTTGTTTTTTTTGGTGTTCATTGATTTGTAGAGTCTCTTTGGATTGATTTCTAGTTAAAATACGGTCCACTGAGGGAGGGGGAAGGGGAGAGTGAGGGTTTGAAGGAAGGGAGGACAAGATGGGGGGGCTGTGGGAATGTGAGGGGGATCGAGGTGAGGGTGGGTCAAGAGAGTCTTCCGAGGGCCCAAAGGGGTTTGAATTTGTGAGGGGTGGAGGGAAGATAGTGGAAGGAGATGGAGGAGAAGTTTCATTTGAGACTTGGGGTTGCGATGATAGGGAAGGTGGTTTCTTGTTGGTAGATTTCTTCCTTTTTACTTGTTTCCATTTATTTTTTGGTTCCTCAACATTTTCATTTTCATTTTTATTTTAGAACATCTATTTGCAAAATGATCATATTCGTGACATACCTTGCATTTGAATGGGATTTGTTCGTAATCCAGCTACTGTATGTGCATCCATTGATCTACCTTGATCTTTATCGCTTCCGGGAGCCCTTTTCCTAGATCCACTTCCACACATACTTTGGCACATGCATGCATATTATCCTTCGGTTCACAGCTATCTATATATTTCCCTACTGCATTTCCTATGGCCTTTAATGCCTCATCTCCCCAGCAGTGTAGAGGAAGATGAGGTAACCTAAACCACACTGGCACTGCACTAGGTACATCCATTGGGATCGAAGTCTGGAGTCCATCAATTTAAGTATAATCCTCTGGTATCCATGAAATATGGACCATTCTTGCATATTAGATCTCTATCTTCTTTTGTTCAAAATGAAAGGTGTAGTATCCTCTTCTGCAGAACCTTATTGAGGTTTTGCCATTGATGGTTGAGCTCCAATTTCTTTCGACCCATTTTTAAACCGATTTGGGTGATGGCCATAGCCTAGTGAAATATCCAACTAGACACCGTTCAGTAAGAGACAGTGCTGCTCTGTGCGGGAGGGCAGGGGAAAGAGAGATTTCTGGAATATCATCGAGCTTTTTGACAAACTTGTTTACTGTTGGCCTGATTCTTAGAGGTCCTGTTGTAGCTATAAGAGTGGCAAATGCATTGGCTGCATCTTCATTTCGTTGGATTCGATCTGGAGGTGGTTCACCCTCATCTGGAGGATCCATTTGCTCTGAGATCTTAGCAGCAGGAGGCCGCTGACTGGTGGCGGCGTGCAGGGTGAGAACTAGCTAGGTCACGCAGAGCAACAGCAGGGGCGTGTGCGTGATGTTTGATTCAAAAGTTTCTCTCGCATTTGTCAATGACTTACATCATTGGTTAGTAATCAGATGGTGTCTTTGAAACACCTCAAAAATAGTTATCATGTTAAGACGAATCTCATTAACTGCACTTGCCCTAATATACTCCAACACCCATTTTAGATACTTTGCTTGAAGTCCAACCAAGTCCTTTGCATTTCATGTTTTTAGCTTATTAATTCCAATCTCCACCTCTTGTAACGTGAAAATATTTGCAATTGATTTGATCCCAGGGGTAGGCTCAACCTCTAATTCTTTCTTATAGAGTTGCCTTGCATAGTAAAACCATTGATTGACTGTAATATTATTTTCGATTTTCTTCTTACTTGGTTGAAGCTCCTACCAGAAAAGCTTTGGGTTATTCTTGCCTAGATATATTAACTCTTCTCACCTTGTTTGCATGAACTCACCTTTTTTCCTTCTTAAGATCTGCTTATATATAATTACATTCATTTTCTCCTTGCCTTCCTTTTTCAAGGTTATCCTCGCCATTTTGCATTCCTCATCAGACCAAGCATTTACAGGAAAACATTTTGGTTTCCTAATTTTTCTCTTTTGCACTTCTCAAGTGCACTTTGAATTATATTTGTTAAATCATGACTCTTGAAGCTCTTGGAACCAACTTTCTCCCTTTGAATTAATCTCTCTAGCATTTTCTTGAAGATGTACAACTTTCTTGCATTAGAATAATTTTTCCACTTGATAGTGATTACCGAGAACATTGAGTTTTCCTCCTATGCTTCCTTTCTTCCAACCATGATAACTTTAGATAAATTGGATTATGATATGATTTTAAGTCCCAAATATTCTCTCCAATCTTAACTTTGTCTATTTTTTCTATTAAGATTTGTGAACAAATCACATAGTGAACAACACTTGTGCCATTGTATGTGTTGCAAGTGAAGTTCTCATATCTTTTCCATCTATCTAGACCATTACCAATAATTAAGTTGAAAGCACCACACAATATAAACAACTCCTCTCCAAAATGATTACTAACTTTTTCATCTTCTGACCATTTCAACCATTGTGTATTCTCCTCTCTAGTGAGCCAAATAAGATTGTGATCCTCTTTGCAACAAAAAACACTAGCTTGTTGATTTGTTTTTCTAGTATTGAAATCTCCCACTAAAAAAACTTCTCTTTGCTGAGAATACATGGCAGTATCTTGCTTTCAAGTTACATATGGAGCCTTGTTATCTAGCCCCTTATTTTTCTAAATTTTCCAGACTTGAGGGGAAAATTAACATGCTGCAATTCTTATGTGATTCTCATTCTCTGATATTTTGAATCATAAATGCTGTTTATTTGCATATTCTTTCATGTGATGACCTTCGTTTTATTTAACTAAAACTAGTATTTCCCTATACCCTTTTCCATTTTCTGCTGCCTTGTTCCAAACTGCTAACTTCAAATAACCATCAAACATAGGAGTTTTGCAGCCATCACGTTCATGAGTTTCCGTGAGACAAATTATGTTTCTACCTTCTACAATAGGCCCTAACCCAAGTCCCCTCCCCCAAGGGTAACCTCTACAATTCTAATAAACTAGAATTAAGTAGACCTGGGTGGGTAGGATCTGACTGCTACATGGTTAGACACATAAGACTCAAACATGAGTCTTTACCCCTTTTCATCCATGTTGATCTTGTTGTTTTCTTCCCTATTATATAATTAATTATTTTTTCTTTATTGCTAGCTTGCTGCCTTGTTTTGCCATGATGCCTAAACACTTCAATAACCACTTTACCATTGTAAAAGCATTGATCTGATAATGAGATCTTAGACAATTATTAAGGTATTACAGACTCATGTGCATGGATATGCCTATGTTACTTTGTGCAATGGATCGATAAGGTTGCGAAATACATAGACAATGAAGCAGTTAAAGAACATAATAGACAAAATACACAAACACAACAAGTTTAATAAGGAGTTCACCCAACACTCATGGGCTACGTCTCCTGGTCCAGCCTTTAGTGGTGACCTCTCTATTATGTTTTCAAAAACAGAATTTTACAAAAGTATGAGCTCAATTTGAGTTTCAACACACAACTGATACAACAGCAAGAGTTTTGCTTGAACCCCTCAAGCCTCTCTGAGTACACAAACTCTCTCTATCACTCTCTGTCTCTGTCTTTGCTCTGTCTCAGCATTGCCTGCTCTGTTTTCTGTCAATCTGTGGCTTTAAATCCAATCGGCACTGTCTGTTCGTTTCACCTTCTCGGGCTCTCTGGCTTCCCGACCTCTGTCCGCTCAGATCCCCCTCTGAGCGTTAGCAATCATTGCTAAATGCTTTCAGGGATGGTGGCCACCTGTTCTGTAACGGAATGGGTCATTGGGCCTTTGAAATCCCCGAAATAACCATTCTCTATTTACACAGAGAAATACATTCAAAACTGTGAAATTCCGCCAAATTGCCGTTTATCGGACTTGAAACATTATGAATCCACCTTATAACTCCTATTGGGTCCACCTGTATATCGACATCGCATCTCCACCATTGATCTGGGAGATCCAGATCCAACGACTGTGGTTCATTTCGGGTGGCTCTTTCGTACGGGGGTTAACCGCCCGATGAGGGTGGTTTTCTCTCTCCTTAGCCTGGACACGTGGCAGCCAATGTATGGGATCGGGCGGAGCCCGGCCCAAACCACTTACCGCCTTTGGCCCGCTCAAAATCCTGCTTATATCGTGATTTCCCTTTGTATTTAAAAATACATTAAAACATTGAAGAACCTCATAAAATGGCTTTAACAGACTTGAAATATTATAATATCACATTCATAGATCCCGTCGGGTCCGGTTTCTTCGCATCGATGCTTCCCTTCATATTTCATTGATTAAACGAAATACGTGAAATACATAGCAAAACACCTCTTTATGGATCTCAAAACATATCAAACATCACCTATAGCTTCGTAGGGTCTAGCCATCGCATCGCATATATGTAACGACCCTGCTCCTTGTATTTGTCGATTGCGATATCGCGATTCAACTTGGGCTGTCGATCTGCGCGCTTGATTGACGGTCCTCGTTGACCTGCGCTAATCACGATCGCAACTGTTATATGGTTGTCCCCGACAACCTTCGCCTATCACCGCCGATTGCGATGTGCTGATCGGATCTGGACCGTTAATCGGCTAGATCCGACGGCTCCTGTGCATTGCTGCCGATAACTTGTATTTCCACTGTTTCTTGTGTTTTTCGCTGCCGATAGTGTTTTCTGCCTGTTCTAAGAGTTCATCCTCATGCAATAGTTTTGATCTTTTAAACGATTTTGAAGACTTAGAGGGTTTTTGGATCAATTTTGGATCAACCATGCCCTTTTCCCTTCATTTCTTACTACTCTAATTTTCTCCACTTCTTCTCTTCTCTCCTCTTGTTGTTTATCAGTTAAATCTTCATCTAGGAAGAAGTGTAAGCCTTTCAAGAGTTTCTTTTTGCTTAAGAGATGGTGTTTATTTTGCACATTTTCCATGATGCCTTTTATAGGTTGAGGCCTCTCTTCACTTATCTTTCCCACCCTCCTTGCTTGGAAAATTTATCCTTTCTACAGTAGTTTCTCTTTCAGAAAGTCCCATGTCAAATTGAGAGTGCTTTCATTCTTCTTATAATCTCTTATTCCCCTGATAATAAAGTTTGTTTCCCTATCTTTTCTTTCTTTGTGTTCTCTTTTTTGTGCTCTACCAACACTTACATCTTCTTCTTCCTCCGTCCTTATGTAACTTTACCATCTTCAACTTTAGCTTTGATTTCTTTTGGAATGCCTTTTCTATTGTTCTTTTTTGCCTTCTCTTTTGAAAGAATTACTTGCTGAGATATTTATATATTTACTTAGTTGATTTAGAAATTATCACATCCTTGTTTGATGCTATTGAATATTTTATGGTTTTCCATGCTTTTTTCATGTTTTGCCATTCTTATTTTGTCTCTAAAACCTCTTGTTACATTGTTCCCTGTTCCTTCAAAATTCTATTATCTTCCAGTAAACATTGATTTGCAAATATGATATCTAAATTTTGTATTCTTTAGCTTCCAAAATTTCTAGCCTTGTCTTGGCTTTCAAGAGTTCTTGGAGAGATCCGATCACCAAGTAAGAGGTGTAGATGTTGACCAAGTAAGAGGTGTAGATGTGGGACTGTAAATGGTTGACTCTTTTTTATTTTTGCTACTCTTATTTGTTTTCATTCTTTGGCACTATTTTCTTATTCTTTGTTCTCATCTTTTTTATTTTTGCTGCTCTTATTTGTTTTCATTCTTTGGCACTATTTTCTTATTCTTTGTTCCCATTTAAAGTGAGCAAACCTACATCTTAAAATGCCCCAATATTGCTTTGCATTTATTCAAACTCCACTATTTTCTTCTTCTTTGTTCTCATTTAAAAGGAGCAATACTACATCTTAAAATGCCCCAATCTTGCTTTGCATTTACTCAAACCGAGTTTGCTGTGTTCAAACAATTTTAACTTGATTCAAATAATTTGTTTCTACAAAACCTGAAGTTTCCTCATTCTTTTTAACACTTATCATTGATTTGCTTTCCATTTTAAAATAAAGCCACATGCTAAATATCCTTAACCTGAAGAAGACCCTAAATGTTGATGAGGTTCTTGCTGAAAAACACTACACGGACAAGGTGGCCAGAGATCCAGTAGCTACAAACGCCACACCTTCTCGATCGATTTAATATACTGACCAAATCAAGTCTTTGCGGCCCCTGAAATTTAAGCCGAAGGAGACGCTGAACTGGATTTCACACTCCGAGAATGGGAAGAGGAAGGGAATAACTCTCAACTGACCCAGGTCTTGGGCTTTTAGTCTCGAGTTTGAATTCTCAGAAGCCATGTAATGTACAATACCTCGGCTATTTTATCTTTCACCGATAACAGTCGTTCAAAGGCTTAAATTCACCAATTCTGCCTGACGCACTGTGAAAAAGCCACGTTGTGTAACACTTAACTGCTGACGCACGGTGAAATCGGGTCAAAAGATGTTAATTAATTGCAGCTCCCAATTCTTCCACGGCTGCAACTTGCACTCTTGCGCTTTCAATCATGCACTCTTGCCCTCTGTGAAAACTATCCTTGCAAGACTCGAATCATGACCATCTCACATGCAAATGATTCCGACACCACTACGTTTACATGACATGCTTTTGTGCGGGATTATCAACCCACAGACAAAAACTATTTTTACGTGTCTCTCTCTCCCGCAGATCAAAGCTAGGTTTACTTCACCTTCAAATCACAGACCAAAGTTACGCTTACATGGCACATTCTCCCGAAAATTAATATTCCATGGCTCAGTCTTCCGTAAACCAAAACCAACCATGAACAAACAATGAAACAATAAACTCAGAACTCAACCTGGTTGTCTAAGATCTGTTATAACCACGAGCCCACACTGATGATTTTCACCGTGATCCATTGCATTGATTGTCAAATGAGCCATATGAGTAGATGATTTATATGTGTTGAACCGTCATCTTTAATTTAGATTTGGAGTTGGCTTGACTTCCCATTGCCAAAACAATCTTGTCAATTGTTGTTGAGACGACTTCTATTTAGTTAAACCGCCTTGAAACTTTACACTCTCAACAATATTTTTGGCTCAAACAATTGGTCCGCTTCATCTTTCTACGTAGTTTCTTATCTCCCTTTGGCTTCTCTTCCTGGAGAGTAAAGTTGACTGCTGTTGAAACGCGTTTTGGTGAAATCTGTGGAGAGATATAATGATGAAAAAGCGGAGATACTGGAACCACGACCATTAACATAACTATTGGAGACAAGCTATAAAGTGGGAGCCAGAGCTGTTTACACAATGCTTGATCACCCATGTACTATTTCCGGTTTGTGACTGTCTTAATCTTAATTCTAACCTGTTCACCTAAAAATTTTATATGATATTATTTTTTTTATTTTTTTAAATTTAGAAACTTTGGCTAATCTCACAAGTTTATAATATGCAATCTCTAAAATGTTTGGTGATATTTTTGTAAAAATATTCAATCTTCTAATATTTGTATATAGTCTATATATAAAATTTTGGAAAATTTTGAAGTAAAATAATTTTATACTATAAAATTTGAGCCAATCATTGAAAAAAAAATGAAATTAGAAAATCTCTTTTTTGGAAGAAACTTGGAAAATTAGCCCACATCTAAAATTTTCTTTACAGGTTGGCTTCTTAGTTAGTGAACATGGCTTGACATCAATGACAAACTTTTCAACAAATTTTTGGTCAATTATGACCATTTTCTCAACAATTTAACTCAACAAATGAAAGGTGTCCTTTTCTACTCAAACTGCACCCATTTAATTTCAAAAAGTACAAGTACACTTAATTTTTTGTCTAGTTCAATGTAAAAGAATATGTGTGATATGGAGATGTTTTTCAAAGTCATCATCTATTTTATCTCCATATGAACAACTAGAAAAGACATCAAAGGAACAACATATGCCCCATCATTGAGGTGATGATAACCCCAATGCTTCAATTTTAAATGACTTTTCAATGATGATAAATGATTCCCAAGACTCACCATAAGTGAATTATAATTCATCCATATGAACAACTAGAAAAGACATCAAAGGAACAACATATGCCCCATCATTGAGGTGATGATAACCCCAATGCTTCAATTTTAAATGACTTTTCAATGATGATAAATGATTCCCAAAACTCACCATAAATGAATTATAATTCATTTAGGTGATGATAACCCCAATACTTCAATTTTGAATGAATTTTCATTAATAATAAATGATTCTTTCATTGATAATAAATGATTTCCAAGACTCACATAGGTGGATCATATCCTTGGAATTCAAGTGTGTCCACCTAACACAAATGATTTACAAGAAAAAAATATATTATAGACCGTGGATGTTGACCAGTTCAGTTGCCAATAAGAAAAATATATTATAGACACTAGGATATTGACTAGTTCAATTGCCAATTCTCTATTTAGTGATACTCTAGAAAAGATTAGTCCCTATAAGAATATCTATCATAGTGATCTGATGGTATAAACGCCTGTGTATGAATAGGAGGTTAAACGCCATGAAAAATAGGTTAACAATGACACATACAAAATATGTGAAATCTACTGCTAGTGTTATACATCCTAGTTCTGGAAATTTGGAAATAGGTTCTTCCACCAAATTCAAGAAGAGCCACTTGCATGATCTATTGGAAGAAGCTCCTATCTTTGTTTATGATAAGAAATTCCACTTGTGCATTATCTAATTTCTATCGTGGCAATCTAAAAGCAGCTTTTGAGTAGACAAAACCAACACTTCCAACTCTTGAACAACGTATTTGACAAGTGAGCGTAGACAAAACCAACACTTCCAACTCTTGAACAACGTATTCAAGTGACGAGGAAGTATTAACGGATGTTTGTTGGGAATTTTCATACTTATCTAATGGAAAAATTGATAAAATTCATGTTGTGATAGAAGTTGGTGTTCGTCATATACTCGTCAAACTTTTGATACGTCTTTCTCATTCTATTATTATTCCTGCTCCTTGGATGACATTAAATATTGATAGTGGAGATGATGTGTAGACACAACTTATGATTAGCAATGACGTGATCCGTTAGCTTTTATCACTACTATCTCACAATAATAAGAAAAGTATAAAGAAAAAGCACGATGGACAATTTCAAACATTACAGCATGTAACGAATACTAGATACATGTTGTAATTGATGCAAATACCATTCTGCTTATACAATTGCTACACAATGCAAAATTTGCTATCAAGAAAGAGGAAACACGAGTAATCTCGAATGCTACTTTGGGTGGTTCACATAAACAAATCAAGTATTTTTTGAACTAAGGATAACTTAATCTCATGTCACTATTAATGTTGAGAAGCCTCTTGGACTATCTGTAGTTTCTTTGCTTGTTGAGGTCACTACTGCAGATGACAGTGAATTTGTTGAGGCCAAAGATACAAAGAAGAGCTGGGAGAGGGCACCAAAGGATAGAGCACCATAGGTTAAATATCTATAATAGCTTCTTTGGCTTATATCATCTTTCCAAGTTGAGAGAAAAAAAAAAATCTCTCGTCAACTTGGGCAAGAAAAGGAAGGATTATTTCTCCCCGCTAGCCCATCTCTAGGAAATTTTCTGCCATGGAAAGTAGAATCTTTAAGCTCTCCACTCTGGAAAAAAATATTTGGTTCATGTCCATATATTGTCCCATGAATGCCCAAAGATCCCAAAGGGTTGTGTGTTTGATACTGAGTGAGAGAGAATACCATCAAGAATCTCTTCTTATTCTTTCTCACTATTGGAAGGCACTCTAGTAAAGTATGAAGGGAATAGAAATAGATTCTACAATACAAAAAATGTCCATAACAAAAACTCAAACCATGCAATACAGAAGCTTATACCATGAAAATTGTAGAATGACAGTTCAAATTAACTCACACTATGCAACACAAAATGAGGAGGAGAATCATGTAGAAGGGATGTGCCTCTGAAACAAGAAAACCATATACCATAGATGCCTAGAAAAGAAGAATTAGGGCACTTCATCCTGATTTCGTTGAGCAGGGGCTATGGGTATGATCAATCTCACACTTCATGCTGATTTGGAACTATTATTGCAGTCACAATTCTTTGAGCTCTGTAACTTCTATTAAGTCAATGTTTTTGTCTCTTCAACACTTGAAATAACACTCTCATAGCATATGATGCAACATAGGGAGAGATACCATGGTTGAATCTCAGAAAAACCAGGCATATGGAAAAATTAGCAAATAAAATGTGCCCATAGAGGTCGTTGACTAGAATGGAGAGGTTTTGAGCAAGAGGAGGACCACAAAACCTTTGGTAAAAGATATGCACTGTGCATTTCATATCACTATTAAAACACAAATGAAAATGGATAAAAGATAGATAAACATGTGATACATAAATACATTATTTTATGAACCTTGGTTTCATCTTTTACTGGGTCACTTGAACTCGCTACCCTTGGTTTCATCTTTTACTGGGTCACTTGAACTCGCTACCCGTGGTTTCATCTTTTACTAGGTCACTTGAACTCGCTATGATTGTTTATATTCACTTGTGTATTTTGTCTATAGTTATTCAGGTTCACTTGTGAATCATACTTTCTTCTCAATTAAATAATATAATTTTAGATAATCCTTAATTAGATTTACAATTCCTTATATTTTTCATACCTTTTGATTTGATTGTATTTGGAAAATCCATCCTAAAAGAGAGGATATCATGTCATCATAAGCATCGGTCAATAAATGTTGATCCATACTAAAAGAGAGGATTTCATGTCCATCATACGCATCTACCATATGGTCAATAAATGGTGCATGAAAAGGATATTTAGGGCGTGCTTTTTATAAATCACAAAGATATACACATACTCGACTATTTCAAGAAGATATATGCATACTCGACTATATCCTTTCTTTTTGTTTCCTGGAACTAGATTTCAAACACATGTGATGTAAGTAACTGGATAAATAAACTTGACATCTACTGATTTACAATCTTGGTTTGTATTGTATTCAACTTTGTGGGGTGTGCTGGTCATTGTTTCTACCATACTATCCCAGCATTAGGCTAGGCATCTATGCACGATTTTTATAGATAATTAGTTCCATCACAAGATTTCTTTGAAGTTTCAAGCTAGGCATCTATGCATGATTTTTATAGATAATTAATTCTATCACAAGGGTTTCTTTGCAGATTCAAGAAAAAGCGTTATATAGTTTTTGAAAAAGAGCTTTGTAAACTTGACATCAATATGTTATCTAACATTACTATTTTACAAGAGATGTTGATTTTGAATGTTTTTCCTATATATTTATCAAATTTCCCCAGGCATTAGGAAAAACTCATTGAACATTAATTTCATGTCAAAATAATATACTATTAAAACTAAGTTTTTCATCCCTAGAATGATAATTGCTTCAAAACTTCCATTTCATCTCCTAATATCTTTAAAGAGGGAAATTTGAGCAATTAGTTGATTTTTTTTTTTTTTTTTTTTTTTTTTTTTTTATGTTTCTACGAATAACAAGGTTTTTAATAATGTTACCAACTTAATGAGAACTATAACCTCAAAAGAAGAACTCTAGCAAAAAAAACCGAGTAGTTTTTAAGTGCGACTTTTTGGAAAGTTTTCTAGTTTATTTTCCGATCTAATTTGTCTAAAATCTGGCAGAGATTCATTGAAATCACAATTTTGATAAGTGAACTCTTCACAATCGAAGTACCCCAAGGGTTTTTGAGGGTGTTGAATCCATATATGCAATAAAAAAACTAGTTTAAACAACACAAATCAAGATTCTGGCTAGAAACTCCAAAAAGTCGCACTTAAAGCCTATTCCCAAAACAACTCCCTGTTTTTGCACAAAAAACATGAAAAAACACATTGAGATCATAAAGTAGTGATGTCGCATCTCCTTTTTTTAGGGTTTAAATTCCAACATTTTTTAGCCATGGCATTAAGAACCAAAATCATAGTCACTGAAAAATTTAAAATTCCAACAATTTTAAACCATGGTGTAAAAGATCAGATAACATGACTATGAAAAACCTTAAAATTCCAAGATTTTTCAACCATGGAATTATAACACAATATCATGAGTATAAAAAGCTTTAAAATTTCAACTTTTTTCAACCATGGCATTATAAGGCATTATAAACCAAATATCATGACCAAAAAAACCTTAAAAATCAACACCTAAATCAAAATGTCATGCTATCGAGAACAACTTCTTTTAACTTTTTAATTTTCTTAAAGGCTAAAAGTATAGGTATTTTGAGATATTAACCTAAGACAACTTGACCCATTTCCAATAAGGTATTAAAATTGCAATATTTTTAAACTATGACTTACAAAATCACCATTAATGTACACAATACCATGAAAAATACCTTTTAAAAAATGATGTAACCCAACATTTTTAAATTAAAAATATGAAAATTTTATTTTTTTAAACAAATTCAATAATTTCAAAAATGTCTTTTCCAAACCAAAAGTAAAAAAAAATTAATAAAAAATGTATAAACCAAAATTTAAAGTAATTTTAAAAAGGAATTTAAAAAAATTTCAGTGAATTTAAAAAAAGAAAAGAAAACAATAATTAACACACAAACACTTTTTTTTTGGTAGTCTAACTTATAGCTGAAATAGACTTTTTATCTACAATTTCTATTTATCATTGGAAGATTAAATTTAATTGCTAATTGAAGATAAGATTGGGCTAAATTGATTGTAAGACATAGAATAATGGAAAATTTACATGGTATCAAAGCCAAGGTGAAGACAATCCCAATGATACAAGAGACACGAGCAATTATCTTTGGAAGAAGTTGAAGGAGCCTATATGACTTGGTCAATATGTCTACCTCTTACTTCAAGGATTCTGATAAGTTGGGTGACTCATCTAACTTTGTTGCTTGGAAGATCAAGTTGGAAGTGATATTTGATGAAAAATATGTCTTGGAATATAGGGAAGGAAAATTTCATGTACCTCTGGAAAATTCTCCTGTTGCTTCCAAATCCAAGTACAAGAAAGGTGAGCTCAAAGACAAGAAAATTTTCATTGATGGTTTGAAAGATCATTTACTTGTTTATGTTGGAAGGTTGAAGAAGTCTAAAGAAATCTATGATAAGATGGTTGGGATGTATGAGGTCAGCAACTTGAATCATATCCTCTCCTTGAAGAATAAACTCAAGGAATTGAAGATGAACAAGGGGGAATCCGTGTAGTCCTATGTCATGAGAGTATCCCAACTAAAGGATCAATTGCAAACTACTAGTGAGCATATATTTGACAGAGATTTGGTGATGATCACTCTTCAAGGTATTCCTCCTATTTGGGAAACCTTTATTACTACTATAAGAAACAATATTGTACTCCCATCATTTGATGAGCTCATTGGTAAATGTATCCAAGAGGAGACCAAGATGATTTCTAGAGGGAGGATTCAAAAGGCTGAAGTAGGAGAGCCCTCTACATTTGTTGCTCAAGACAAGAAGAGAAAAGGAAGAGGAAGACCATCTGGTTCAAGAAGGCCTCCCCCTTAATCAAAAGACTCTTATATAAGATTAAGGGATATTGAATGGTACAATTATCACAAGCATGGTCACTATGCCTGAGATTACCCGAAGAAGAGAGATGCTCCAAGGTCCAATTACAACAATTATAGCTTCAACAACAATATGTTCAATGATAAAATAAGAGGTTATGATAGAAGAAGAGGTGACTATCGAAGAAGGGGAGATGATAGAAGAATAAGAGATGACCCTAATGATCGAGAAGAAGGTCATCATTCTCAAAATAGGTCAAGGAACTTCAAGTATTAAAATAATGTAGTTGCAAGTCAATTTGAATGTATCCTTATTTTTTCTCTTTCTAGTTCTTCCCCTATGGATTCATATGATAACTGGTTTGAATATAATGGGGCTTCTATACATTTCTCTGGATATCGGGAAGTTCTCTCAAACTTGGTTGAGAGGAAGACATATTTGAAAATCATCCTAAGAGATAACTTTACTCATCCTGTGAAGGGTTTTGGTTCTATCAAAATTCATTTGGACTTTGGTGGATCCATTCTTCTTCATGATGTTATGTATGTTCTGAAACTAAAGAATAACTTGGTATATATACCTTCCTTGAAAGACAAGAGGATGAGAGTAGCCTTCATAAGAGGAAAAGTCCTCACCTAGCCTAAGGAATCTCGCATGAGGGATGCTTTTACCTTGGGATTTAGAATTTAAGGACCTTATAGAGTCAATGGAATGCCTCTGCTAGCAACAGTCCATGACATCAATCATCAAAGTGAGCTATGGCACTAAAGGTTGGCACATCTACATTATGAAGCCCTATCAAAATTAAAGAAGTTGGTTTATGGGATGCTTGATATTCAAACTAGTCATGATGGAGTATGTTTGAGATGTTCCAGTGGAAATAAGACAAGGGGACCATTCCCCTCCAACAAAAATAAGACTAGTGATATTTTTCAACTCATTCATTATGAACTATGTGGACCCATGCTAGTACACTCTATTGGTGGCCATCTGTACTACATAATATTTATTGATGACTTCTCTAGGAAGACATGGATATACTACTTGAAGGATAAGGATCATGCTTTTGATATGTTCAAGGAATTCAAAGCCCTGATAGAAAATCAAACAGGGAAGAAGATCAAGGTCTTGAGGTCTGAAAATGGTGGGAAATATATGTCAAATGAGTAAGTTGACTTTTGCAAGCAGGATGGAATTAAGAAGGAAAATATCATACCTTATAATCTCGAGCAAAATGGGGTGGATAAAACAAAGAACAAGTCCATAGTGGAAGTTGCTTGAGCTATATTGTTGCATGATGAAAATTTACTTAAGTTCCTCTGGGCAGAAGCTATAAATACTATGGTTTATGTTCAAAACAAGGTTCCTGATCAAGATTTGGATAAAAATACTGCCAAAGAAGTGTTTACAAGAGTGAAGCTCGATATTGGTCATCTAAGGATATTTGGTTGCCCCTTGTACTTTCTTGTGCTGAAGGACAAAAGGAACAAGCTAGAAGCCACTGGAAATAAAGGTACGTTTGTTGGATATTGTGAAAACTATAAAGTGTTTAGAATATATATATTTGGTCAAAGGAAAATTGATTTTAGTAGGGATGTGACTTCTGATGAAGATGTTTCCCTTGGAGAGGAAAGGGAACTTCCTCCGCCTCCTCTTAAGAGGAAAGATGATGACATGGATTTACTAGATGGCCCTTCTATGCCTAAGCCAGAGAAAGATGTTGGCGATGATCCCATGGATCCTATGGACCCCTTAGATGCTTCTCCAAGTGACCCCCCTACCAGGAATATACCATTTTGGCTTCGTGATACATTACATGATGTTGAGAGACATGTTCCTGCCAAAGGGACCTTTAGAGAAAGCAAGAAGACATGTCGGTACTAGGGATCGTTGTAGCTATGAGCTCTATCATATAGGCTGAATCTCTCACTTTTGAAGAAGTAATGAAAGAGAAGGTTTGGAAGGATGCCATGGCCAAAGAATATGAGTCTGTTATGAGGAAATATGTTTGGGACATTGTTTCGAAACCTAAAGGAAAGTCTTTCATGACTTCAAAGTGGTTATATAAAATCAAGCATGGAGCTGATGGAAGCATTGAGAAGTATAAATCGAGGTTTGTGGCTTGAAGTTTCTCCCAGAAAGAGGGAGAATACTATGATGATATTTTTTCACTAGTTGTATGATACACTACTATTCGATCTATTGTTTCCCTTGCTACTAGTCAAGGATGGAACCTTCACTAGATTAATATGAAGACTGCATTTCTTCATGACATACAATAAGAAGAAGTATATTTTGAGCTACATCACAGATTTGAAGTGAAGGATGGGAAGACTCGTGTTTATAGGTTGAATAATGCTCAATATGTCTTGAATCAACCCCCAGATCCTAGTATGCCCGCATTGACAGTTACCTAGTGAAGCTTTGATTCACAAGAAGCAATGCTAACTTGAACCTCTACTTAAAAGTGGTCCATGGTATGCCTTCGATTTTGGTTTTATATGTTGATGATATATTCTTGACAGGTAGTGAGCCTCTGATGCTCTAATGCAAGAGGGATTTGGCCTCCGAGTTTGAGATGAAGGATCTTGGCTTGATGCATTACTTTTCGTGATTAGAGGTGTGGAAAATACCCAATTAAATTTTCCTTTCCCAAGGAAAATTTGTCGTGAAGTTGTTGGAAATGTTTGGAATTGTAGAATGCAAGTCCCTATCCACATCGATGGAGATGAACTTCAAGAGATTATGCGGAGATGCTGCTGAACTTGACTTGGAGAACTCCTCTGAGTATTGACAGTTGATTGGGTCATTGATGTTCCTCGTGAACACTCGCCCAAACATACATTTTGCATTCAACACTTGAGTCAATTCATGACTAAGCCTCTTCATGCACACTGGGTTGCTGCTAAGCATGTGCTGAGATATTTGCATGTGATAATTAATCTTGGTTTGGGATATACTACAAGAGATGTGAGATTGCATGGATATACTAATGTTGACTAGGTTAGAAATGTAATTGGAAGGAAGAGCACATCAGGGTGTTGCTTTATCTTGGGATCTGTGATGATACCTTGGATGAGTAGGAAGAAAAAGTCCATAGGTTTGAGCATGCTCGAGGTAGAGTATATTGCTACTAGCATTTCTAGCTGCGAGGAAATATGGTTGAGGAAGCTCTTTGGAGAGTTGTTTCAGCATGTCCTGGATACGACAGTGATATATTGTGACAACAAGAGTGGGATTCAATTGGTAGAGAACCCCATATTCAATGAAAATTCCAAGCACATTGAGATCATGTATCATTATAAACGAGACATGGTACAGAGAGGAGTTATGAGATTCCATCACATTTCAACTTATGAGCAGATAAGATACATACTTACCAAGGATTTTCCAAAAGGGAAGTTCTTGGTCTTCAAAGAGAAGCTTGGACTAATGTATGTGACCCCCCTAGGTAAGGGTCCTGACTGATTGATAACACTTAGTTATTATATTCTCCCCTATCTGAGCTCCCAGGGTGAGGACTTGAGCCAGATAGCTTTTAGCGTTGAGGGAACTATGGACAATAGGATAGTCTATGATCCTTACCTCTCGATAAGTCATATCCTACCTATTATTGGGTAATAGGATAGTTTATGGTCCTTACCCCATGGTAAGTTGTATCCTACCTATTGTCTCTCTCTGATCTTGATAGAGTATACCCCAGTTGTCATCCTACCTACAAGTTGGGCTTGTTGGGATTATTTCCCACCCGTCTAGCCAATGGGTGCTAGCTACTTGAGTTAGGCGCGATCCTTACCATTTATGGTAAGTGGTATCTCAATCAAGTTATGGGATGCAAGTGTTTAACCACTGACTCTTGAGGGTCAAGTTGGGAAGATCAACTAACAATAGGATATTTTGTGATCCTTACCTTATGGTAAATGGTATCCTGCATATTGTCATAGGTCAATATGATATAGTGTGATCATTACCTCTCAGTAAGTGGTATCCTGCCTATTGTCATAGGTCAATAGGATAGAGTGTGATATTTACCTCTCGGTAAGTGGTATCCTTCCTATTGTCCTTGGATAGAGGGTGGTAGCTTGAGCTCCCATATGATCTCAAATTCTTCTTCTTTATATTTGAGATGTTCAGCAAATGAGCAGAGACAACATTTGACTTGATGATGATGATACATTTGAGATGTGACATATGAAGCAGTGAAAACATTTCTCCCTAGCTGAGAGGGAGTGTTAATTTGGCAGCTCAAGAATAAATTCCCTCCTTTGGACAACATTCCTCATCTGGATAAGACCCTATTTTCCCTTGGAATAATTTAATTTGATCAAGAAAAAAATATATTTTTAATATAAAAACTCACATGTGCACAAAATTTCAGGTTGACATAAAGGAAAAATTGGGTCTCCAAGGAAGTAAATAAATAAAAGTCAAGTCAACCTCATTTGGAGCATCACATTTGACATCTTCTTCTTCTCTCTCTTTCTTGGATTGGTTCGTACATGTTTGAAACAGGGCATCTAAGTTTACACGTGCAAAGGGATAGAGGAAATTATGATTTTATATGTTGACTTTTCTACTAGGGTATTTTGTCTAGTTGTTGACCAAGTTTGGCTTCACATTTTGACCTCCTTTGACGTGCAAAATTTCAATTTCTTGAGGCCGATTTTTTCTGTGGACAAGGCAAAGTTTTTTTTGGCACTTTTGACTGCTATTAACCATTGAATTTGATCTCTACAATCTGAATTTTGACCGCATAAATTTTATCTCGTCGTTGATCAATTTTGACAATGTATTTTGGGACTGTTTCAAATGATATTTGATCAACTTGGAAGGGCGCATTGATTGGTATTTTGAACGAGACCTTTGGGTGTGTGTTATATTCTTTGCACGACTAGTCACACATGCGCAAGGGGGATGATAGATCCCCCTATTCATTGCGTCGGGCAGAGCAGGGGGGGCGACCCCCTGTACGGAGTTTGGGGCAGCGGCCCGAGAAATTTCTTTTGGACCCTATATTAGGTGGGTGGACTTACCTATGGTTTTGTGCATGGGTTTTGCACATGGCTTTGGGCATGATGGTTTTCGGCCCATGGTATTTTGTAGATCCGGTCAAAGGAACTACAATTATGTTCTAATCCGGGGTTAATGGATTGGTATATATATATATATATATATATATATATATATATATATATATATATATATATATATATATATATATATATTGTAACATTGAAACGAATATAATGAAAAATCAATTTGGTAGTCCCAGTTTTTGGATCCATGGGAAAATCTTTGTGTGTATCTATTTTATGTTTTATGTTCTTGCCATTGTTTTTTTTTTTTTTTTAGAATTCATATGCAGGTAATTTCTGTACAAGGTTAAAACCTACATTTGGTATCGGAGTTGTTTCGGCTTCGAGGGGATGCCTTTTTTACTGAGCGGTTTTTCTCAAGCCTATGATAGACCCTGTTCAATGGGAGATTTGCGTGATCGATTCTTGCGGTGAGAGAAGATGGCGAGCAGTGGAAAGATAGAGATCGAGAAATTTAATGGTCAGATTTTTGAGTTGTGGAAGCTCAAGATGGAGGATCTGCTGACAGATAAAGATTAGTGGATCATAGTAGATCTAGGTACTAAACCAAAGGCAATGTTAGCAGAAGACTGGGAAAAGTTGGATCGGAAGGCAAAGAGCACAATACTATGGTGTATCTCAGATTCAGTATTGTTGAATGTATTAGGGGAAACTACAATGAAGGATTTGTGGGTCAAGTTAGGGACTTTGTACCAATCTAAGTCTCTGTTGAAAAAATGTTTCCTATGGAAAAACCTGTATAACCTGAGGATGAAGGATGGAGACTTAGTGACAAAGCATCTGAATGCCTTTAATACTGTGGTAAGCTAGTTGTTATCTGTTGATATAAATATTTCATATGAAGATAAGTGCATCAGTTTGTTGTGTTCTCTACCAAATTCGTGGGACACTTTGGTTGTTGCAATAGGTAGCAATACAACTACCTTGAATTTTAATGAAATAGTCTCATCCTTGCTGTCAGAGGAGATGAGACAAAAAAATATGGAGAGCCAGAATGGAGATGCCTTGTCTATACGAGGATGGTCCCACAATAGAAAAGAAAATAAGTCCTCAAGTGGGAGATCTAAATCTCCAGGAAAACCTGTAAATGTATGTTGGAGATGCGGGAAGGAAGGTCACTACAAAAAGGACTGTAGATCTAAATCTCCTGAGAAAGGAAATGGATTTGATGATGCTCCTTCTGTAGAGGCGAAAAACACCTCAGATGAAGGTGGGAATGTGTACTTGGCTTCTTCTTTAAGTACACATGTAGATTGACTCAGGTACATCCTTTCACTTAACTCCCCACAGGGAGTGGTTCTACGAGTATGAGAAATATGATGGTGGTGATGCATTCTTAGGGGATGAATGGAAGGCTAGAATCGTTGGACGTGGAAAAGTCAAGTTGAAGTTGCAAGGTGGAAGGATTAGAACAATTCTGGGTGTTCTTAATATTCCTCCATTGGCTAGAAATCTAATTTCTATAAGCAAGATGGATGATGTAGGTGTAAAAATAGTGTTCGACAAATATATATGCAAGATGGTTTGGGGAGCACTAGTGTTAATGCGGGGAGTTTGGATTGGAAATTTGTACAAGCTTCTTGGTAGTATGGTTATTGATGGATGCAACATTTATGTGGTTCCTAAAAGTGGAGCATAAAATCTAGTGGTCTCTGGAGAAAAGACCATGCTATGGCATCAAAGGCTTCAACATATTGGAGAGAAAGGCCTTCGAATACTTCATGGTAATAGTATGGTAGAAGGTGTGTCTAATTTCTCTCTGTATTTCTATTTCTGTGAACATTGTGTATATGGGAAGCTGAACCATGTGAGTTTCCCCTCTGGTGCTAAGAGGGCGAAAGGGATATTAGAGCTTCTGCACAATGATGTGTTTGGACATGTGTTGATTCCATCACTAGGTAATTCTATGTACTATGTATCATTTATAGATGAATCCTCAAGGAATACATGGATATATTTCCTCAGGAAGAAATTTGAATTCTTTGATAGGTTTAAAGAATTTAAGGCTCTGGTGGAAAACCAGACAGAGAAGAAGATGAAGGTGTTGAGGACAAATAATGGTGGAGAGTTCTGCAAGAAGGAATTTGAAGAGTTTTGTAATAAGTATGGTATAACATGACAAAATACTACTCCATACACACCTCAGCAAAAAAAAGTTGTAGAAAAGAATGAACAAGATGTTGATGGAAAAGGAAAGAAGCATGCTCAGTGGTGTGGGTTAGGACATGAATTCTGGGCAAAGGCGGTGGATATTGCATGTGACCTGGATAATAGATCACCTTCACCAGCGTTCGAGGATAAGACTCCACATGAAGTGTGGACTAGTAAGAAACCCTCTCTTTCACATCTGAGGGTGTTTGGTTGTGATGCATATGTACATGTTCCAAAGGAGAAAAGAACCAAGTTGGATAGTAAATCTAAAAGGTGCATATTTATTGGGTATAAGGATGGTTTAAAAGGTTATAAGATTTGAGACCCAGAAATAAGGAAGGTTGTATACAATCGAGATGTGATGCTTAGAGATGTGAAAGATGTTATTAAACATGAAGTCCTACCAAAGGAAAAACAGAATATAGAGCTTGAGGTAAAGGAGGAAGAATCAAACTCTACAATAGAACATGAATCAGAAGATGAATAGCCACAAACTCCAGCTGTGAGAAGATCAGTTCAAGAAAGAAGGCAACCAGAAAGGTATAGTCCATCTGCTTCTATTCAATTTTTGCTTTATCTATTACTTATGATGATCACAAAACTGTAGGGGAGGTAGTGGATTTAGAGGATGGAAAAATTTGGAAGAGGCCGTGGTTGATGAAATGGCATCTTTGGACAAAAATGAGACTCGGGATCTAGTGGAGTTGTTGGCTATAAGGAAACCCATTAGAAGAAAATGGGTGTTTAAGAAGAAGATGAATGCAGAAGGAAAAGTCGAGAAATACAACTCGGTTGGTAGCAAAGGGTTATTCCCAGGTGTCGTGAATTGATTTTGGTGATATTTTTTTCTCCTGTTGCCAAGGTAGCTTCTATTAGATTAATTTTATCTGTTGCTACTGCTTTTGATTTTGAGGTAGAATAGATGGATTTGAAGACAACATTTCTTCACAGGGATCTGGAAGAAGACATATACATGAAGCAACCTGAAGGCTTTACGGTGAAGGGAAAGAAAGAACTGGTATGTGGGTTAAAAAAGTCTCTGTATGGGTTAAAACAATCACCAAGGATGTGGTATCAGAAATTTGATACATATATACGGGGACTTGGCTTCACCAGAAGCAAAGCGGATCACTCTGTATATTTTAAATTAATTGGTGATCGTCACTATTTATCTGGTCTTTTATGTGGATGATATGTTGTTGATTGGAAATGAAAAAGAAATTATCCAGGATTTGAAGATCCAGTTGTCCTCCAAATTTGACATGAAGGATCTTGGTATTGCAAACTATATTTTGGGCATGGGAATTAAATGAGATTAGGCAAAGAGGAAGCTGTGGTAAAACTAGGGGAAGTATGTCGAGACAATAAGGCAGAGGTTTAATATGAAAGATAGAAAACTGTTGAAGGTTCTTATTCCTATAGGTGTAAAGTTATCTGCTGAATAGTGTTCCAAGACACAAGAAGAGGAAGAGGACGAGTCCCGTGTTCCATACGCAAGTGCAGTCGGTAGCTTGATGTATGCAATGGTCTGTACTAGACCAAAAATTACACATGTAGTGGGAGTATTGAGAAGGCTTATGTCAAAACTAGGGAAGGAGCATTGGACAACAGTGAAGCGGGTTTTCAGGCATTTGCGTGGCACTAGTGATTATGGTTTCTGCTACAAAGGAAGGCTCGGACTTGACAGAGTTTTGGAAATCTGTGGCTTTGTTGATGCAGACTAGCCTGGAGATCTGGATCAGAGAAGATCTACAAGTGGGTATGTGTTTAACCTATTTGGAGGTGCAGTTAGTTAGATGAGCAAGAGACATTATGTAGTGGCACTTTCAACTACAGAGGCAGAATACATGGCAACCACTCATGCAAGCAATGAAGCAGTTTGGTTAAAAAGATTGTGATCAAGTATGGGGTAAGTAAAACAAGCTATAAGGATAGCCTGTGAAAGAAAAAGTGAAATTTTCTTGGCAGAGAACCATGCTTATCATTCAAAGACAAAGCACATTGATGTTTATTATCACTTTGTGAGGAATATGGTTGAGGAAAAAAAGGTGTTGCTAGTAAAGTGGACACTTTGAAGAATGTTGCAGATGCATTGACAAAGTCTATGAGCACTGAGAAGTTTTCTTGGTGTAGATAAACAATGGGCGTTGCAGGGTTGGACCAATGATTAAACTCTCTCGTGACCCCCTGTGTGGAAAAGAAAACAACAAGTGGGAGAATGTTGGGTGTGTGTTATATTCTTTCCATGACTAGTCACATGTGTAGGGGGGGCAAAAGCTACCCCTATTTGTTGCGTTGGGCGCAACAGGGGGGTGACAAGGGGGGCGCAGCCCCCTCGATAGTTTTAGGGGGGTGTATACGGGGTATAGGCAGTGCCCCAGGAATGTTTTTTGGACCCTATATTAGGTGGGCGGACCTGCCTATGATTTTGTACATGGGTTTTGCACATGTTTTTGGGCATGATGGTTTTCGGGCCATGGTGTTTTGTAGATTTGGTTAAGGGAAATACAATTATGTTCTAATCCAAGGTTAATGGGTTGGGGATTATGAATGCTTCGAAATGTATATATATATATATATATATATATATATATATATATATATTATAACATTGAAAGGAATATAATGAAAAATCAATTTGATAGTCTCGGTTTTGGGATCCAGGGGAAAATATTTGTGTGCATTTGTTTTATGTTTTATGTTCTTGACATTGTTTATTTTATGTTTTCAGAATTCATACACAGGTAATTTCTATACAGGGTTAAAACCTACATTGGGGACATGTTGACCGTTGACTTGAGGACTAGTTAGGGCATCATTTGTTGTTGTTGTCTATTGTTGACTTTGAATATTGGCTCATCATTTGGATATTGGTTGGTTGAATTTTTTGGATAGTCAAAGGATTGAATTTGAATCTTGGTTGATGAATTGATCATTGTATCTCTCTACTGAACATTTTGTGACAATCTAATAAGAAGAATAATTTGAAACGGTTTTCCCCCTTGTGGGGTCTTTCCCTGGTCTTTGACCAAATTTTGTGTCTCGTGTTATTGCTCTTGATTGTCTTGTACTGTCATTGCATTTATTGTTCTATCTACAGTTACTATTTATCATTGGAAGATTAAATTTGATTGCTAATTGAAGATAAGATTGGGCTAAAGTGATTGTAACATCATATAACAGTGGAAAATTTACATCTAATTGAATTTCTAGTTAGAAGAAAGTATGTTGGTAGCAAATGGAGGTTTAAATAGAAGTTTAATTCAAAAGGTAAAGTGGGGAAATGCAAAGCTTGGTTAGTAGAAAAAGCTTAGGTAGAGAGAATTGAATTCGGTGAATTTTTTTCTCTTGTTTCTCAGTTAACTTCTATTGGATTTATTTTATCTATTGTTTTTTATTTTGATTTTGAAGTGGAACTGATGGATGTAAAAACAATATTCCTACATGGGGAGTGATAAGTAAAAATATACATGAAAAAGCCAAAAAGTTTAGTGAAAGGAAAGAAAACATTGGTTTACTAGTTGGCAAAGTCCCTATACGTGTTAAAACAAACTCGAAGGATTTTTCATCAAAAGTTTGATATTTATATATTGGGACTTGGATTCAAAAGAAAAAAAATAATGATCATTGTGTGTATTTCAAATTAGTTGGTGATAATTTTATCTATGCGATCTTCTATGTGGATCATATGTTTCTGATTGGAAATAAGAAGGAAATCATCAAGGATATCAAATCTTAGTTGTTCTCTAATTTTGACATGAAATACATGGGTGTTGTAAATTTTACTTTGGGCATGGAGATTAAAAAGGATTGGGCAAGCAAGAAACTATAGTTAACTCATAAGAAATAGTTGAGAAATCATTTTGGAGTTTAACATGTGGGAATGTAAACTAGTTCAAGTTCCTATTTTTGTAGGCATAAAGTTATTTGCAGATCAATGTCCAAAGAAATAGGAAGAGGGCATATATTGTGTTCCTTATGTTAGTGTTGTTGGTAGTTTTATGTGTGCAATGGTCTATACTAGACTAGATATTGCATGTGTAGTGTCAAAACTAGGAAAGGAGCATTGAATAGTTGTAAAAATGTTGTTTAGGTATTTGTGTTGAACTATATTTGATGAAATTCGCTAATAAGGAATACATAGAGTAGATAAAGTTTTGGACACACATGAATTTGTTGAAACAAACTAAGCTATAGATATATATCACAAAGGGTTTTCAAGTGGTTATGTGTTTAACCTGTTTGGAGGAGCAATTATTTGGATGAGAAAGAGAAATCCTATAGTTTCTCTCTAAACTACAAAAGCTAAATATATTTCAACCAATCATTCAATAAATTGTATGGTTACAAAGATTGTGTTTAGGGATTAGATTTGTACAACAAGCTATAAGGTTGGATTATGACAAAGAAAGTGCAACCTTTCTAGCAAAGAACTCAACTTATCACTCTAAGAAAAATAATATTAATGTTCAATATTGTTCAGTGAGAGACATGGTTGAAGACAAAGGCGTTACTGGTGAAGGTGGAAACTTTGACTGGTGGAGGTGGAAACTTTGAAGAATGTTGTGGATTCATTAACAAAGTATGTGAGCACTAAGAACTTTTGTTGGTGTAGAGAAATAATGGGCATTGTTTCCCTATATTGTTGATCATATAACCATGTGATCCCTTGTATTGAAATAAAACAAAAGGTGGGAGAATGTTGGGTATGTGTTATGTTACCTTCACAACTGGCTCCATGAATTGTATACTAATATGGGAACAGGAGGCTCACAACCATTGAGAACAAAAATGGATTGTTTTTTGGACTATTTTTGGCCTATTTTTAGTGTTTTTTTACTAGTGGTTTTCAACCCATTGTAATGTAATTACAGCCAAGGAATCTAATCCTCGTCCATGGATTCATGTTTTGGATGTTGCAAGATCCTATATATTATATTGCAAATCATAAATTTAAATGATGATAAAAATTAGAGGTGCGGCTTTAAACATTTTGTTGGTTTTCCTAGTTAAGGGATTATAGGGTAGAACTATGAGTATAATGTGTGATTATTCGTTTACTTTTCTATTTATAAAGAAACTATGTATGCATTTCTTATCGCAAAGGTTTAAAACTTACAAGAGACACCCAACATGATGCCTTGCTTCAAAAATTTGAACATGTATTATACAATGCCATTGTTCTTGTTGAAGGTATTGCCACTCCATGACTTGTTCATCTTCATAGCTTATGGGATAGAACAATAATTTTTGACAATTCCTTGAAATTATCCCATTATGTAACCATGGGATTTTTTCCTAGCCCTAAGGAACCTACATATCTCTTCCACCAGAACAACACATGTTTGGACATTTTGTAGACAAAAAATACTTTATGTTTCTTTTATCTAATAAATGTTGAATGGGCATATACTTTTGAACCAATGATTCAATTTATTAGTATTAAGTTGACCATCATATGTTGATATTTTAAGTTTTTTTCAAATAGAGTACTGGAAGACAAATGATGTGGGTTAGTCTGACCTAAAGTACCATGTTGTTCAATGATCCTTGGTACGTATCTCCATCCCCTGTTGCTAGTAGTTGTATTGCCATCTAGGTTAGTGCAACAATTCTATGATCCAATCAAGTAAACATGACTTTAGTGTCTTCCTTACACTATTCCTCATTACAAGTACCTTCCATTCTATTATTTGTTTCTACCAATATCTTACAACAATATATTTGCACTCATTTGGTATTCATTGTAAGTGTTTACTGTTGGAAACATAATCCTTTGGGGTTATGTGAATTTGGCACATTCACCTGAGTGGAAGATAAAAAGCTTAAGGGAAGGCCAACAATCATGAGAAGTCGAAGATACATCTTGGAATATAAATCCAAGGGTCAAAAAATTGTGTATTAATATGTATATCTTGTGAATAATATGCATCACACAATTTATCTAAATTGGTCGATTATTTTTATGTGTGTTCATCATTTACCATTTAGATTTCCCACCCAATGTTTTCAAACATGGGCTTTGATACCAGTATGATTTGTATTTTCTCAACCTATGGCCGAGTTGAATCACTGGCACATATTTTAATAATTTTTGTGGAATTCAATTGTTTTTATCTTGCTTGCTATTTCATTGCCCATTAATTATGATCATATAATACTTGTATACCATAATTAAATGTAGAAAATACCACTAAAGAAATCTATCATAAACAATATAATAATTTTTTTTTTTAACCTTCGAAGCCTTTTGCGAAAACCAACATGAAATGGCATTTATTTGGCTCTCTACAAGCTCATAACTTAATATAAATGGAAGCTATACACTCTGCAATAGAGATTAAGTGTAGTCTTATTCCTAGGCTATGTTTCATAGATTGCAACTTAATTATCAGATAATCTTTATTTACTATGAATAGGCTCATAAAATCCTCTTTTTATTTCAGCATCACATTCTCAATGTTCCTTTGTATGCTTCTACACCACTAGCATCTTAAGCTTTCAATATCCAACTCTCTAAAAAAAGTCAACCAATGTTGCAACAAAACCCCTTTTGATTTTATTGCTTTTAGCTCTTAATTTCACCTCCCCGTCATTTTATTTCTACTTGGTTGTTGAAAACTATAGCAAGAAATTATCAATTTTATTTTGCCTTGATTAAATTGAGAAAAATCAAATTTCCACATCAGCGGACAATTTGGATGTAGTTAACTTGTGTGACATGGTTTGTGTGACTTAGTTTACTCAATACCTTCGAGTTGGAGGAGTTAGATTTTAATTAAGCAACTTTGATTGTTAATTTGTAGCAATCAAAGATAGTTATCTCAAGTTTTTTTTAAAGTTTAAATAGTTCCAACTATTGGAGTGATTAGGGGGAGGTCAGTTGTGCATTGGGACTTCAGTCAAACTCAATGATCATCCAGTTAATTGATTGATCAATCCAAAATAGCTAGTGCATGTAGAGAATTAGAGCTACCAAATTGAGGTGGAGATTCCAAGGTAGTATAACATCAATTATAGACTATTCCAGAGTGTACAGGTGTTGCATGCAACTTGATGATCAACTCGAGGAATTGCAAAATCCATTTTGGAGAAATTCCTAAATAATAGGGGCCTAATTTCTCAATGATTTGGGCAAAGAAATAGGGGCTCAAGAAGAGGCTGAAATTCGCTAATTCTGGGTCAAATCTTATCAGTAGGCAGAGATATAGGTTATTCACTTGCAAGGTGTGCTTAATTGAGCAAAGAAATTACAATACATCTCTATTCATCAGATTATTAATCCAAGTAGGCATTGGGGTTTTTAGCGTTTTCTTTCCCAGGGAAAAATAATATTTGCATGTGTGTGATTTATTATTGCATGTCTAAAATTTTTGTTCTAAATTATGAATTAATGTTTACAAAGCAATAGAGTCAGTTTTTGTCTTGTGATTTTGATTAAAAATTCATGATTAGTTACAAATCTACATCATAATTTCTACATGGTATCAAAGCAGGATTCACATTAGGTATTTCGAAGTTGTTTCTTAGGAGTTTCAAATTTGGAGATCAATGCAAAATATTTTCTTCAAAGTTGAGAAGATGGCCTTCAATGGACTAAGGCCAGAGTATGCCTTGAAAGGCACCTCTAATCTTTTTGCATGGAAGGATCACATGGAGGTAGTATTTGATGACAATAGATTGCTAGAATACATCAAGACAGATGTTGAAAAACCACCATATTATGATACCCAAAACCTTTCTCAGTGGAAGAAAGATGTAGCCAAGGTGACGAGAATAATATTGGAGGGAGTAAGCGATCACATTGTCTCAAACCTCCATGGAAAAGAAACTTTGTTCGCAATGTGGAAAGAAATGACAAAATTGTTCAAGAATAATAGTGACCACAAGAAGTTGGTACTCAAGGACAAACTTCGAAGTATCAAGATGCAGAAGAATGACATTATTTCATAGCATCTGAGCAAGTTCACACAATGTTGTGATGAACGTGGTGGGGTCAGTGTTAATTTCCTTGAAGAAGACTTGGTAATCCTAGCCCTTCTGGGCCTTCCCAAGAGCTGGCATAGCTATCAAGATTTGGTGAATGAGAGGTTGAAACTATTGAATTGGGAGTGCTTATGGTCCAATTTGGTACAAGAAGAAATAAGGTGGAACACTAGAGATGGGACTTCATCCAAGGGTGAGGATGAAGAAAATTTTTCATTGGATGGAAAGGCAAAAAAGGGAAAAGGGAAGAAATCACAATCCAAACCAGAATCTAGTCAAGGGAGAAAGAAGAAAGATTTGTCCAAAATTAAATGTTTTCAATGTCAAGAATTCAGGAACTATGCCATAAAGTGTACAAACAAAAGGGCAAGAAAGAAGACCTCAGGAGGAGCAGCAGGTGAAGCCTTGGCTTCACAATTCGATATTGACTTTACCATCATTGCATGCATGGCTAGCATAGTGATGGGAGCGTTTGGTACTTGGAATCAAGTGCATCGTTCCACATGAAAAGGTGTAGAGACTTTTTTAGTGACCTGGAAGAAAAATATTTGCAGATGCACATCGAGATGGGGGATGAAGGAAGGTATAGTGCAACCAGGATTGGTACAATTATCTTTCAAAGGGAGTCAGGCTTCCCCCTCAGGCTCAAGGATGTCATGTTCATTCCGGGTCTAAAGAAAAATCTCGTCTTTGTTGTAGTTTTGGAAGACTGTGGTTATGATGTGATTTTCAACAAAGGAAAGGCATTCCAGAGACACATAGCCATGAGACAGGTGAAGCGGATCGAGGTTTGTGTGAAGAACATGTATAAGCTATATGTGTAGGATTGTTCTGCATTAAGCACTAAGGCGGAGAAGGTGCAAAGCTACGATGTCAGTGAACTTTGGCATAAAATACTTGACCATTTTCGTCATGTTGCCCAAAATATTTTACAGCAGATAACCACAAGCCTCCCCAAAGGATCACTTCAACAGTAGGATGTATGCAAAGGATGTACCTTGGGGAAGTACAAAAAATCCACTTTCCATGATCGGGACAACAAAGCGCATGCAGTCATTGACATGATCCACTTTGATGTTTGTGGACCTTTCTCGACAACCTCCAATGTGAGGCACAAATATTTTGTCATTTTTATTGATGACTTCTCATGGAAGTGCTGGATCTTCTTCATGCAGAAGAAAGCTGAGGAATTCTCCAAGTTCTTAGAATTCAAGGCATTGGTTGAGAAAGAAACCGACAAGAAGGTGAAGGCTCTTAGGAGCGATAATGGAGGTGAGTACATGTCGAACGAATTTAAAAATTTCTATGCAAAAGAAGGAATTTTGACATCACCCCACAACCCATAGCAGAATAGGGTTGATGAGAGAAAGAACCATATCATTGTGGGAGCAACAAGGGCGATGTTGCATGACCAAGGGCTACCTCTACATTTATGGGTTGAGGCTTGCAACACAACAGTCTATTTATAGAACCAGAGTCCTCATCGTATTTTGGGCATGATTACAACAGAGGAGTCTTTCTCAAGGAGGAATTCGGGTGTGTCGCACTTTAGGATTTTTGGAGCCTCTATTTACTGCCATGTCTCCAAAGAATCAAGGAAGAAGCTAGAGCTGATAACATAATTGGGGGTTTTTGTGGGTTACACAGAAACTCCCCACAATTACCGTATGTACTTGCCATCCCTCAGAATGATAGTTGTGTGAAGGCATGTAAAATTTTATGAGGAGAAAGAGATGTGGTGCTCTCTTGAGAGGGAGCTTCAGATCCCACCAGAGGAGGAGCTTTTAGCTCCAAAGGAGGAACCTTAGGAAGTTGTGGAGAAACCACAAATTGAGGAGCAGAGAGTGGAGACAACCACTCAAGCAGAACCATCCAGGGAAGGCATAAAATAACTAGGGAAGTTAAGAGACTTGTGTAGGGTGCGAGGGATAATGTGGGTTCTGTTAGTGTCAGTCTTTCCAGCCTTCCTCCAGTGATCAAATATGCTCTTACAAAGTGATTTTGAAGTGTCAAGGTCAAATTTTGTCATTTCAGTGAGTCTTCAAGCAAAATTTGGTCACTGGGCATTAGGTCTAGGGTTTGCCCAAATGTCAGTCCATGTCACCATTCAGCTGATTTTATCATCATTCATAGGGTTGTCATTATCATTTCAGTGTCTAATGAGTCATTTCACACCTTGTTCATGCTTCAGTTGCACCTAGGCAAGGTCATTTCCCTCTCCCAGGGTTTTGAAGCCAATTTCTCTTGGGCGGCTAAATAATCGGCAAAACTCATATCCTGATGTTCATACACCTTCCCCTATCCTTAAAGTACCCTATCAAATGCTTCCCATCCCTTAGATCCCCCAAATTCTTCATTTTTGCACAAACCCTAGTTTCTAGCTACAACCTGGCAATTTTCTAGGTTTGGCCTGTGTTTTGCCCTTTTCGACCCCTTCCCCTCACTCAATCTCTGAGATTACACTTTCCCCTGCTTCCTAACATCCCTCCCCACTCCCAAAAATTTCCCCAAGAATTTAGAAGCCCTCTATCCCCTTCATTTCGCTCCATTTCGACAAAATCCCTTGTTTCACACATCGGGACAAGTTGCACTCAAATGATGTTTTAGAGCAATAAAAGATGAATTTTGGAAAACTGAGATAGGTTTTTGTCCATAACATGCCAAAGAAGAAAAACCTCCTTCACTTTTTGCACAGGTGTCATGGTTTTAGAGCAATGCCAAAATTACAGTTGCCGGATCCAAGGAGTTTGGCCAAGGCACAAAAACGGAAAAAGAAGACCAACCCGCTCCGTATCTTGGCTGAGGCCTCTCTCACTCACCATGATACTCATTAGCATCCTCCTAGCAGCAAACTCAAGAAATTTTGAGAGTTTTGAAGCATTTTTGGCATTTTTTGGAATTTTACAGGTTTTGGCCATTTGACGGGTCTCACCCCGCGCGCGACCCTACATGGGGGCAACTCAGAACGGGGAAAACTTTGTATTTTTGGAATTTTCATGCAAAAATACACTTTCCTATGGATGGGTTTCAGATTTTATGGAGATTTGGGCTTCCAAAAGCTCAAAATACATGAAAAATTTGACTTTCTGCCACTTTTTTGAACTGCAGAAAGCTGTCTTGGGAGAAATGACTTTTTCAGGGTCAAATCAACTCCAAATTCAGAAATTCTAGTGGGGTTGGAAAGTAGACTCGTAGACCTTTCCAACGAGCTATCTTACACCTGATTTGGACACCGGGAAGGCCCTCAAACAGAGCTGTGAATGTGCGCGACCAGTCAGAGTGATGTGCGCGACCTGTCAGGGAAATTTGCCTGTTTTGACCAGTTCGGCCAGCAAAACAATGTTTTCATCTTGGTTGACTTTTGAGGCATGTAAATGATGGATTTTTGTGTAATTTTTATAGCACTTAGATACTTTTACTCTCCTTGAACACTTCTAGAAGTTTCCTTGATGTAAATGGTAAATATTTAATGCATGGATAGGTTTCCTAGGTTTTAGAGGCAAGTTGTTTTGACTGCCTATTAGCTAGTGCTCAGTTTAGAATTAGTTGAAACAGCTCCTAGGAAGCTGAGCTCGACCCCTAGAGGTGGGGAAAGGAGTTAGACCATCTATATTATGCCTTCTCTTACTCATTTTCATGGTTGGACTCTTGAGGGAGAAGCTCCTATTGTATATTTTACTTGTATCTCTGCAATTTGAGGAAAAGGAAGACCAGGGTTTTGCAGACATCATTGGGATTCTTGTGGATTCTTGTGTTGATGGTGTGTTTCTCTTATTCTAATTGTAAGTGTGTTTATGTGTTCCATCTCTTTCTTTACTGCAGCTTATTAAACAAATGAAGTGATAAAGTTTGAATTCATGCTTGCCATGCTCAGCTTTCAAATTTGTTTAATGTTTATGTTTTCCACTGTCTAGAGAGGATTCAAAGTCATTGTTTGCCCTCTTTAGCTTCTCTTTTTTCTTCCTTGATCATCCATCTCAGCTAAAGGCATCAGCACAAACTCCTACCTTGCCCCAAAGACCCACCTGCAAAACCTGAGCTCAATCCCCGCACCCTGAATTGCACTTCCTCAATTTGCCACCAAAAAACCCCAAAAACCCCCAAATCAACCTTTTAATCAGTTTACTAGCCTAATATCAGTGTCACTGTATTGGTCATCTCTGTCCATTGAATATCTTACTGAGATTGACCGGAGAGAGCCTTCTCATACCCCGTAGGGCTAGCTACGAGGTGAAATGGTTTGATGTTGCCTTGAAGGTTTACCTTCCTCAGCCTAGGGTGAAATCTCAAGCGCTAACATAGTGGCGACCATACTGGAGAACAACTGATCTTTTGTTCATTGACGTGTTATTTCATAAGTCTTAGACGGAGCCTGAAGTTACGCTAGGTAGCCTTCGAAAACGCTCTTGTTTTACATCAGCGCAAATAGATAAACACTGCTTCAGTCCATCTCCGTGAGCTTGTGAATACATCACTTCATTTGCATTTTACCCCAGTACATGTATCAAGTTCAGATCTGACTGTTGATAGTGGACAATGATCAGACACTTGAAAGGCTGAAATCATTCATTGGCGACTCCTTCACTGAAAAATCCAAAGATCAATGCTTCATGGTGACTTCACTGCAGAGAGATCAGTAGCTGTGAGATTTTCAAGATGGACCGAATCACAAGAAGATATGCTCCCTTGAGTCGAGATCACATTCCAGGTTTTCCAAATAAAATTCTGAAGGTAGATTGGTCAAGGAATCTGCCTATATTTAATGATGATGGTAAGAAGGATGCTGCTTTACATCTAGTTAGATTTCACATGCATATTCGCAAATTCAAGGTCGATTTTCCTGAAGATTGCTTGATGAAGATATTCTTGGCCACTCTGGAAGGTACAGCTCAATCATGGTATGAAAGTTTGCCGCCTGCTTGTATTTATTGTTTAAAAAATTTTCATGCTGTGTTCATTGAACGATATAAGGACTCTTATCCATCATTGAATTTAGTTCAAGACTGTTGCAAGCATGCCTATAGTTTTATTGAAGGCCTTGAGAAGTTTTATGAAGATGATAATTTCATGGATGAAGAGATCATGGAAGCCCTGTATGAAAATCCATTTCAGCAGCACACAAAAATCTTAGAGGATACTTGTCAAGATCAGCAAGCTGAAGATTTCCATATGGTTGAAAATGAGGAAAGAGCAAATGTTGTTTCAGATTTTCCCACAGAAAAAGACAGCAGCATGCAACCCATCAAAGAGAGCTCTGCTGTTGAGATCATAGACAGAGTTTTGGATTCAGATGTTCATGAACAACAAGGTGAGATCTTTGTGCAAGTAAGTGATGAATCTCCTTTCAATAACTCAGTAATAAATGATAGTTTGATTGCCATGTCATATGAAGATGATCAACAATGTTTCCAAGTTTCAGAAGATCAGGACTTTCATTCAGATTTTTCATGTTTTGAAATGTTATTTCAAGAAGACAAGACTTGTTTGAGCAAAGGGAAACAGAAAGTCTTATCTCCTTTGTCTGAAGAGGAGATAGATCAGCTCTTGAAAGGTCATGCTACAACCCAAGCTAAAGCAGATTTGCAGTGCCGACATGGTCACGAAAGTGTTGGTGAAACTTCTTCCTCTTTTGAAAATGATGACAGTCTTGTAATTAGTTTTATAGATCAGCAAACAGATAATATTTTCTTTCATGAAGATGATGAGGCTGTCATGTTTGATGATCTTGAGGATTGTTTTCTGTTTAAGAATGACCTAGTCCATGAAATTGAGGAATATAAACTTGAGAGAGACAATATGTCAAAATTTCTCACAGTCAAGGAATTTACAGCCAACACTCATATGGCAGAAGCTTATACTTCTTTGTGCCTTCCTATCAATCAGCAACCCACTGTTCTTTCAGATCAGAATGAAGCGAGTACTTATATTTTTGCAGCTGGATCTCCAAACAAGGTAGTGCTTCAGGATTATCAAGATCCCTTTGGCATTCTTCTGCAAGCATTAGAAAAGATAAATGTTACCTGGTTCATTATCATAAGCTTTGGTTTCAGTGGTTATTTTGAGTTGCCTACAGGTTCATCGTTTCGCCTGCTCGAGATAAGCAAGAGCAGAAATTTGGTATGTAGCCATCTGCTGGATTGGTTACATTGGAAAACTCATTATACATGATTGTACATATTTCATTAGTATGCAGGTGGTTGTCATCATGATTCCAAATCTTGATGGACTGCTGCCCTTCTCTTGTTTTAGTTAAGTCAGTCATGAGTCATTTGTGTTTGGTCTATTGAGTGAGTTTTTTCAAGTTATTTCAGTTTGCCATCGAGTCGGTTTGAGTCAAGCTTCAGTTAAGTTTCAGTCAGTTTTCAGTCAAGTTTTCATTCAATAAATGTGTCAAAGTTTTGTGTCAAAGGTGTAAATAATGACTCCATCGCCCAATGGTTGCAAGGCACTGGTCTGCTCTCCCAGAGGTCTAAGGTTCTTGGTACCTCCAAGGAGCTACCATCCCCATTGGAGCCAATGTTAGTGTCAGTCTTTCCAGCCTTCCTCCAGTGATCAAATATGCTCTTACAAAGTGATTTTGAAGTGTCAAGGTCAAATTTTGTCATTTCAGTGAGTCTTCAAGCAAAATTTGGTCACTGGGCATTAGGTCTAGGGTTTGCCCAAATGTCAGTCCATGTCACCATTCAGCTGAGTTTATCATCATTCATAGGGTTGTCATTATCATGTCAGTGTCTAATGAGTCATTTCACACCTTGTTCATGCTTCAGTTGCACCTAGGCAAGGTCATTTCCCTCTCCTAGGGTTTTGAAGCCAATTTCTCTTGGGCGGCTAAATAATCGGCAAAACTCATATCCTGATGTTCATACACCTTCCCCTATCCTTAAAGTACCCTATCAAATGCTTCCCATCCCTTAGATCCCCCAAATTCTTCATTTTTGCACAAACCCTAGTTTCTAGCTACAACCTGGCAATTTTCTAGGTTTGGCCTGTGTTTTGCCCTTTTCGACCCCTTATCCTCACTCAATCTCTGAGATTCCACTTTCCCCTGCTTCCTAACATCCCTCCCCACTCCCAAAAATTTCCCCAAGAATTTAGAAGCCCTCTATCCCCTTCATTTCGCTCCATTTCGACAAAATCCCTTGTTTCACACATCGGGACAAGTTGCACTCAAATGATGTTTCAGAGCAATAAAAGATGAATTTTGGAAAACTGAGAGAGGTTTTTGTCCATAACATGCCAAAGAAGAAAAACCTCCTTCACTTTTTGTACAGGTGTCATGGTTTTAGAGCAATGCCAAAATTACAGTTGCCGGATCCAAGGAGTTTGGCCAAGGCACAAAAACGGAAAAAGAAGACCAACCCGCTCCGTATCTTGGCTGAGGCCTCTCTCACTCACCATGATACTCATTAGCATCCTCCTAGCAGCAAACTCAAGAAATTTTGAGAGTTTTGAAGCATTTTTGGCATTTTTGGGAATTTTACAGGTTTTGGCCATTTGACGGGTCTCACCCCGCGCGCGACCCTACATGGGGGCAACTCAGAACGGGGAAAACTTTGTATTTTTGGAATTTTCATGCAAAAATACACTTGCCTATGGATGGGTTTCAGATTTTATGGAGATTTGGGCTTCCAAAAGCTCAAAATACATGAAAAATTTGACTTTCTGCCACTTTTTTGAACTGCAGAAAGCTGTCTTGGGAGAAATGACTTTTGCAGGGTCAAATCAACTCCAAATTCAGAAATTCCAGTGGGGTTGGAAAGTAGACTCGCAGAAATTTCCAACGAGCTATCTTGCACCTGATTTGGACACCGTGACCAGTCAGAGTGATGTGCGCGACCTGTCAGGGAAATTTGCCTGTTTTGACCAGTTCGGCCAGCAAAACACTGTTTTCATCTTGGTTGACTTTTGAGGCATGTAAATGATGGATTTTTGTGTAATTTTCATAGCACTTAGATACTTTTACTCTCCTTGAACACTTCTAGAAGTTTCCTTGATGTAAATGGTAAATATTTAATGCATGGATAGGTTTCCTAGGTTTTAGAGGCAAGTTGTTTTGACTGCCTATTATCTAGTGCTCAGTTTAGAATTAGTTGAAACAACTCCTAGGAAGCTGAGCTCGACCCCTAGAGGTGGGGAAAGGAGTTAGACCATCTATATTATGCCTTCTCTTACTCATTTTCATGGTTGGACTCTTGAGGGAGAAGCTCCTATTGTATATTTTACTTGTATCTCTGCAATTTGAGGAAAAGGAAGACCAGGGTTTTGCAGACATCATTGAGATTCTTGTGGATTCTTGTGTTGATGGTGTGTTTCTCTTATTCTAATTGTAAGTGTGTTTATGTGTTCCATCTCTTTCTTTACTGCAGCTTATTAAACAAATGAAGTGATAAAGTCTGAATTCATGCTTGCCATGCTCAGCTTTCAAATTTGTTTAATGTTTATGTTTTCCACTGTCTAGAGAGGATTCAAAGTCATTGTTTGCCCTCTTTAGCTTCTCTTTTTTCTTCCTTGATCATCCATCTCAGCTAAAGGCATTAGCACAAACTCCTACCTTGCCCCAAAGACCCACCTGCAAAACCTGAGCTCAATCCCCGCACCCTGAATTGCACTTCCTCAATTTGCCACCAAAAAACCCCAAAAACCCCCAAATCAACCTTTTAATCAGTTTACTAGCCTAATATCAGTGTCATTGTATTGGTCATCTCTGTGAATATCTTACTGAGATTGACCGGAGAGAGCCTTCTCATACCCCGTAGGGCTAGCTACGAGGTGAAATGGTTTGATGTTGCCTTGAAGGTTTACCTTCCTCAGCCTAGGGTGAAATCTCAAGCGCTAACAGGTTCTCCTTCAAATCAATGCATACAGAGAAGGTCACCTGATCGGTACATTAGCTACATGGATCTAATGAATGAGCCTATAGAGAATAAGCCATCCTCTTTCAAGGAAGCAGTAGAGCAACCTGTACGGGTTGATGCAATGGTGGAGGAATACGAATCCATTGTAAAGAATAATGTTTTGGAAGTAGTCCCAAGACCAGAAGATAAATCATTTGTGGGTTCGAGATGGATCTTCAAGGTAAAACATGCAACAAATGGAAGCATAGAGAACTATAAGGCTAGATTTGTGACTAAGGGGTACTCTCAAGTTGAGGGAATTGAATATGAGGAGACCTTTGCTCCTATAGCAAGGTACTCATCCATTAGATCAATTCTTGATTTGGCCAAGCAGATGGGGTGGAATATCCACCAGATGGATGTAAAAACATCATTTCTCATTGGATTTAGAGGAGGAGGCGTACATTGACCAACCAGAAGGTTTTGAGACATTTTATCGAGAGTATCGTGTGTGCATACTCAAGTGAGCATTGTACGTTCTCAAATAAGCACCCCGTGCTTGGTACACCAGGATCAATAACTATCTCATCGATTTATGCTTCGCCAAAAGTGATGTGGATGAAAACCTCTATCATATTTTGGTTGAAGGTAAATTGGTCATTATTTTCTTATATGTTGATGATTTAATTTTAATTGGTGATTAGCAACTGATCAGATCTTGCAAGGAAGACCTTGAAAGGGAGTTTGAAATGAAAGACATGGGTCTCATGCACTACTTCCTCGAGTTGGAAGTATGGCAAGGCAATGGGGAATTGTTTGTCTCTCAAGGCAAGTATGAAAATCAGATACTACAGATGTTACGCATGGAGAGTTGCAAACCCATGGAGACACCTCTAGTGACCAATTAGAGGAAGGAGGATGCCACTTCAGGTGAGGAAGTGGATACTACCATTTATCAACAGCTAGTGGGTTCACTGATGCATCTTGTGAACATAGAACCAGATATGTGCTATGCAGTCAACCAACTGAGCCAAGCTATGGTTAGGCCAACCAAATTATTTTGGAAGGAAACTAAGCATGTTTTACAATACCTCAAAGGAACTACCCAGTTTGGACTATGGTACACGCGTACAGAGGGAGTGAAGTTGTGTGGCTTCACATATGTAGATTGGGTGGGAAGTCCATCAAAATAAAATAATACATCAAGTGGAATTTTCAGTTTTGGGTAAGCAACAGTTTCTGAGTACAGAAAGAAGAAATATTTGTGGTACTCAGCTCAACAAAAGTAGAATACATGGCTGCAAGTCAAGCAACATGTGAGGGATATGGATGAGAAAGATACTTGTTGGATTGTTTGGTTAGATGATGGATCCAACTATGATATACTGTGATAATCAGAATTGCATCAAGCTCTTTGAGAATCCTATTTTTTGCGATTGATCCAAGCCTACAGATATTTGGTATCGCCATTTACGGGACTGTGTGCAGAGGCAGATAAAGTTGTTGCAGTACCTTCCGATGGAGGAACAAGATGTTGATATTTTGAGAAAGGCCTTGCCAAGAGGAAAGTTCAAGTTCCACAGGTACAAGATAGGTGTGGTTGATAATCCCTTTCTTGTTGAGAGGGAGTGTGCAAAATGCAACAAGAAATTCTCAATTTGATTTTGTCTTGATTAAATTGAGAAAATTCAAATTTCCACATCAGCAGACAACTTGGATGTAGTTAACTTATGTGACATGGTTTGTGTCACCCAATTTATTCAGTAAGTTTGAGTTGGAGGAGTGAGAGTTCAATTAAGCATGTTTGATTGCTAATTTGTAGCAATCAAAGATAGTTATCTCAAGTTTTTGTTTTTGTTTTTTGTTTTTTGTTTGTTTTTTTGTTTTTGTTTTTGTTGTTTGTTTGTTTTGTTTTGTTTTGTTTTTTGTTTTGTTTTTTTTTTTTGTTTTGTTTTTGTTTTTTTTTTTTTTGTTTTTGTTTTTGTTTTTTTGTTTTGTTTTGTTTTTGTTTTTGTTTTTGTTTTTGTTTTTGTTTTTTTTTTTTGTTTTTTTGTTTTGTTTTGTTTTTTTGTTTTGTTTTGTTTTGTTTTTTCAGTTAAATTAGTTCCAACTGTTGGAGGAACTAATGGAAGGTTATTTGTTTAGTGAGACTTCAATCAAACTTAGTGATCATCTAGTTAACTGATCAATCATCCCAAAATAGCTAGTGCATGCAGAAAATTCGAGTAACCCAGTTGAGGTGGAGACTCCAAGGTAGTGTAACATTAGTTGTAGACTATTCCAAAGTGTACTAGTGTTGCATGCAACTTGATGATCAACCTAAGGAATTGCGTAATCCATTTTGGAGAAATTCCTAAATAATAGGGGCCTAATTTCTCAAGGATCTGGGCAAGGAAATAAGGGCTCAAGCAGAGGCTGAAATTGACTAAGTCTGGGTCAGAGCTTCTCAATGAGTAGAAAAAGAGGTTATTCATTTTCAAGGTGTGCTCAGTTGAGCAAATCAATTGTAATACATCTCTATTCATCATGTTAATGCAAGCAGGCATTGGTGTTTTAACAATTTTCTTTCCCCAGGAAAAATACTATTTGCATGTGTGTGATTTCTTATTGCATGTTTAAATTTTTTGTTATAAATTGTGAATCAATGTCCACATAGCAATAGAGTAGGTTTGTGTCTTGTGATTCTGATTAAAAATTCACGAGAATTTGCTAATCTACATTGTAATTTCTACACTTGGATCACCAAGAGACTCTCAACCTATTCAACTGCATCATTCATCAACCTCATAGACCCCTTCGATGTTGCTAGTGAAAAACATCCGATGTAGCTACCTCGTATAATGAATTTTCGTGTTACCTTTATTCTCTCAAGTTACTTTTTCTAGCATCGGTTCCACATGGAATCATGATATTCAATGGATTTTTCATGTGTCACCAACCTATGTGGCTATGCCATTTGGCAAGTTGGCTAGGGTTATCTTTGTCTTGGACTTATTTTCATTTCATTCTATAAGTAGAGGCCCTATCCCTAACAATGTGGACATATGGTTGTGGAGGTCAAAAATTCCTTTTCTCCGCATTCCTTGCCTCCCATGCATTTTACCTTTGTTACAATGTGTGGCATGCAAAGTGCAAGCTCCACTTCTCCCTTCATTCACATAGTCCAATTTCAATGTACTTAATTCTCTACATAGCCTAACCCTTGTCGAGTATGGAGTGCAAAGTGTAGAATTGACTCCACTTTTCCTTGCCCATACCATTGCATGCCTTTGTTCCAAGTCATGTCATACCGTTTGTGTTAGTCTATTTTCTACGATCCTTTTCCTCTCTATCCTTGATTCATGGTGTGGAGCTAAGAAGATCCTTTCAACTTGTCCACACTGAAACTTCCGCATGCATAAAACTTTCTAATACATGAAAATAGGGCCTCAACCAAAGTTTTGATGAAGGCTATATGACCATTAAACATGTAGATTGAACATTAAACCCAAACATGACAAATACATTAAACCATTTCTTTGTCATTAATTCATTTCATATCATTAGTTGGTGTAGCTATGAATATTTAAAGTTTATCTCTTCCTAGCTTATCTAATCTACTCTCTTTTTCTATTTGCAAAACATTTATGTACTGCTAATTGGAAGGAAAAGGAATGGTTCTTTGTAGATTTAACCCTTGTAGTTACTAACATTTTCAAATTTGGATTATTTTATTTTTTTCATGAGGGAACAAGCTTGTAGAGGTTGCCATATTGTTGTGCTCAAGATTTTCTTCAAAGAAAAATTCTATAACATAAATATTTTTGTACCAAAAGTAATGAGAAGCTTTATAACCCAATATGGGGGAGAATTTTTCATGAGAAAACATAACATTACACACACACACACATATATGACAACATCTAAAAAATATTAAATCAACTTAGATCCATCTTAAATCTAGATTTATCAAACATTGGAAAGGATCAAATTTATCAATGTGTAATTCTTTAAAAATGAATTAGTACATGATATGGAATTAAATGATTAAAAAATTACATATTAAGAAATTTGATCATTCTTAGCGCTTAATACATCTGAGTTTAAGATGTATCTAGGTTAATTGTAAAATTGACTTATATAATTACTGGCATTTTCAAACTTGGATTATCTTAATGTTTTCATGAGGCAATAATCTTGTAGACGTTGTCATTTTGTTGTGCTCAAAATTATTCTCAAGAAAAGAAATATTGTTTCTTAATCTACATCTATAATGCAACAATGTAATTGAAAATATTGTCATGAAAATTGATTGTTACATTGAGAGACACTCTCCAGTCTAGTATGGAAGAGATGTTGTAATTTCCTATCCTGTTTAGCAATTTGACTTGGTCAAATTACATAATATATATATATATATATATATATATATATATATATATATATATATATATTGAGGTAAAGTAGTCAACTTACCATTGGGGTTTTTGTGTTATGTAAACATTTTGACTACAGTTTTTAACAACACATGGTTTTTCCCAAGGTATTCTTCCCCAATATAGCCTATTTAAAGGCATAAAATTCCAACAAATTTTTCACACATAAAAATAACCAAGCATCAATTTTCTGTGCTGAATTTGAGATTTGAATTGTTTTGTGTGAGAACTATATATAATCTCATTTAGCAGGTGACGCAAAACACTCGAGATCGAGCCACACCGACTTTGTAGGGAAGCATTTTGATCCCGATTCTATTCAAATGATATTTTTTTCTAAATATTTCGAAAGTGATTGTTGGTTGCGCCGTGATTTTGCGATTCAGAGGACGGTTTTGGAGTTAAATATGGCTTAGGTTCCATACTTATTTCACATTCTATTCTTCTCCCAATCGAAGAGCTTGGAAACTGAGGTTGGATTCGGATTTGGAGGTCGAATTTGCTTCTTCAATGTACTTCAAATGACTTTACATTCGCATAGGAAACGTAAAGAATCAAAGATGTAGAGAGGAAAATTTAAGGCATTTGTAGAGTTTAGCTGTCCAAGCAGTGTGAGTAGTGTGGTCAGCAGTGAATAGTGGGCAGTGTTAGAGCAGGGATATTTTATGCAGCAGAAGTATCGAGCAGCGAGCAAGGAGCAGCAACAACCTGAATGGCAGGGAGCAGTGCAAAGTAATATTGGCAGTTCACAGACCTACATATTTCTCGAAACATGTTTGATGACAAATGCATTCAAACATGACAAAGGAACAAGAAATTTCAGAACATGTGGAGACAAATGATGTAGGACAAGTGAAAATTGTCTCATCTGCCAAAGCTGGGAAGTGGGTTTGGGTCAATGCCAAACAATATTGGGGTATTTAAAAACGAAGAATAAATTGTCTAAAATGGGAGCAAACAGGGAAGAAACGGTCTAAAAAGAAAAGTAATGGAGCCCTTTGCAAAAAGCACTCAAACAAGTCTCCTTTCAAGCACGTGGCAACAAGAATTCCAGAGGAAAAGTCATTGATGATTTTGCCTTATATAGACCCACATCCACACCTCTCACCTGGTCATCTGATCTTTATGTGAAAGAATTGTTAAATGAAAAAAAAGGTAGGAGATTTTAGAAGCTAAATGACAGGAAAGATATCATAAAATTCATATAATAACAGTTGAGAACAAGGCTTTAGCAGAAATCAATAAAGCTTTAAAAGAACAAGTGGCATTGCTACAGGAAGCGCTTCTGATAGGGAGGACAAAATGGCAACGCATGAGGGCGGATGTGCAAAACATAAAGAAATTTGTAGTGGAAAGTACAAAGGTGGTGAATGTGAAATCATCCTAGGATAAAGGGAAAATTATTGCCCAAATAAACAACTATGAAGAGAATGCAAGAGAAGAAACGAAAGGAGATTCCACCAAAGATTCCAAAACATAGGTTCAAATCATTAGCAATTCTGATAATAAGGAAGGAGAAACAAATATTCTGGTTGAAAACATGCAAGATAGTGAAGGAAAGGAAAGACAAAATAGCACAACAAACATAATTATTAAAGGGGTGAAAGACTATGGGAAAAATGAATGTACCCTTGACCTTGCAAGAGACTTCTTGAAAGACAAGTTGCTATGGCAAGGACAAATATGCCAAGCATAGAGGGTGGGTAAGTTTAACGAGGAGAGAACCAGGCCCATAAAAGTCATTATGCTTAGCTTGCATGATAAATATATCATTCTAAGCAAGAAACATCTCTTGAGGGGTTCTCGTTTTTTTCCTAGTGTTAGAAAATTATATATTATAGAGCAATGGAACACATAAAATATTGCAGAAATATAAACACAGAAAATGCATAAAACAAGAGAGACACAAATATACGTGGTTCAACCAATTTGGGCTACATCCACGGAGAAACAACCAGTCCTTCTTTTTATATTATCCAACAAACTAAAGAGATACAACTTACAACAAATCTGCTATAACTCCCTCTTCGCTCTCAATCTCCTTTCTCTTCCTCACTCAGAATATAGATATACATAGACGCAATACAATTCCATCATATATAGTGAGGGGTTTCCTTCTAGGGAAAAAAACCCCTAAATTAAACATAACTTCTACCGTCATATCATCCACCTAATGAACTACCCAGATTGACTAGAAATTACTATACTTTTACAAGGGAGGGGTGTACAATCTTCCTCGGGTATACATCCGGCTGAAACCTTTGAATACATAAGATAATCAGGCTCCACACCCAAGACCTAGAAGAATATTTGACTGTAAAACAACAAGAGGAAAGAAGGGAGGAAATGTTAAAGGTTAGGGCAACAAGAGATGAAGGCAAGTCTAGAGCATGGATTTATAAAGGCAAAGCTATGATAGCGTGATTTGGATCTCCTTCCAGAACAGAGTAGCAAGATGGTAATAAAGAAGAGGCAACAAACTCTTCAACAGGAAATCGTAAAGCAAGGTCAGTATGGGAAAGCAGGGACAAAGACTCAAATGTGATTCTTGCATGTCAAAATAAATAACAATTAAGTCATACCCAGGTTTCCTTAAGAATAGTTTGTTGGAACTGCAGAGGTTACCCATGGAGACGAGGACCTGGGTTAGGGCCTATTGCGGAAGATAGAGACACAATTTGCCTCATAGAAACGCATGAGCATGAAGGGTGCAAGATACCTCTGTTTAAAGGATACTGGAAGATGGCAGTGTGGAACAAGGCAGTAGGGAATGGCAAAGGCCACGAGGGTACCATGGTTTTAGTAAGGGAGAAAGAAGGTCGTCTAATTCAGTTAGAAAAAGAAGACTCAAATAAGCAATTCATTTGGTTTAAAATATCAGAAAATGGAAACCACATCAAAATTGCAGCATGCCATTTTGCATCGCAGGTTTCAAAAATCTACAAAGGTAGAGGGATTGACCACAAAGATCCATTCGTAGCCTTAAAAGTGGATATTACAACATATTCGCAGCTAGGTGAAGTCCTTATAGTAGCTGATTTCAATGCTAGGACTGCAGGTGAGAAAGCTAGCATTCTATGTTGTAAAGATGATTGTGACCCTATTTGGCTTACAGAAGAAAGTAATCATCAGTGGGAAATCATTTCAGAGGACAAGAGCTGCAATCTCTTTGGTGAAAAATTGCTTACTCTATGTGGGGCCTTTGATTTAGTCATTTGTAATGGCTTGACTAGATGGAAAAAGTCCGGTAATTTCACTTGCAATACTTACAATGGAGCAAGTGTGGTAGATTATGTAATTTTCTCGCATGGTTTGTGTGAGAAAATGGAGGAAGTTTTGATTGGAGATCAATTGTGGGACTTGAAATAAGATCACAAGCCAATCTATCTATGCTTCTCTTGGATTGGAAAGAAACAATTAGAGGCAAAAATTCAGCATTTCCAACAAAATCTCCCACAGGGTAGAATTCTTTTGACCCCAGAAAATTGTAATACCTTAAAAATGACGCTAGAGAAGCTCTTCGAGAAGGAGAAAATTACAATTCACAGCCTTCATAGTCATGAATTAACACATTTAATTCAATACGCACTTGCAAAGTGAAAAAGAGCAAAAATTAAGAAGTCTGAAACAGATTGCTTTCCCGTTAATGCTTAGTTTGACGAGGAGTGAAAAAAGGCAAGGAGAATGTGGAAAGAGTCAAACAAGGATAACATAAATCTCAAAGCTTACAAGTAGTTATTAAACAAGAAAAAGGACGATTTCATGGTTTCAAGGAGGGAAGAACTAATCTTCCTTAATAAAAATAATCCCAAATTATTTTGGAAGGAGCTCCAATCGATAAAGATACAAATTGGAAATAATATTACGACTTCTAAATGGTTTGACTATGCAAGACAACTCTATGAGCAGGTTCCCAAGGTTGACCCTCCCCCCTTGGTAAACATTGATACTTAACTATTCACGGTACAAGAGATAGAGATGGGTATCAAGAAGTTGGGTGTTGGAAAAGCAAAAGACTTAGCTGAACTCCAAGAAAAATATCTAAAGTGGGGCTCACATTACAAAAATCTTTAACAACATCATACAACAAGGGCTCCCCACAGATTGGAAAACTAGTCTGGAAATACCTCTTTTCAAGAGCGGTGATGTCAATAATCAATCCAATTATAGGACCATCATGATAAACCCTTTGTTTGCAAAGCTATTTGGAAGCATGCTATAAAACAAAATTAGCAAGTGGGTAGAAGAAAGAGATAAACGTGCTAAAAGGAAAGTAGGTTTTAGACCTAAACTTTCCATAGTTGATCATTGTATAACTTTAAGGCACATCATTGAAAAAGTTTGGGAGAAAAAGGAAGAAGTCTTTGTTGCTTTGTTGATTTCAAAAAAGCATTTGACTCGGTTCCTAGGGATAAGCTTTGGCACAGAATGGAGGAACTTGGGGTTCCTAAACATTTGAGAGTAGTTGTTAAATTTGGACAACTAGGTCCAAACTCCATGTTCTGATGCTCAGATTAAGAGGCTAATATTTTTGTTGGATTCCTCTTTCTGAGAGGTGTAAAATCCATATAAAAATAGTCTTAATCCGATGAGCAGAACTTATATTGTGAATTTATTATTCTTAATAAATTATATGTGCAAGGTCAGCCAATTTTGTAATGTAGGCTCACATGCCCAACAGATGTGTCACACACCCTCATTGATGGATATATATACAAGAAAAGTTGGAGAGAATTTTATCACAACTCAACTCACATCTTCCCCTCTCATCTTAGAGAGTACGCTACCTGGAGGACGAATTTCAGCCACACGTGGGAAGGACGAAGAGGACAGACCGTACGGATTTTCTGCTGCTAGGGTTTCTGCTGCTAGGGTTTCGCAGAAAGTTTGACCAGCGTTGACTTTGGTCAACGCTTGGTCCAATCAAGCTGAAAATTGGTGGAAAGTTCGATTTTTGAAGGCCGTACTATCTGGCACAAAAAGCGAGGTCAAAGGGTTGACCATTTTTCTACTGCATTGACTTTTAGCTTGCTGCCCCTGCGTTGACTTTTCAGGACAGCGTTGACTTTTTGTAGAATTGACTTGGGTTGACTCATCTACTAGTTGGAGGGATCTTGTGACACATCTGGGCTGGCTGACCAAAGGAGACTTTGCTGGTTGAAGCATCCTGTTGACCGCCGAAACGAACACACACATTTTTCTTGTTTCTGATTTGTCTTCTGTAAGATCTGCTTATATGTTCTATCTGCATTTTGCTTAACTACTTGTATGATTGCTGTGAGAAAAGTGAAATTGCTCTTAGCATAGAACATCTACAAAACTTTACAGTAGTTGAGCATAGGCTGTATGAATAGGTGAAAGTCAAAATTAGAACTTCAACAAGCATTTCTAAAAGTTTGAGAAGTGATATCGGGGTCAAGCAAGGTTGTCCACTGTCTCCTACCCTTTTTGATTTATATATCGACAAGCTTGAGGAGTGGTTAAATTCGTAAGGGGGTGATGGCATCTATTTGGGAAAGTTTATTAAAAGGCTTCTTTTGTATGCAGATGACCTTATTCTGATTGCTAAATGGACTCTTGGTTTGCAAGAGCACTTACTATCCCTTGAGCATTGTTGTAGAAGTGTGGGGATGCAAGTCAATATCAACAAAATGAAAGTAGTGTTTTTCTCTAAGAAAAGAAAACATAACCAACATAAGTTCTACTTCGAAGGCAACATTCTGGAAGAAGTTGCGGATTACAAATACCTCAGAATTAACTTCAACAAAAATCTAAGCTGGAACGGTTGTAGAAATAAAAGAACTTTGGGGGGGTTGGAAAGCGTTTTATGCTTTTCAAAATAGGAGTAGAGAGGTAGAGTTATGGGACTAAAAAACAACTCAAACTCTTTTTGGACTTCTAGTGATTCCGATGATTCTCTATGGTTGTGAGTTATGGGCCAGCAGTACATCCGACATGCAGTGGAGACAAATTGAGAAAATTCAGAAGTGTTTGATTACAAACAAATTTAAGATTAAAAGTGCAGCACCTTATGATATCTTGTTAAGTGAAACAGGGATTGCTCCTATTGAAGCAATTGCTATGGTGCAAGTCATAAGGTATTTAAAAAAAAATGAGCAAATGGAAGGGTATATGGCCTAAGGTTGTCCTTAATGATAGTTTGTGCAAGAGAAAAAAAACTTGGATGCAGAAAAATAACAAATGGTTTAGTAAATGGGGTATTTGCTTGAACACGTGTCCCATAAACAACAAAGATATAAAATCTTTTGTTATGGAAAAGTTCCACAAGCGTACTTGGGATAAGGAGCTAGGAAGAAAGAAAAATTACTATATTGAAGTGTTTAGTCCCACTCATAGTCATCAACCAAAAGCATACATAGAGGCCAATATCTCTTGGAAAGCCAAAATTCTTATTGCTCAGTTAAGGACTAATTCTCATCTAACTCTGTTGTGAAACAGGGCGTTGGAAAAGGCCAAAGGAAGTGTGGAAGGAAAGAGTATGCACTTTTTGTTCTTCCAGAAAAGTGGAAACAGAAAAACGTTTCATTTTAGAATGTGAGGTCTTCAAAGACAACAGAGAAAGTTATGCAGATATGCTAGCAGCTAGCTCTTGGGATAATCTATTTAGCGAGGGTTTTTTCGAGAAGCTTGGAACATTTATTTTGAAGCTTCAGAGAAAAAGGGTTGAATACATCAAGCAGATGAAGAACCAATCTGTGCCATAGGCTATCTTTAGCCTCGTAGATGTTAAAATAATTTATTTCTTTCTTCTTTCTAATAGAAAACTCACAAAGCAACTTTGTCCAAACATCAATTTTCCTTCGCAATAACAGGAACAACTTTGTCCAAAGCATCAATTTTCCATGTCATTAATAGGTTTATAGATTTTTTTTAATTGATTGAGCGATTTCGTGTGAATCATGTTTTTTGAAATGCATTTTACATTTATGTAAATAAAATTTTTGTGTATTAATTTATGTTGTGTGTTCTCTATTTTCACTAGAAAGTGTAGGTTCCTCTCTGCCTCTTAAATCATTTTCCTTCATCGTTGCTAATTCAGAAAAGGCTAAAAATTCCAAATTTTTAGAACCAAGATCATAAATATATTGAAAATGGAAAGTTCCTATTGGCAAGAATGTAATGAAACGAGAGCATTTCCCTGGATCATTTATCTGTAATCCAGATCCGAATCACTTGAGCCCTCTAATTTGGATCCACCATCCTTCAACTTTTTCTCCTTAATGTGGTGTTAAATGGACACCATGATCTAATCCTTTTCATTATAATTTCCGGCAGCTTTAATACATATGGGTCCATTGTTGTTCTAGGTTTGAAGTATTACGGGCACAACCACTTGGTGGAAGGAGGAATTGGTTTTGTGGTGCATAGTGTATATCAACAATCACTTATGTTAAATATATCACACAATTCTTTTAATACATATTCAATTTTATGGTTGACAACGAAATATGGAACCCTAATACACTTAAAGAAAGAGAGGTTATTGTCCCTATCTCATTGTAATTTTATATATTTCGAAATCTCTAGAACGAACTTTCTGCCCAATGTCAAAGGAAAAGATGAAGAAAACTTTGAAGGGTCTCAACAACTGTAGAGTAGAGGTGTCACACTGATCAGTGAAGAATCCTGCGGGAACACCAACTCCCAAAAAGGTTTCGATGAAAACTGCTAACGAGAAGCCAAATAGTGCCAACAAAACCCTGCCATGATGATCTAGGAGGATCTTGTCAGATCAATTACAAAGGTTCAGTTTTGTCGTCAGCATTCAGTGTCCTGTGTCATTAGCTTTGACAGTGATGTTTATGGTTTAGGTTCTCTGGTAATGTATATGGTTTGATACCTGGTTGTTGACATTTTGGTTGTCATCAGTTCCTCCAGGATTTGATCGTCGAAATGGGTTTTTCGACTGCCTCGCAGGTTTTGGTGTTGACATGTTTTGTCGTTGCAAATGTAGCTTTGTGACGAAGATGTATGTGTGGGTTTGAATGTCACTTTGTGACAACTTGTTGTAAATGGGTTTTTTGGTGACTAAAATCTAAAACCTAAGTCCTAGCCCTAAAAAAAGCTATAGTACAAATCAAATGCAAGCCTAATCTAAACCCTAAACCATACCTAAAAACAAACATTACAAATCAAATTTATTTTAAATACATTAATCCTAACCCCTAAACCCTATCAAACCATGTTACATTAAAAACTATGTATTAATATATTCCAAACCATGTGAAAAAACATAAGTTACAAAAGCCTAAGACATAATGCATTAAACCTAAGTATAAAACATTTGGGCCATGGTGTTACAATTGAATACATTGTAAAACATCCAAATAAACCCACAGTTCCTAACCGTTGGTATTAACCGCAGTGGGACCGCGGAAATGAGTACATGTGAACAAGCAAACATTTGACCGTTAGAGTAACCACCGCATTGGTGCATCTCCAAACCTTAATCGTAGCCGTGTCCATGTGACAGGCGGAAAATAGTAATAGGTTATCGGAACCACCAAGGAATAAAAGTTGCCGAAACCGCCGAGAGGAAGCCACGTTCACATGGCATGTGGCTCACTGTTAGCCGAAACGATCAGGAACTAGCGTCGAGTGTCAGATTGCGGTTAGATCGCGGCTGGGCACATGTGATTGTCACTCACCAATGCGTCGTTTGCTAACCGCTGGTAGATAAGCACATAACCAAAGTCCAGAAGTGGATTTTCGTTGCAGTTTTGGTGTTGTTTCAATTAAATGACCATGTAACTTATCCTAAGGTGGCAAATCATAACTAGATTGAGCCTTTTTGACCAAAATTAGAAGCCATTCATGCCAAGTTTAGGAAAGAGGAAGTTTGAATGCATCTGAAGGGGTATAAAGGCAGTTTTGTTCATGAAGAGGACATTGGAGTGGTTTTGAGTTTTATGAGCAGGTTCTGGAGGATATAGTCGATTTTGTTTTCAGTGTAACAAGGGCATTGTGAGTTAGAATTGGAAACCGAGACAGGCGTTGGAAAGCTGGTTCAAAGATCTTTCTTATGATAGTGACCAAAAATTCTCGTGTGCACATTCAGTGTTTGTCAAATTTATGTGTAATCGACCTCTTTGGTATCATCCTAATAAAGTGGTCGCCCATCTTGAAAGCGGACCCGGAAACGTAGTCCATTAGGGACGAACTCCATAATCAACCCTGCTATCTGGTATCGCTATGTATTTGTTGTTTTCACTTCTGTTTTGCATCTTACTTATGTTTTATCAATTGTCGTAAAGTATTTCTTCTCAAGCAGTTCTCACTTTTTCAACACTTTAAGTTAACATTCATTTCATTGTTGGCATAATCAATTCTACTTCAGTTTTAACATATGGTCATTTCATATCATATAATTTGGTATCAAAGTAGGTTGCATTTGCAGAATTTGTAAGTGAATGTTAACTAGGTCAAAGTCGCAACGTGGAGAAGCAATCCTCAAACAGATTGATCCATAGATTGGAAAGAGAAGAGTCGTTCATAAGTTGACCATGACAGGATCTGACGTAGGTGAAACGCCAAAAACTAAGATGAGCGATGAACAGTTTCAAAAAGCATTCTTGACTATGCAGCAAATGTTGGGAGAACTCTATGAAGATAAGAAGGCGAGAGATGCAGCTTCTTCTTCAAAGACATTGAAGAAGGGCAAAGGTAAAGGCAAGGCTGATAAACCACCTTCAAATCCATCATCTTCATCATCATCATCTTCTTCTTCTTCTTCCAATGCAAAATCTGAAACAGAAAAGAAACCTAAGAAAACATCTCTTTTGAAACTTGATGTAAAATTTGAGTTACCTAATTATGATGGTGAAATGAATCTTGAAAAACTAGATAACTGGATTACACAGTTAGAAGTGTATTGTCGTATTCAGAATATTTTTGACGATAAAACAAAAATTTAGTTAGCTACACTTAGAATGGGGGGAACAACTTTAATCTGGTGGGAAAGTAAAACTCAGATAAATGTAAAACGGAAAGGTAAAGTCATCTCTTCATGGTCTAAGTTTTTAAAAGCTCTTAGGAAACAATTCTATCCTTTAGGATACATGTAGCAAGTTGTTATTGATTGGCAGAATTTGAGGGAAGGTAAAGGGTAGAATATTCAGGAGTTTACTTAGGAGTTCAGAAAGAAAGAATTTGCACTTAGTATTTCATTGGATACACATGAAACTTTATTAAAATACATCGGCATTTTACATTCATATTTGCAGCATACATTATTGATGTTTAATCCTGATGATTTTGATGAAGTGTGTGTCTGAATCAGGTGGCAGACCATTCAAGTTTTCAACGCAATCATCCAAAGAGTTGGAAATCAAGGATTCCAATGACAGTAAGGGGAAGAACAATTCGAAGAGAAAGAAATTAGTGATAGCTCAGAAGGAAAGACCTACTTGTTCTCATTGCCAGAGAATTGGTCACGATGAATCTAAGTGTTGGAAACTTCATCCAGAACTTAAGCCCAAAAAGTTCCTTAAGGAGAAGGATGAAAAGAAGGCAATTGCAGCAGTCCAGCAAGATCTAGATTCCAATTCAGGTGAGGAAGGAGGATAACTTCCATAGTTTCGACAAGTAAAATTTCTGACACTGGTTCAAGTTCGAATACTATTGCATCTTCATCAAACATAAATCCTTCAAATGAGGATAAAAGAGTTGAATTATTTAACATAAGGATAACTTCTAAGCACAAAAAGATAGATACAATGTTTGACAGTGGATCACATGACAATTTAATATCTGAATATTTAGTTAAGAACTTGGGTGTGAAGACACGGAATCATCCAAGACCTTACCCATTAGGATGGATAAATAAATCAACTCAGATAAAAGTCACAAAACAGTGTCGATTAAGATTTGCCATTACAACTAATTACATTGATGAAGTGGAATTAGATGTGGTTCCAATAGACATATGTGGATTTTTCTTAGGAAGTCCTTATCTTTATGATCGTGATGCAGTATTTTATAGAAGAGAGCATAAATATCACCTTAAGAAAGATGGGGTTGAATTTATTGTCAGGGCACATCAAAACAAAAATCACTTGAATTTAGTTGTCGCTAATCAGATGAAGCGATTAATAAGTTCAAATAAGAGATTTGTAATCATGTGTGTAAAGGAACAACATAAGAATCAACATGATGATTGCTCAAGTTATGAGTCTCAACTTAAAGATAGTTTGATCAAAGAGGTAGAAACTTTTCCAGTTCTATTGAAAACCAAAAATCTTACTCATAAGAAGGGAATACAATATGAGTTACAGTTGATGCCTAAATCTCCTCTTCCTAATGTTAGAATGAATCATTTCAGTCCAAGTTTGGAAGTCATAAGTTACAGAGATGCAGGTTAGTATTGGGGAAAGTCAGTGTTAAATTTCTCTTGTATTGTGTCACCATTTCATGTTTCAAACAGTTTGGAAGCCTCTTTCCAAGTGGAGAGGAAGCCTATTTGTTTTCATATCAAAGCCTTTTCTAAAGTAGTGTCAAAGTATCCAATACATCTAAGGGAAACTTATGCATCAGGGGAAAGTGCTAATCAATGGAAACATCATTTAATGAATAAGGAAACAATGATTCAAACAAATCAACAACCATTTCAATACTTTCAAAGACAAACGAAGTTGCAGCAATTTACACCTTACAGTTTGATGGGTTTATTACAACAAGTTTGCTTAGTAATCAGTAATCAGCAAAGTATCTCAAGTCAAGTACTTGGTATGATGTCAAAAATGTTTTTGATTGTCTCTGTCATTCCGCAATATATATTGTTAATACATGTCAATAGTATTGAACAATATCTTGTAGAGACTGTTTTCAAAGATGATTATGAATCACTAACTCATGGTATTTCGTGGAAAGAAGTCAATTGCCATGTTCATAACAGGTTGTTTGACCATATTCGCAAGTTGTGCATACTGCAGATGGATGGAACAGTTCACAGATTCAACATGTGCCATGGTCAGCATCATGAGAGTCATCACTTTCACGTGGTTGATCGAATGTATTGGTACATCATCATGGCAAGGTGGAAAGTAAGGGAGCTATACCCTCATTTCATATCTGTCTAGTCAAACTTTTGTGGTCCAAAAGCTTTCAAGTGGAGAGGATTGATCCAGGAGGATCTCGTCAGATCAGTTACACAGGTTCAATTTCGTCGTCAGCATTCAGTGTCCGATGTCGTCAGCTTCGACAATGATGTTTATGGTTCAGGTTGTCTGATAATGTATATCGTTTTCATGGTGATTGGTTTGAACCTGGTTGTCGACATGTTGGTTGTTGTCACTTCCGCTAGGATTTGATTGTTGAAATGGGTTTGTCGACCGCCTTGCAGGTTTTGGTGTCAACGGGTTTTGTCGTCATGTGATGTCGTCGCAAATGTAGCTTTGTGACGAAGATGTATGTGTGGGTTTGAATGTCACTTTGTGACAATTGGTTGTAAATGGGTTTTTTGATGACTAAAATCTAAAACCTAAGTCCTAGCCCTATAAAAAGCTATGGTACAAATCAAATGCAAGCCTAATCTAAACCCTAAACCATACCTAAAAACAAACATTACAAATCAAATGTATTTTAAATACATTAATCCTAAGTCCTAAACCCTATCAAACCATGTTACATTACAAACTATGTATTAATACATTCCAAACCATGTAAAAAAACCTAAGTTACAAAAACCTAAGACATAATGCATTAAACCTAAGTCTAAAACATTTGGGCCATGGTGTTACAATTGAATACATTGTAAAACATTCAAATAAACCCACAGTCCCTAACCGCTGGTATTAACCGCAACGAGACCACTGCAATGAGAACATGTGAACAGGAAAACAGATGACCGTCAGAGTAACCATTGCATCGGTGCAACTCCAAACCTTAACCGTAGTTGTGTCCATATGATGAGCAGAAAACAGTAACAGGTTATCAGAATTGCCAAGGAAGAACCGTTTCCGAAACTGCCGGGAGGAAGCCATATTCACATGGCATGTGGCTCACTGTTAGCTGGAACCATCAGGAACTAGCGCCGGGTGTTAGCTTGCGGTTAGACTGCGGCTGGGCACATGTGATTGTCACTCACCTCTGCGCCATTTTCTAACCGCTGGAAGATAAGCGCATAACCAAAGTCCAGAAGTGGGTTTTCATTGCAGTTTTGGTGTTGTTTCAATTAAATGACCATGTAACTTATCCTAAGGTGGAAAATCATAACTAGATTGAGCCTTTTTGACCAAAATTAGAAGCCATTCATGCCAAGTTTAGGCAAGAGGAAATTTGAATGCATCTAAAGGGGTATAAAGGTAGTTTTGTTCATGAAGAGGACATTGGAGTGGTTTTGAGTTTTATGAGCAGGTTCTAGAGGATATAGTAGATTTTGTTTTTAGTGTAACAGGGGCATCGAGAGTCGGAATTGGAAACCAAGACAGGCATTGGAAAGCTGGTTCAGAGAGATTTCTTATGAAAGTGACTAGAAGTGCCTGCGTGCACATTTAGTTATGGTCAAATTTCTGTGTAATTGACCTCTTCGGTATCATCCTAAAAAAGTGGTTTCCCATCTTGAAAGCGAACCCAAATACGTCCATCAGGGACGAACTCCATAATCAACCTTCCTGTCTGGTATCGTTGTGTATTTGCTATTTTCAATTCTGTTTTGCATCTTACTTATGTTTTATCAACTGTCGTAAAGTATTTCTTCTCAAGCAGTTCTCATGTTTTCAACACTTTAAGTTAACATTCATTTCATAGTTGGCATAATCAATTCTACTTTAGTTTTAACATATGATCATTTCAGATCACGTGAGCCTGTAATTGTTGGTAATGTTGAGAATATAGAAAAGTCAAAGTCACTCCAGTAGAGGACGCAAAGCTTTTTGAGGATCCAGTAAAGGAGGGGGGAAATATATGGGCCAACAAGTTTAAAGAGCATCCCCCAAAAGATGTTAAGAAGGTTGTCGTTGTTGAGAAGCCAGTTGTTGCAAATGTATCTGCACTCAAGTAGGCTTGGCTTGCTGGTGTGATGTGGAGAGGCTGAATCCTGGGAAGGGCAGTTGGAAAATCGGTCTCACATGGTGTACCAGACGACTTTGAAATGTTAATAGATACACGAGCCAAAAGTTTGCGAAAACTAGATCAAACCCTAGATCATTTGAAGGGCGGAAAGTTAGATATTCTGAGCCCTTTTCAAATCTCGATCAAATTGATTTCTAGGCATTTTATTCTTTTTTGGGTTAGATCTATGGATCTGGTGAAAGACCTCAAGCTATCACTAGAATTGAAAATAGGGCTACCCTCTGGATTACAACGCTTTATTTTCGAAGGTAAGCAAATGGAAGATCTTTTTTCTCTTTCTGTTTATAATATATGTAAGGATGTCACAATTTTCTTATCCCTTCGACTGTGTATGGGAGCTTTGTGAAAGTCTTCCTCTTCCCAAGCCTTCTCTTACAAAGATTTTGTTCGAAACAAGGCTCCACAAAGTGCAGGGTTGCATCAAGAACATACCCTCCTCTCAGGCAAGGTAGCTTAGGCCCAGGGTGCTTCGGGTCCTTTTATAGTAAACAAAGTTGTGGATGTCCCTTTAGTTGAAATCACTCATCCAGATATGGATGGGCTTTACAAGTTATTGGCAAGTAATGGCCTCATCTGCCGCTTCAATTGGCTATGCCCATGTATAACATACCTTTAACAATTGATCCATTCAACTTGGACCAAGACATGCAGGGTCCTCCTCTATTCCAGGGGTTTCTTCATCGACATTTTTGACAATGACGTGGATGATCAAAATGCTCTTTCTAAGGGGCATTGCTTTTGGGGAAAATCTAAGCTTTTCCTGATCTTGTGGTTCCCATATTTTGACCCCTCCACATCGGTGATCACAAAGCTACCCATTTGGGTTCGACTCTCGAATTCCACGACCCATCTATGACATGCTGCAATGTTTTAAGGTATTGGAAACACCTTGGGTCGTTTTCTGGTCAGAGATCCCTTGCGCGGCCAATGTGCAGTCTTCACCTATGACAATGTTTGCATAGAAATTGAGATCAACAAGGCTTGCTTGACAAAATTATTTTTAAAATAAGTGATTTTCACTGCACCCAACCACTAGACTACGGGAACACTTCTTTTTAGTGTTGACTTTGCCATCAAACAAGTCATCTTCTGAAATCTTGTTCTAAAAAACCAGTGAAACAAAAGCCCATATCTAAAGCATGGAAGCCATGCAACCCACCTCCAAGAGAAGTGGAGGATTCCTCTTCCTCATATCAGGAAGACGACGAGTCTGATGAAGACATGCTCTCATTGGACGAGGCCCAAAATTCAGATCTTCAAAAGCCCCATGAAGAAGGTCACGAGATCCAAGTTTTTTTCAGCTCGAAGAGAAGAAGTTAGTAATAAAGATTCGATGGATGCCATGAAGCATGCGCATGAATCAGCCTCCTCAGACTCTGACAAGGATGCCTCCTTAGATTTTCAGGACAATCTTAAGGTAGATTTGGTAGCCACATCTTCAGAAGGTTGGATCAAAGTAACAAAAATGAAGGGAAATAAATGACACACTGGTGATTAGCTCCAAGATGGGTGATTTCAAGGTTTTTGTTTTTCGTTTTCTATTAAGTGTTATGTACTCTATTTCATGGCCATCCTTAGGCTTGTTCTGTCTAAAACATGTTTTTTCCATGGCCATTTGTAGGTTGATTCTCCTCATGTATATTTGTTTTCTGCAATGAAATATAATGTTTTTGATTTACGAAAAAAACCCTATTTCATTGTAAGTTGAAAGTTTCTAAACCAATCAAAAAATGATTTAATTGAGTGGAATATAATAAAAGTATTTAAGTGTATTTAAATTAAAATAATTTTAATATTGATGATTTGTTGAGGAGATGATTGATGTGATTTAGTTAATTAATTTTGAAATGCCTTTTTTTTTATAAAATTCTTTTTATCTAAAAATAAAATTAATATAAATGAATATGAATTGTAAATTACATAATTAATTATAAATTAATTGACTTAATTAACTAACCATCTTTTTAGATTATTTTAACAAGGTATTAATTTATTATTGCAAAAAATATATGATAATATAGCTTAAGATTATCTAGTTTTCTTCCCTAAAAGATTAAAAAAAAATTATCCACTTTTAAACTCATTTTAATCCTAAAAGCTTTAATAAATATAATTCAATTTTTTTTGTTTACAATATCATACAACCTAATATTGAATTTTTCTTATTAAGTTTTCACCTTTCACTTTTGTCAAATTTGAATAATATTTAAACTAGGCATATCACATAACTAAATGAATAGAGTTTGTTAAGTATAAATTCCTAATTAAATTTTCACCTTTCACTTTTGTCAAATTTGAATAATATTTAAACTAGGCATATCACATAACTAAATGCATAGAGTTTATTAAGTATAAATTCCTAACTGAGTTTATGAACTTATATTCCTAAATTACAGTTAGTTTATTAACTCGCGTAATTTATAATTAAATATGCAATTTATAACTTATAAATTAAATATGTAATTTATAACTTATATTCATGTTTATTAATCATTTAAAAGGTATATTTGAAAGAAAGTTTTATGAAGTTATTTTAAATATAAAATGGGTAACAATTTATACACACATAATAATAACTTTAATAAAAATTAATAATTAAACTAGCCTAGATCTATCTCAACTCTGAATCTACCCAGCATCGAGAGGGATCAAATCTTTTTTCACTCTAAAAGAGGTTTGTACCTCAAGAGATTTGATCCCTCTTGGGGTTTGGTAGATCTAGAGTTATGATGGATCTAGACTCGTAACACATTTATGTATAAATGATTTAAGTCTTAGACTTTCTAGAATCTTAACACATTTGAGTCTGAGATGCATTTAGATTAGTTGTAAAATTAACTTTATAATTATTTACAATTTCAAACTTGAATTGTTTGAATGTTTTCAAGAGACAACAATCTTGTAGAGGCTATCATTTTGTTATGTTCAAGATTCTCCTCTAGAAAAGAAATATTGTTTATTAGCGATAATGTAATTTAACACACTGCCATCAAAACTGATCATAAAAAATTATTTATAAAAGATTAAGTCTTAGACTTTTAAATAGAAAATTGTCGTTGATTCAAAGTCATTTTTTAAACCCCTGATGGGGGTGGAAAAAAGTTAAATTGGTGTTCCTTGGGGTTATACCCCTCCACCACGTGGCACACATGCTCATCTTTATGGGCGGCTCCATCATTAAGTACACCCGTTGGGAGGAGAACCCAGAAGGTACTTAAGTTATATTAAGAGGGAAAGTGGAATTCATTTCACGGTTGGAAGTTCGGGCAATGAATTTTGGGAGGTGGGAGTTTAACAAAGAGTGTGACGAGGACCATGGGTGCTCACCTGGTAGTTGGCTCTGTAGGCATAACATAGTGGAAGACCGACTCGTAGTAGATTTGAATGAGTTTGGATCTCAGACAACTATCTGGGACCTTGGAAAGATCCTGAGTGATGATTTGGTTCTTGGTGTAGAGTTTGGTTGGAATCTTTGGCACCCTTACTCGACTCTGAATTGTTGGTTCACGTCGGTTTTCGCTTTAGGCGCTGAGAAGCTAACTCGAGTTCACTGTTTCTTTTGGTCTAGGAGGTCTGTATTTTGTCCCCTGAGCAACCTTTGGGAGCTCTGCGAAGGGGACTCCTTTGAATTCTGGATTTGGTGCCTGCAAGTCTTAAAAGATCATCCTTGTGTTTTTGTTCTTAGTTTCAGTCTTGGGTTTCACAAGTCTGGCTCTTGTTGGTGCTTTAGTTTTGGCACGCCTGTAGTGGCCACCCATATTTGTTGCTCGACCAAGAGGTAGTTTGTTTCTCCTTTAAGTGCTTTCAGTTGTTTGAATTGTTGTTGTTATGGGGTTTATGTTTCGTGGGTTTTCTCTCAGACCACTTGGGTGGAAAAATTTGGCATTTGTGGGTTTGTGGGCTATAGTTACGTGTCTTTTCTGGGAATTCGTTTCACTTCAAGGCAGTCCCTTTCAACGTGTTTCAGAACCAACTATGGTGTGGTTTCTGTCATACTCAGGGCTAGTAGGTCTTATTGTACTTCTAGTGTTTGTTCTCACTTTTATTCTGGAAGGTTTTTTAAGGGGTGCTCAACGACCTTGACATTAAGTTCCTCAAATTCGAAAGCAATGCCACACTAAAGAGGTAGGCCTCGGCGTGGGGGTGCACTTCAATGGAGGTCCTCCAACTCATAGCCATAACTCTTGTCCTGAAAGCTCTATAAGCTTGGAACATGAGGGAAAAGTGGCTCACACTCCAAACTGATCTCCTAGTCGTATAGTTGCTCCAACCTCCTTGGATTCCATAACAGAGCAACTATGAGGTATCCAGGTCAATATGGACATTATTCGCGATCACAGGTATGAAGACCATAATGAATTGGTTGCATATATGAACGATATACACTTAAGCCAGAACGAGATATTGGAACAACTAGATAGCCTCCGACGGAGTCACTGTTGAATGAATGACCACCTCTGTAATCTGGAAGCTCAGATGGAACATATTGATTTCCACATGCATGAATGTACTGGTTATTTTGCATCTCCCCCTGTACTCGCTCCCCATCCCCCTCCTTGATATGTTGTTGTTAGTTTTTGTGATCTTTTTGTCTCCCTTAAGCAATGCATGGCTTCTAAGCCTAGCAGAAATAATGCATGTAAAAGGCTTATCTGCGACATCCTCCGACCCCCATTTCCAACAAGTCTGGTTGGAATGCAGAAAAGGGAGTTGTTGAGACATCTTTTGTAATCTCTATTTTTATGAAAGTCTAATGAAATGAATTTGACTAACAAAAAATATAAAATCATTTTTTAAAGGGATGTGTTATTGTATTGTGTATGAGAATATGGATTTGCTTATTTGATTTTAGAATTTAAACAAGTGATACATAGTAGCTAATCGTAGCGACTTAGCTTTAATATAACTAAATTAAAATATATGTTATTGTTAAATATGTTAATTTTATTTTTAATTTGTACCATATACTTAGTAGTTGCTCATTAAATATAATGAAATATTTTCTTTTAATATATATATATATATATATATATATATATATAATTATATATATATATATATATATATATATAATTTTTAAAAATAAAGAACAATATTTAAAAAAATAATATATATAAATAAAATATTTAACAATAGATGGGAAAAAAGTTAAAACAAAGGATATATTAATTACTCAAGAGAAAGAGTAAATGCTTCCTATATATCCTTTGCCAATTAGTCTATGAAAAGGAGAAGTATAACATTATGGCATGAATATCATTTTTGCATGGAAGTTAAGCTTTGAATGATTATAAAAAGATAAATACAACATTATATAATAACCTCTTCCCAATGATGAATAAACCTACACGTGGGGTTCACATTTGGATTCCACGTGAAGATATTGTTGGATTTCTCTTGTTGTTGGGAGGTTGAGCCCATATGAGAGTGTGAACTGACATATTATCATTATCAAGAAAGTTGATGTGTAACCTAATCCCTCTTGGCATTTACTTCTCAACCATCAATCTACACAATCAAACGCTGAGCTTTGACAGAGTTTTCAATCTTAAATCACATTGTTAATTCAAACATTGAGATGTGGAACAAGTAGACGTTGGAAAGGTGAGCCCCAAAGAAATGAGTGGAGAAGGAAATGTTAAAAGAATGAGTGGAGAAGGAAATGTTAAAAGATAAGCCAGTGCGATGATGAAGGGAGCATGAGCATGAGTATGAGTTGCAAAGTGATAAGAAAGAAAGAAGAAAAATTATTTTAACATCCATGAGGCTAAGGATAGCCTATGGGACATATTGCTTCTTCATCTACTTGATGTATTCGCCCTTTTTCTATGAAGCTTCAAAATAAATTCTCCCAGATTCTCGACAAACCCCTCACTAAATAGATTATCCCAAGAGCCAGTTGCCAGCATATCTGCATAATTTTCCTGTTGTCTTTGAAGGCCTCACATTCTAAAATGAAATGTTTTTTCTGTTTCCACTTTTCCGGAAGAACAAAGAATGCATACTCTTTCCTCCCACACTTCTTTTGGCCTTTTCCAGTGCCCTGTTTCACAACAAAGTTGATGAGAATTAGTCCTTAACTGAGCAATGAGAATTTTGGCTCTCCAAGAGATATTGCCCTCTATGTATTCTTTGGGTTGATAACTATGAGTGGGATTAAACACTTCAATATAATACTTTTTCTTTCTTCCTAATTCCTTATCCCAAGTATGCTTGTGGAACTCATGGGGGCTTCACTCAATGAACCCCTGGCATATCACGTGTGTTCATTGCATACTAAAAAATACCCCTAATTTGACTACATATTGGATAATACCTCTAAAAACCACATTACTTAACCCCTTACCAATATGGACCCAATACATCTTCCCAATTTAAAAAACCCCTATTTTCACTAGATATTGTAGTTATCCATTTTTTCATCGACATTTTTTATACCCCTTTATATTTTTTCATTAACTTTGAGCTCCATTTTTATACCTACCAATATAAAACCCCTTTACCCCCTTTATATCCCCCAATATATTATGTCATTTTTCCTCAATATATATCCTCCAATATGAACCCACATGGTATGGTATTGCTCCCCCGGTGAGACCCCTGTGGTGGAACTTTTCCATAACAAAAGATTTTATCTCTTTGTTGTTTATGGGGCACACGTTCAAGCAAATACCCCATTTACTAAACCATTTGTTATTTTGTTGCATTCAAATATTTTTTCTCTTGCACAATTTGTCATTAAAGACAACTTTAGGCCAACTACCCTCTCCCATTTGCTCAATTTTTGTTTAAATACCTTATGACTCGCACCATAACAATTGCTTCAATAGGAGCAGTCCCTGTTTCACTTAACAAGATAGCATAAGGAACTACACTTTTAATCTTGAATTTGTTTTCAATCAAACGCTTTTGAATTTTCTCAATTTGTCTCCACTGCATGTTAGATGTACTGTTGGACCATAGTTCACAACCATAGAGAATCACCAGAATCACTAGAAGCCCAAAAAGAGTTTGAGTAGTTTTCCAGTCCCATAAATCTCCCTCTCTACACCTATTTTGAAAAACATAAAATGATTTCCAACCCCCCAAAGTTCTTTTCTTTCTATAACCATTCCAACTTAGATTTTTGTTGAAGTCAATTTCCAGATATTTGTAATCCGCAACTTCTTCCAAAATGTTTCCTTAAAAGTAGAACTTATGCTCGCTATGTTTTCTTTTCTTAGAGAAAACCACTACTTTCATTTCGCTGATATTGAATTGCATCCCCACACTTCTGCAAAAATTCTCAAGGGATAGTAAGTGCTCTTGCAAACCAAGAGCCGATTTAACAATCAGAATAAGGTCATCTGCATACAAAAGAAGCCTTATAACAAACTTGCCCAAATAGATACCATCACCCTCTTATGAATTTAACCACTCCTCAAGCTTGTCGATATATAAACCAAAAAGGGTAGGAGACAGTGGGCAACCTTGCTTGACCCCGATATCACTTCTGAAACTTTCAGGAATGTCTGTTGAAGTTCTAATTTTGACTTTCACCTTTTCCTACAGCCTATGCACAATTGCTCTCAAATGTTTGGGAACCCCAAGTTCCTCCATTCTGTGCCAAAGCTTATCCCTAGGAATCGAGTCAAACGCTTTTCTGAAATCAACAAAGCAACAAAATATTTCTTCCTTTTTCTCCCAAACTTTTTCAATGATGTGCCTTAAAGTTATACAATGATCAACTGTGGAATGTTTAGGTCTAAAACCTGCTTTTCCTTTAGCACACTTATCTCTTTCTTCTTCCCACTTGCTAATTTTCTTTTCTAGCATGCTTCCAAATAGCTTTGCAAGAAAAGGGTTCATCATGATGGTCCTATAATTGGAGGGATTATTGACGTCACCGCTCTTGAAAAGAGGTATTGCCAGACTAATTGTCCAATCTGTGGGGAGCCCATGTTGTATGATGTTGTTGAATTTTTTTGTAATGTGAGGTGCAAGAATCTTTGGGCCCCACTTTAGATATTCTGCTTGGAGTTCAGCTAAGTCTTTTGCTTTTCCAACACCCAACTTCTTGAAACCCATCTCTACCTCTTGCACCGTGAAGAGTTCAGTGTCAGTGTTGACCAAGGGGGGAGGGTCACCCTTGGGAGCTCATAGAGTTGTCTTGCATAGTCAAACCATTTAGAAGTTGTAATACTATTTCCAGTTTGTATCTTGTTCAGTTGGAGCTCCTTCAAAATAATTTGGGATTAATTTTCCCAAGGAGATTAGTTATTCCCTCCTTGAAACCATGAAATCGACTTTTTTCTTGCTTAATAACTGCTTGTAAGCTTTGAGCTTTATGTTATCCTTGTTTGACTCCTTCCACATTCTCCTTTCCTTTTTGCATTCCTTGTAAAACCAAGCATTATCCAAAAAGCAATTTGTTTCAGACTTCTTAATTTTTGCTCTTTTTCACTTTGCAAGTGCGCATTGAATTAAATGTGCTAATTCATTACTATGAAGGCTGTGAATTGTGATTGTCTCCTTCTCGAAGAGCCTCTCTAGCATCATTTTGAAGGTATTACAATTTTTTGGGGTCAAAAAAAGTTTGCCCTGTGGGAGGTTTTGTTGGACATGCTGAATTTTTCACTCTAACTGTTTCTTTCCAGTCCAAGAGAAACATAAATAAATTGGCTTGTGATCTGATTTTAAGTCCTACAGCTGATTTAAAATCAAAACTTCCTCCATTTTCTCACACAAACCATGCGAGCAAATTACATAATCTACTACACTTGCTCCATTGTAAGTGTTGCAAGTGAAATTACCAGACTTTGCCCATCTAGTCAAGCCATTACAAATGACTAAATCAAAGGCCCCACATAGAGTAAGCAATTGTTCACTAAAGAGATTGCAGTCCTTGTTGTCTGACATTCTTTCCCACTGATGATTACTCTCTTCTGTAAGCCAAATAGGGTCACAATCATATTTACAACAAAGAATACTAGCTTGCTCATTTGAAGTCCTAGCATTGAAATCACCCACTATAAGGACTTCACCTAGTCGCGAATAAGTTGCAATATCTGCTTTTAAGGTTGTGAATGGATCTTTGTGGTCAATCCTTCTACCTTTGTAGATTTTTGAAACTTGTGGCACAAAATAGCATGTTGCAATTCTGATGTGGTTTCCATTTTCTGATATTTTAAAACAAATGAATTGCTTATTTGAGTCTTATTTTTCTAACTGAATGAGACGACTTTCTTTCTCCCTTACTAAAACTATGATACCCCCGTGCCCTTTGCCATTCCCTGTTGCCTTGTTCCACACTACTATCTTCTTGTATCCTTCAAACAGAGGTGTCTTGCACCCTTCATGCTCATGTGTTTCTATGAGGCAAATTACGTCTCTATCTTCCACAATAGGCTCTAACCCAGGTCCTCGTCTCCATGGGTAACTTCTGCAGTTCCAACAAACTAATCTTAAAGAAACCTGGGTATGACTTGATTGCTATTTATTTTGACACGCCAAACTCACATTTGAGTCTTTGTCCCTGCTTTCCGATATTGACCTTGCTTCCTGATTTCCTGTTGAAGAGTTTGTTGCCTCTTCTTTATTACCATCTTGCTGCTTTGTTTTGGAAGGAGGTCCAAATTGCGCTATCACAGCTTTGCCTTTATAAATCCATACTCTTTTTCTTTCATCTCTTGCTGCCCTAACCTTTAACATTTCCTCCCTTATTTCCTCCTGTTGTTTCACAATTAAATCTTCTTCTAGGAAACAACGAAAACCCTTCAAGAGATGTTTCTTGCTTAAAATGATATATTTATCATGTAAGCTAGGCATGATGACTTTTATGGGCCTAGCCCTCTCCCCAGTAAACTTACCCACCCTCCATGCTTGGGATATTTGTCCTTGCCATAGCAACTTGTCTTTTAAGAAGCCTCTTGCAAGGTCAAGAGTACATTCACTTTTCCCATAGTCTTTCACCCCTTTAATAATTATGTTTGCTGCCCTATTTTGTCTTTCCTTGCCTTCTCTATTTTGCATGTTTTCAACCTGAATGTTTGTTTCTCCTTCCTTATTAGCAAAATTGCTAATAACTTGAGCCCAAGTTTTGGAAACTTTGGTGGAATATCTTTTCCTTTCTTCTCTTTCTTTCTCTTCATGGTTGTCTATTTGGGCAATCATTTTCCCTTTATCCTGGGATGATTTCGCATTCACCACCTCTGTACTTTTCACTACAGATTTCTTTATGTTTTGCACATCCTTCCTCATGCGTTGTCATTTTGTCTTCCCTATTAGGAGAGCTCCCTATGCAATGCCAAATGTTCTTTTAAAAATTTGTTGCTTTCTACTAAAGCCTTGTTCTTAGCTGTTATTATATGAATTTTATGATCTCTTTCATGCTCTTTAGCCTCTAAGAAATAGAAGTAGTAAGAATGGACTGCAATTGTACCCTAATATCAGAGCAAGATAACAACCATGATGGTACTTTTGTACTTTGGCTGATGGGATTGTTGTTTTTTGGCTTATCAATCTATATATTGAGCAATAAGATGCTCAATCTGATAGCCAATTAGATTGTAGAAAAATAAATTAAAATATTGTCAAAAAATATTAAATTTCAATGCTCAAAATTAAACTATGGAAACTTTACAAACTTTTTAGATCGACCCCAAATTAATATGGGTTTGACTAAAAACTCAATGCAATATCCTATATTTGCATCTAGAATAATGAAAAAAAGTTAAAAAAACACCTTAGAACTTGTAATTATTTTATACTTTTGGAATGTCGTCCCCCAAATTTAGGGGTCTCTTTAGTCACCCAAAAACTCGACCTTGTATACAGTTGAAAAAGGATTATGTAGAAATGAAAGTTGACACGCGTCTAACTAAATTTGATGGTTCTTAGTCGTCATAAACCACATTAGTTGTAGAGGATTGACATTTATTTCCCTACCAAATATACAATCAGATGTTTTGAATTCCCCGTACATCATTGACATTTCTTTCCCTTTTGCAATGTTGTCTTCTCTGCATTATAAACGGAAGCAGAATCCAGATTGATTGGCATATTTGAATCTTAAGTTCTTACTGCTAAGTCAAGTCAATAGCTGGCAAAAATGTCTGCCAACATTTTTGTGACACCTTTGGAACCTAATTCAAAGTGGAAATTAAGGCAATTGTAATAGAGACATAGATCTCCTAGATGAATGACAATATCCAGAGGGCTGATTATTTAGGCTAATTTGAGAAGGAATGTTGGATTGCTTCTCCAACAACCACGTTGATTCCTTGGTATATGAATAGGTGAAGATTGTGTAGGTTGACTTCATGATATACACCATTGCTGACTGGGGCACTGACATGGATTTTGGAGCATCTAGACATCAAATGGTTCGACATTCTAGAGCTTTACATTTCTTTGCGAAGGCAGGTCCACAAGATCTCCACAGCTTCCATCCCTGTTACATGTAGAATGGCCATTGCTTCAAATGCTTCTGTGTGTTCAGCATGCTCTGCATTGCAGTCTTTGTATGCCATTTGTGAATGAGGTTTAGTTGTCCAATTGTATAAGGCCTATTTTTGCTCTTGGTTTTGACTTAGACCCGAATGTTCTCAGGTTCTGTAGTTTTACTACGATCTTTGGGTAGTATTTTGGAGTTTTGTGTTTTGGTTGATAGAGTTTTACAGTTTCAGTCACTGTTGAGACTTCCAAATACTTTGTCCCTCTGGACTTTCTTTACCCTCTTCCATTTTGATTTAATATTGTTGGACACCTAATGCGTTAAGTGTTGGTGTGATGGATTGTGAACAGTGTAAGGGAGTTCAAAAGATGTTGGAATATGAATCCAACAGTCATATCAATGTATAATAAATGTACATCGATGTAAATAATAATTTCAATTCATGTTTCAGCTTTCATATTCTGTCTTTGCCATGTGTGTTTAACATTACATAATAATTTCAATTCATGTTTTAGCTTTCATATTCTGTCTTTGCCATGTGTGTGTTTAACATGGTATCAGAGCGGACGAATTCTAGCCCTGAGCCAATCTGAGCCACTGTTTTTATGGCCAGTTCAACCATCAGTCCTGCCTCCCTAGACTGATACCATTCGGTGAGCTTGCAACCTTTGTCAGTCTCGTTGTGTTTCTGCTTGTCTTACCACTCTACCCATTTCATTACTACACTCCTTTTATACAGAAACGCTCCTTCCCCCAGTGATATCATCACCATTCTCAGTTCTCATCCACTTTGTCATTCTGCTGAGCATAGTAACGCTTCCCATATGTAACGCCAACCTGACTCAGTGCTCTAGTTCTCTACATTTATTTATTGTGCAACTCGTTAGTTTTTCCTCTCAAAGACTTGGAACCTTTTCTAGGTTGTCAGACTAGTTTGACCATCTCCTCTACTCAGAAATGTCATAAAAAAAAATGTTCCCTGTCCGCTCTACTTAACAGATCTTCTATCCTTGCCTTCTAGCGCCTGCAATGAACATACCTACACTCTACCTATTGCTTAGCTAGTGTCATTAGTGCACATTCATTCTTCGTGGTTGTTTCTCCATTTTTTGTGGAAAATATATATTTTTCATTCACAGTCACATTTTGTGTCTCCTTGACATAGTTTGTGTGTGAACTAGAACTGATAGTGTCCACCATTTCACTATTCCTGTCGTGCACCTGAAACAAGGCGTAGCTCACCATCGTATATATCCATGAAATTATTCTTAGCCCAGAAAAAGAGTCTGTGTGTGATTCACATCTTGTTGCTGCTCAGGGACATATTGTGAAATGACTATTCAGTCAACTTGCAAGCCTACTCGTACTCTTCCATGCAATACATTTAAGAGTTCGGCACAATCCAGAAGCAGAAAGAAAAGGTTGAATGTTATGAGTTTGGTATATGTGTGTGTTGATTGACTGAATTGTGCGTTGATTCAAATCTTGGGAGGTTGAACGTCTCTATGCGTTAAATCTCAGTGCGCTGGTTTATTTCTAGTGCGTTGTTGAATAGTTTAATCTCTGCACTGAATTATATTTATAAGAAATCAGTCTCTTGTGTATGTGCATTGTGGTATTGAACACTGTGAGTTCTAGCATAGAATGACATCAACCAGAATAAATGGGAATGGCCGCACTTTTTTAAGATCGCATTTCAGTTATTTGTCTAGAAATCACCAAATCGAGGGCACGTTGTGATTGTTTTTACAAGAAATCGATTATGTATTATTGGATATCTACACAAGAGGATATAAACACAATGGTTGTATTTAACATGTGGTTATAATGGAAAAGCCATAACACAGAGATAGAACTAGTGTCGTGAGCGTGGAAAAGCCATAACGCAGAGCTAGAATTGGTGCCGTGGAGTCGTGGTGTAACAACGATTTGAATTGTAATGTCGAGTGGTGTAAATCCTGACCTCTTGACGCTTTGGATGCTTGCCATTTATTTCTTGGTGTTCCCATTTGCATAGAACACAATGCTTCAACGATGACGAGCAATAGTCACTCATTTGAGTAGTTTGAGTGACGACGACTTCCCTACACCTGACATCTTCAGGATTTTGCTATACTTGGACGTGGGTCGATTTTTTCAAAGTTGTGGGGTTAATTTGAGTGCTTTGCGCTTGTATCATCCACAAACACCCATGACATCCTTTCCTCAATCATGGTGTTTGGGTTATGAATAAGATATATAATTTTGTATTGTGAGCTGAAATAGACTTGGGTTTGAAGTGGCGTGGAATAGTTAACGTTCGACATGATTTTCACCGCAGACTCTTCCAATGAACTTGTTGTTTGTTGACATAGAGTCGAGAAGTGTTTTTCAAGTCCATCTTTTGTGGAGGAATTTATTTGAGAGCCACACACAAAGGAGAATCATTTTTCAAGGACAATATTTACTACCTGCAGAGGATTATTGATTGACTAGTTTGAATAATTTGAGAAGTGCATTTGTAGTTGAAGACAACACCATTCCTTTGATTCTATTGTTTTGAAATGGATTGAATAGATGATGTATTAAAACTACTGTGTACTTTAATACATTCCACTGTTGATAAGATGGTAAACATCAACAAAGACAGTCTTTCCGACATTAAAATATGTCTGCAAAATGCACAGGAAAAGATTGATTTTTTGCAACTAGAAGCTTCCAACGAGATGAGCTTCAACAGATTTGTCATTCTAAACTTTTTTTCTGTTCAAAACAATCCTCTATTTGAGGTTGAAACAAACACCCATCAACAACCAACATGTGATGAAATCAGTAAGGTTGAGGTTGACTCACATTCAGTGCCCATTTCAAGAGTAGATTTGCATGCAGATGCAGAAGTTCAGGTTCCACCTCTCAAGGCCATCATCAGACCTTGGGAAGAGCTTGTCAGCAACAAGCACAAAACAAATTTTGGATATGATAAGTAGGCATCCTTTCATTTTCCAGATTACTCAAAGCCCATCAAATTTCCGAGTGCAAGGTTTCTTAATGGTGGTTCACCTTCACCTATTCCAAATTCTGCTCCTCCACATTCGCAGCCAAAAGTTGTCAAATGCCAACATTGTGACCGAGTTGGCCATGTGAAATGTCATTGTTTTGATCTTCACCCGTGCAAGCAATGTGGTCAGCGTACTCATTCTTCAAACAAATGCTTCAAAAACAAACCTTCTGCAAGAACAAAAATTCATCTTGGACGGATCGCTTCTTGGCAATGGGTTTCAACCGCCAAGAAGATATTTCAGTCATATGCCAAAATTTTTTCTAGAGTATTGAAAAGTCTTGCAGTTGAGTTCTCTTCGTCTTCTCACCTTGTATCTAATAGGGGGGAAGTGATGGTCATATACAAGTTTCAAAGATGCATCAAGCGAACCTGAGCCACAATCTGAACCTGCTCCCTGAGCCTACAGCCAGAGACAACGATACCCAAATAGAGAGTTGTAGCCACAGACACAGAAGCTCCTAAGCATGCCTTTGGTTGGTGGCCTTCCTTAAACCACTAGACGTTGCAGACCTCCCTTTTCTAGGTGAAGGTTTCCCTCTCCAAAACATTAAAGAGCACTTCCTCCGACTTCAGCTTCTTGCCAAATTTGGAAGAGTTCTGAGAATCGCAGTAAGTGTTCCAAAATTGGTGGTCATCCTTAAACCAGCGCAAGTTGTAGATCTCCCTTTTCCAAGTTGAAGGTCTGTCTCTTCAAAGAATTAGGGACACTTCCTCTAGCAGAAGGCCTCAGCTTCTTGTCAAATTTAGAAGAGCTCCAGGAACTGCACTAAGCGTTCTAGTGTTGGTGGTCATCCTAAAACCACTATCGGTTGAGACCTCAAATTCTCCCACCTTATGCCATCACATCAGAGAACACATTCAGCGTATTGTTGTCATGCATTGTTCTATTTTTATATATTATAGCTCTCTTTTTGGACTCGTATATACCCCTTCGGATTAAGGGGAGAACGTTGGACACCTAATCCGCTAAGGGTTGGTGTGATGAAATATGAATAGTTTAAAGGAGTCCAAGAGACCTTGGAATACGAAACCAAAAGTGATATGAATGTAATATAAATGTATATCATGCTAATAGTAAAAGCATTTTCAAGGTTTTATCATTCATATTCTGTCCACAATCCAGGTGTGTTTAACACAAGAAGAATATTAAGAAAGTGTTGCCGTAAGATGTGTCCAACATATGTATGTTGACACATACATGCCTTAAACATATAGATTATCAATAGTCTTTATAATGTTGTGTTACTGATCCTTGTGCCTTTTGATCAATTATTCAATTCTCGACATAACTGTCAGAAATAAAACAAAATTTTCATATTGCGCACAACTTAGCGAAAAGAACGGGCAATGTTAAGAGCCCGAAACGTGCCATATTGATCGAATTCTAGGTGTGACAATGGGGTATGCATGTCCTATGGATCTTCATTGTATACTGTAATCAGATCAATTCGCCTAGTGCCTGAAGAATTCATTGAGAATAACTATATGATACTGCCAGTCACTCTCAAAAGACGAGGAAGTATGTCTCTGATATCCCCTAAATTGAAACGAGAAACCCAATAAATAACGAAGAATCACCAATAATCCCCGCAAGAACACAGTCCACCCTCGAAAGAATGAAAACGGTTAGAATCCCTCACAACTACTTCTCGCCCAGAAATCTTGGAAATGAATTTGGTAGCGCTGTGGCAGTCACCGCACATACGAAGGTTTTTGATGATCCGGATGGGTGACCCAGGAGGGGTAGTTATCAACCCAAATGCAATGGCCAACTTCTCACTGTGGTGGCAGAGAGCATGCTCTTTGTGCTGTTGTTCAACATCATGAAGCTCAAAATTTGTATCAGCCACATATCCCAATTCCTTCATCTCCGTTCGCAGGGTTTCCAACACTGCATAGATCTCCTCTGATTTAGGGTGTGATCTGTTTCCCGTGGAAAACACATGGGAGGTCTTATTGACCTCTATCCAGCTACATCCTGCCACCTTTTTCACCCCCCTGTCCTTCATAATTTTTCTAACCATTGCCACACCTTCCCATTTCCCTGCTGCAGCATAGATATTTGCCAGAACCACATAATGCCCAGCATTATGTGGATCCAACTCAAATAGATGTCCTGCTGCACATTCCCCTAATTCTATATTGTTGTGGATTCTGCTGGCCCCCAGTAAGGATCCCCAAATATCAGCAGTTGGTTCAAAAGGCATTTTACTGATAACATCATGTGCTTCCACTAAACAGCCAGCACGCCCAAGGAGATCAACAACACACGCATAATGCTCAGCTGTTGGTAAAATACCATTATTGTTATCTTGACTCATGGAATGAAAGTAATGCAAACCCTCTTCTAGAAGGCCTGCATGGCTGCAGGCAGAGAGAACAGTCAGAAATGTGACATGATTTGGTCTTATGCCAGCCATCTGCATTTGTTCAAAGAGTTTAACAACCTCCTTGCCATGTCCCTGTTTCCCATATGCAGCAAGAATTGTAGTCCATGAGACAACATCTCTTTGAGGCATTTTATCAAACATTTGGCGCGCATATCCTAACTTGCCACACTTTGAATACATGTCAACGAGGGCATTGGCCAATTTATCGTAGAAAATATATCCATTTTTGATGATGGACGCATGAACTTGCTTGCCCTGTTCCAATGCTGCTACGTTGGCACATGCACTGATAACACTGGTGAAGGTGATTTCATTTGGTTTCACACCTTCCAGCTGCATTAGATGCAGAAGCCTAAGGGTTTCTCCGCCAAACCCATGATATACATATGCTGCAATCATTGCACTCCACGAGACCACATTTCTATGATATATTCTGTCAAACACTTGGCGTGCATTCTCCATATTTGTTTCACATTTGGCATAGAAATCAACAAGAGCACTCCCCACAAAAACATCAGACTCCAATCCAAGCTTGATGGCAAATCCCTGTAGCTGCTTACCTTGATCAATGGCAACCAAACTCGTACAAACCCTGAAGGCGCTGCCAAATGTGAAGTGGTCCATTCTGATGCATGCCTGGTGCATTTCATAGAATACTGTCAAGGCTCTTTCTCCACATCCATGTTTGGCATATCCCGTAAGCAATGCATTCCATGAGACTAGATCTCTCTCAGGCATTTCATCAAAAACTTCACGTGCATACTCCTCACAGTTCCATCTGGCATAAGTGATTAAGAGATTAGTTTGTAAATAGACATTGGGATAGAATCCAACTTTAATCATGTGGGCATGCACTGCCTTAGTCTCCGATAAACTTTTGGAATCCATGCACCCCTGCAAGACCAATGCATAGGTGCTATTTTCCTCCTCGCCAAGTCTTCTGCTTGCATTATAACCAGTGCCACATGAAGTTTTCGATGTGTTAGTTGATATAGATACTGTACTGGCACTGGTAGTAAGATACCTCCTACTGCTCAGAGCTACTCCTTTCAAATGCCATACTACCTTACACAATATCATAACACCACCATCACACATAACTCAGAGTTGCAATGGTGTTCATCCAAGTCATAATTCATGGCAATCTTCTATTCGGTATCAAACATTCCCATCATTTCGCTTGTAAATTTCTCCCATAACGATTGACATCGTTCATACTTTCTTGAATCCCGCAACAGTACAATGTAGGTTCAGAAACATGGATGTTCTTCATGGATGTACTCGCCATTTAGATAGAGGAGAAGCATCTTGCCCATTCTTCCAGTCAGCTATCAAAATTGAACCTCTCACAGCGATTCCTGGAAGTGTAATTCAAGTAAACTTTTAATAAATTATTATAAAAGTTTAGAAAGTCTTATTTTCAATAAAATATTTTTCAATAACTCATGGGTGAGTTGTGTTAGGAAGTAATATGTAAATCAAAGTGTTAATCATGGTATTTAAGTTTCAAATTCCTCAGGGGTTGAAAAATAAAAATAGAAAAATGGTTGAATTCAAAATACCATTTTAAAAAATAATAATAAATTTTATAAAATTATAAAAAGTGATATTGATAAAGTATATTTTTTTTAAGGTAACAATTTTTTTTTTCTTCTTAAAAAATATGCGTTAATTTATCAAAAAAAAATTATATGATGTCATTAATTAATTAATATATATATATACTTATTTTAATTTAAATAATTTTTAATTTTTAATAAAAAAAAATACTAATTTTAATAATTAAATGGCTTTAATGAATGTTATATTTTTCATATCATATGAAAATGGTTGTGAATCATCAAATATTCATGATTCAATACCTATTATTTATTTTCACTATCTAAAGAATAAAATAATCTTTGTGGTCATTAGTTGCACATAAATATAATTATCTTATCTTATCTTATCTTTATTATTATTGTCTCTCATCTATTCACTTATATTTGTATCTTGCCACAACATATAACAAAACTCATGCCTATATAATCTTATCACTATATTTCATATCTAATAGTTTGAGTATGGTTTAATTGAAATTTAGACACCTTTTATTTTTGAAGTTCCACTTGATTTTATGTGTTATGTGCTTTTTTTTAATCATTGTTGATATGATAATATGCATGAAATTTAATGTCTATATTTAATGTGTTTAGATTCCACACTTGCCACAATGTTATATCTTTTATTATTTTTTGCTCTCACTCGTAGCTTCACAAAAAAATAAAATTATTAGTCATAGGTTATGGGTGTAAATTGCAATGGTATTGAACATTTATTAACAATATTCACTACAATTTATGATTCAAGGACAATCTTGAAGAATAAACAATCAACACGGATTAAGCCAAGGGAAATGAGGCCATCTCTCATTCTTCATGATCCTGCATTCCATCTCTCTAAAAAAATCTAACAAATTGATAAGTGTAACGTGGTTATATCATTGGTATCTAATATTTCATTATTATTTGGGAGCATTCGCTAGCCTCTCAACCACTTAGCATGGGTGTTAATTGCAATGACACAAAAAAATTATTAACAATATTCACTACAAGTGTGTGTTTCAAGAACAATTTTGAAGAGAGAATAATATACATCAACTAAATCTAAGGAAATGAAGTCCTCTCTCTTTCTTAATGATCACATGTCCCTCTATGTAATGTTTTGACAAATATAACATACTTATAACATTGTATGTAAAATTTTATTATCATTTGGGATTACTCAATGGCCTCTCAACCACTTAGTATGTCATTCATGACATCCATGTTATTGCAATAAATGTTGAAAATGGTTTTTATTGATGTCAAAGGCTATCCAAATGAAAGAGAAAATTACATAGTCAAATAACATATTCCGAGAACTTGCCAATGGTATATGGCACTACCTCTAATTCCATAGAAACGAGGAGATATGAAATATTTTGTCAAGATGAACTAATCAAAGTACAAGCATGCCCAATTTGGATACCCTATCTTTGAAGACACTTTTACTCAAATTATCTAGCTCAAATAGGAGCATAAGATATATGGTTGGAAATCTTATTCTAAGACCTTTCCAATGATATATGGCACACCTTCTAACTCCTCACAATTGAGAAGAAATGAATTTTTGAATATTCACTATACATTCTACCAGTTGCACCAGTTGACCCAGCGAGTGGACAAGTTGGCCCTAACCCAATATCCAAATGCACTATAAATAGTTGTGAGAAGGAGCATTTCTAACCACTTGAATCAAGCATTTGATTATGTGTTTAGGAGAGCAAATTAGCAACTCCGAAGTTCATACCTCATGAACCAAGAAGAAGTGAATTGAAGGCAAGTTGAAGCAGATTTCTTTGGGGTTTTGTCACATCTTTTGAAGGGTTTTTGACATTGTTCTTGGGAAAATTTTTTGGTTTGTTTGAGATATGTTTTTCAGGGTCGAGTACAAGTGTCTTTGGAGGTTGAGTAGGTCGATTTCTGGTGAGTAGAAGGTCGATCTTTAAGACTGTCTTGAGGGTCTAATTTTTTCCATGTAGAAGTTGTTTTTCAGGCTGAGTTGTAGTTATGATATGAGAGATGATTTGTGTCCTCGTGAAGACCAAGTTTTAGGGCTGAGTATTGTTATTTGAAAGCCAAGTTTTAAAGATGAGTATTGTTGTTTTAAGGTTGAGTTTCAGGGGACGAGTTCTTTTGTTTGAAGGTTGAGTTTTAGGATTGAGTTTTTCTATTTGAAGGTTTAGTTAGGACAATTGGTTTGAAGGCTAGGTCCTGGTGTCTTGAATGCTAAGTTCAGACTTGATTTGAAGTTGTTATGCAACCTGTTCACGAAATAGAAGAAAAGATAGATCAACATCTTCAAAATCAAGCTCTTCGAGGGGGAAACCTCCTTTACATTACACAAATGAACAATTCTTGGATGATACAAATGACAAGACCTCCTTTCTATATATAGGAGTCTAAGGGGCCAAAATATAGTCAAAGCCGACATAACAATAATAATGTAAGGGCACAACAATAACAATAGTGGGCTTCTGTGGGGCACAATAATAACAATATGGGTACAACATGGGCACAACAATAACAATAAGGGGATACAATGAAAATAATAATCATGGAATACACCAATATTATAGGGACCTAACATGCCCCTCTCCTTCATAAAAGTGTTGTCCTCAACGCTTGAGTAGTTCTAGATGCTTATCTATAAAATTCTCATCCTCCCATGTGGAATCTTCAGCGGTTAAGTTCTTCCACTTGATGAGATACTATGAAATTAATTGATTTCGTAGTTTTCGAGTTCTTGTTTTTGTGACTTTTGTAGGTTCCAATATGATTTTTCCTTCCTTGTCAAGTTATGGAAATATTGTTTGAACTGGGATCTTGTCAGTTATAACCTTCTTTAAGCATGAAACATGGAAAACTAGGTGCACTCGGGAAGCTGTAGGAAGCTCCAATTTGTATGCCATAGTACCAATCTTTTGCAATGCCTTGTACGGACCATAAAACTTTGGTGATAATTTATTATCCTTCTTAGCTTGCTTGAGGGACATTTGTTTGTATGGTTGTAGCCGTAGAAATACCAAGTCACCTACAACAAAACTTCTTTCGTTGTAATGTTGATCTGCCTGTTGTTTCATTCTATTCTGCGCCAAAGTGAGGTTATCCCTTAAGAGTTGGAGAACTTGTTTTTGATGCTCGATGTGATCTTCCACTGCTTGAACCTTAGAATTTTCTCTTAAATATGATGTGATGGATGGTGGACGATATCCATAAAGTGCCATAAATGGGGTCATTTTTGCTGCAGTATGGAAGGAAGTGTTATACCACCATTCAACCAGAGGCAACCATTTGACCCATTGTATCTGTTTATCAGATACAAAGCAACAAAGATATCCTTTCAAACATTTGTTCACTATCTCAGTTTTCCCATTAGATTGAGGATGATAAGATGAGCTATGAGCTAACTGAGTACCCAAACAAGAAAATAATTTTGTCCAAAAATTTCTAGTGAAAATGGGATCTTTGTCACTTACAATAATCTTTGGGCTTCCATGTAGCTTTTGAATTGTTTCCATAAATGCAATAGAAATTGTACTGGCCTTAAAGGGATGAGATAATGCACAAAAGTGTGCATACTTGGTAAGTCTATCAACTACCACCATGATGACACTCTTTCCTTCGGACTTGCGTAAACATGTGATAAAATCCATTGAAACCTCCTCCCAAAGTTGACTTGGAATGGATAAAGGTTGTAATAGACCCGGGGTCTTAATTGTTTCAACTCTATTTTGTTGGCAAACCAAACATTCCGCCATAAAATTTTGAATATCAAATTTAAAGCCATCCCAAAAAAATACCTTCTTAACCCTGTGGTGAGTTTTTAAAAATCCTGAGTGCCCTCTTAAGGGAGAGGTGTGAAATTCCATAAGAATCTTTTGTTTGAGTTGGGAATTCTTACAGAGGTATAAGCGATCTTTGTACCATAACGGATCATTTTTCCAGCTAAATGTGTCAGATGTACTGGGGTCTTGTCGTAGCTTTTGAATGAGTGCCCACACTTCTTCGTCATTCTTCCATTCATCTCTTGCTTTGCTTATCTAATATGGTTGGATAACAGAAATGGCGCAAAGCAATGCTTCCACATCCTCATCCTTTCTTGAGAGTGCATCTGCAACAACATTTTTCTTCCTTTTTTGTAGATGACTTCAAAGTCATAACTCAACATCTTTGTGACCCATTTTTGATGTTCTTCTAAAGATAATCTTTGTTCTAAAACATATTTAAGACTATCATGATTTGTTTTTACCTTGAAGTGTCTTCCCATTAGGTAAGGTCACCATTTCTTAAGTGCATGTAGTATTGCCAACATTCCCTTCTCATAAATAGCTTTGTGTAAATACTTTCCTTTGATTGGACGACTTTCAAAAGCAATGGGTCTTTCTTCTTGCATTAAAACAACACCAATTCCATTTCCTGAGGCATCACATTCCATAATAAAGGTTTTTGTGAAGTCTGGCATAGCTAAGACCGGTGCTTGGCACATTTCCTCTTTAAGATGTTCAAAGGTTTTCATTTCTTCTGGAGTCCAATAAAATGCATCTTTCTTTAGTAATGTTGTTATAGGTGTTGCTATTCTCCCATAATTCTTAACAAACTTGCGATAATACCCTATCAACCCGAGAAATGCTTGCAGATGCTTTATGGATGTGGGGATTTTCCATTCCTTAATGGCTTTAATTTTGCTAGGGTCTACCTTAACACCTTTATGAGATACAATATGACCCAAATATTCCACCTCTTGTACTCCAAAGAAACATTTGGAGGTTTTTGCATATAATCGTTTCTCCTCCAATAGTTTGAGCACTCTATCAACATGTTGAACATGATCCTTCCAAGACTTGTTGTAGATTAATATATCATCAAAAAATACTAACACAAATTTTCTAAGGAAGGGTTTGAAAATGGATTTTTTCAAACCTTGAAATGTAGAAGGTGCATTGGTAAGGCCAAACGGCATGACCAAAAATTCATAATGACCCTCATGAGTTCTAAATGTTGTTTTCAGAACGTCTTCAGTCTTCATTCTGATTTGATGATATCCTAAAAGAAGGTCCAACATGGTGAAGTAAATTGCTCCATGTAATTCATCCAATAATTCATCAATGACAGGAATGGGAAATTTATCTTTAATAGTGAGCTTGTTGAGATCCCTATAATTCGGACACATGTGCCATGATCCATCCTTCTTGTGCACCAATACTACTGGGGCAGAGAAATAACTTTGAATAGGTTGAATTATACCAACCTCTATCATTTCTGCAACCATACATTCAATTTCACTCTTTTGGGCATAGGTATATCTGTAAGGCCTGATGTTTGGAGGAACATTTCCTGGAATCAAATGAATAACATGATCATGATCATGAATAGGTGGGAGGCCTTTGGGAGTCTCAAATATCTTGGAATGATTGTCTAAGGCTTTTTGGAGATCTGGAGAAATAGATGATTTCGATGTGGGAACCTCTAGCGAACATAATTATGCAATTACGCCACGTTGTTTGTTCTTTAGAATCTTTTTCATGTCGTTGGAGTTGATTATATTTCCCGGTTTCCCTGCGATACCCCTTAATTCAATTTCTTTTCCTTCTGGAGAGAAAAAAAAAATCAAGAAAAGTTCTTGAAAATTAAAAGCTATCGTACCAAAGATTGTAGCCATTGGACTCCTAGTACAACATCAACACCACCCATTGGAATGGAAAACATTGGACTATTCAAAACATATTCTCTCATGGATAGCTTGATATTATGGCACTTTCCAGAGAAATTTATGGTTCTTCCATTTTCAACTATCACTTGACACTCTAGTGCTGGATATAGGAATCAATTCAATTCCTCCACTATCTTACAATGAATAAAATTATGGGTACTGCCTGAATCAATCAACACTATTACCTTTTTCTTCTTAATATGTCCTTCTATCTTGATAGTTTGAGGATTGGTTATTCAGGCCAATGCCTTACAAGATATGGTCAGATTCACTTTTTCTTTCTTTAGGCTTTGTTCCTATTGTGTATCCTCTTCTTTTGATGTTTCATGTTCCTTTTCTTGTTCCTCTTTACAATCTATGTAAAATAATTTCTTCTCAGCACACTTATGACCTTTAGTGTATTTGCTATCACAACTCTAACAAAGCCCCTTTTCTCTTTTTTCTTCCAATTGTTGTGGTGTCAACTTTGTAGGTTGTGGAAGGCTAGGAGCAACAACACTTCCATCTTTATAGTTGTGATTGGTAAGCTTCCTTGTTGCCATACTTTTGCTTTCAATTTTTCTTGCCAACCTGAATGCCTTCTCCATTGAATAAGGTTCCCAAAGGCGAACCTCATGTTGGATGTTATTTTTTAATGTCCCTATGAACACATCAATCCTATGCTCCTATGAAATATCTTTTACCCTTATATTCAATTTTTGGAAGTCCTCCATGTGCTCCACCATTGAACCTTTTTGTTTGAGATTTATCAATTGGCTAAAAAATGTGTTGATTTTTGTATCCTCATAATGTGATATCATTTCTTCCATAAAAACTGGCCAAGTGGCAATTTGTTTACGAGAGAAAAGCCATCGTTACCATACAAACTGATTGGGTTCCAAATATAAAGTCGGAATGCGTACCTTTTGTGTATTTTGCACATTATGGAGATCAAAATATTGCTCCATCTGTAATATCCATGTTACGGGAGATCCGAAACCGACTTTTTGGGCGCTCGCGATTTCTCTCAGGCGATGGTGAAACCCCCGAGCCCTTGACTGCGCTTGGCAGCACCGCTGCTGGGTCGCAGCTCCCGCTGCGAGCCTCCTGCTCCGCTTGCTCCCCCTCCCCGGGCCTCTGCCTCGTCTCCTGCTGCCGCTCGTGCTGCTGCCGAGAGCAGCCTGCTGCTCTGCTGGGCCTCTTGCCTCTTCCTTTTTCCTTCCCCTGTGAAGCGCCCCTGGCATGATGGACTCCCCTGATACAGGACAGGCCGACTTGGAGAAATCTTTTGCATCACTTATCCCAGAGAACAATCCAGAACGGATCCGACCCACGGCTTCAAAATTTATCAAGAAACTTGATGAAATACTGGAGATCCCTCTCCCCCCAACCCTCCCAAGGAGATCCGCTGTTGCCTTGGCAGAACGTGGGCTAGTAGGGCAGTTCACGGGGTTATGGCCGTCCTCCCGAACTGTCCAGCGATGGGTGGAAAGAAATTGGAATGCTATGGTCCAGGGGAAAATTGCGATAAGATTCTGTGGAAGAGGCTTCTTCACCTTCCTCTTCGAAACTGTGGAGGACCGTAACCTAATCTTCAGGAATGGACCATACTTCATGGACACCAGAGGCCTTTACCTCAACCGATGGACCCCGGACTTCGACCCAGAAATGGATGTCCCCAATGCAGTCCCGGTTTGGGTTCGCCTTCCGCATCTGCCGCTTCACTGCTGGGCCGATGAATCAGTTAGAGCAATTGGAAACGGAATAGGGAAATATGTGGACAGAGCGGAGCCAAAAGAGAATATGCACGCCTGTGCGAGGATCTGCGTGGAAGTGGATTTGGGCAAAGGCTTACCAGAGGCCGTCAAGCTCAGAGTTGATCAGTGGACACATATTCAGCAGGTGGATTACGAGCAACTTCCCTTCAAATGCAAGGTATGTCACGAATATGGTCACTTTGCTAATAGGTGCCCTAAAGCTAGAACAGAAGTTAATGCCAGTTCCGAACCCCCAGAGGAAACATGGGAAGTAGTTAAAAAAAAAAAGAAGTCAAACCCCCCCCCCGAACCAGAGGTGCCCCACTCTGAAACCCCTCCCATCTCCGCTGTCCCATCAAGCATGGATCATTCCATTCCCTCATCCTCCAACCCTTTCGAAACCCTAGCCTCAGAAGAACCCTCATCCCCCCCTCCATCCCCCAAGGGCAACAGAACCCCCCCCTCCTCCCCCCTCCAGGCTTCCCCCCCTCGCACAGTGGAAAGGATCTTAACAAGGAACAAAACAAAGGAAAATATTGCAGCCACGGATCCACCAAGGAAAGTTGGAAGGAAATCGAACAAGGAAATAAGAGATGAGAATGCGGCAAAAGAGATGACAACAGGAACACAGCAACCAATAGACACATATCTTGACAAGAACAAGGGAAGCGGCGAGAAAACGAAGGAGAAAAGCGGGCCTCACAACAAAATAGGTAAATGATGATTTTGGTCTCTTGGAACTGTAGGGGGATGGGCTCCTCCCTTAAATTAAACGCAGTCCGTGACCTCATGAATTCAGAACAACCAGACTTCCTCCTACTCCAGGAGACCAAAATCAGTGAACAAGAATTTCAAAACAACATTTCAAAGTATAGAAGGTATGCAGGAATAGCCGTGAGTGCAATAGGAGCATCAGGAGGCATAGGTGTATTATGGAAGAAAAGCAAATGGAATCTCATAAACAACAATCCAAACAGATGGTGGATTAGAATCGACATGCAAAGTCTAGATCTGAGGGAGGAATACACAATCTACAATGTGTATGCACCACCCCACTTTAGGGACAAAGCCACTTGTTGGGAATCATTGAAAGCAGACATCGAGGCCTTACAAGGGAGGAAGATCTTTCTCGGAGGAGATATGAATCTAATCAGGAACGCAGAAGAAAAACTCGGAGGGAAGTACTTCATAGACCCATTCAGAGACAAATTGGAGGACATCATACAAGCTCACAAATTCATAGACATCCCTCCTCAAAATGGCCGCTACACATGGTCAAACAAAAGGATAGGCAGGAACAATATCAAAGAGAGACTTGACCGAATTCTTGTCCAGGAGAGTGCAGCAATCAACTTTCAAAGGGTCCACAGTTCAATCCTACAGGGCTTCACTTCTGATCATAAACCTGTAGCGCTGCACTTGGAAAAAGAGGAGAACCTGGGCCCGCTCCCATTCAAATATAACAAGGTCTGGGACGCCGTCGAGGACTTCAAAACTCTGATCAAAGAGACATGGAGGATAGAGATAACAGGCTCACCACATTATGTCTGGGAATCAAAGATCAAACACCTAAGGATCGCCATAAAAAATTGGGCAAAAAACCACGCAAATGAGGAAAGGAGGACAAAAATCGAGTTGCAAAGAAACTTGGAGAAATGGAATCAAGAAAAGGAGACAGTTCAAGAAACAGAAGAAGATCAAAAGGTAGAAGCGCAGATGCACAAAGCTTTATACAACCAGCATCGAAAAGAAGAGGAAGAACTCAGGCAAAAGTCTAGATGCCTCTGGATCAACTCGGGGGACAAAAATACCTCATTCTTTCACAGCTGCCTCAAGTTAAGGAGAGCCGGAAATAATATAGGTAAGATAAGGTTCAATGAGAAAGAGTTAACAGAAAGAGAGGAAATCAAGGAGGCTGCATCAAATCATTTCCAATCTCTGCTCTCAGCCGATCCTCAGTACAAAGAAAACCCAGACTTCAACAACATTATAGAAAGGAAGGTTACTGAAGCTCAAAACAGCAATCTGGATAAAGAAATCACCATAGAAGAGGTTGAGTGGTCCATCAACAGCATGCCCCTGGACAAAGCTCCAGGCCCGGATGGCTTCACTGTAAGTTTCTACAAAACTCATTGGGATATTATTAAAAAAGATTTCCTCAGAATGGTGAGAAACTTCCACCTAAAAAGCAAAATGGGAAGTAGTGTAAAATCTTCGTTTCTAGCCCTCATCCCAAAGGAGCCAAGCCCCCAATCTTTCGATAGGTTCAGACCCATCTCACTTTGCAATGTGTCATATAAAATTATCTCAAAAATCCTAGCTAATAGGCTGAAACAAATTCTTCCTTCAATCATCTCTGATAATCAAGGTGGATTCCTTCCCAAGAGGCACATAACTGATAATGTAATTATGATTCAAGAATCAATTCACAGCAGTATAGCTAGAAATGAGAAAGGCATGATAATCAAGCTGGACATGGCGAGTGCCTTTGACAGGGTAAACCACGCCTTCCTGGAGACTGTCCTTGCTAAGTTTGGGGTTTCAAGGAATTTCATCAATAAGGTCAGGGAATGTGTCTCTCAGAATTGGACAGCTCCGCTCATCAATGGGAGGCCTTGCAGAGCCTTCATAAGCACCCGTGGATTGAGGCAAGGCTGCCCTCTATCCCCCTTCCTCTACATTATAATGGCGGAGACCTTAAGCTTGCATTTGGAAAACAAGAGAAGGCTGAAGGAAATCACTGGAGTGGACATAATCAGAGGAGCTAAAGGGATCAATCACTCCCTATTTGTAGACGACACTCTGCTAATAGGTGGAGCTTCAAGCCTTATGGCAAGGAGATTCAAGGCCATCCTTGATCTCTTCCTACAAGCATCGGGGGGAAAACTAAACAACAACAAATGCAAGATATATACCTGGAATGTTCCAAGACATATAACTCAAAGAATAGCTATGATTCTGGAAATCCCAGCCCAATCAAGTTGGTCCCACTTCATGTATCTAGGACTCCCGCTGGCCAAAGAATCAATCAAAAACGAAGTATGGGTCAATTTGATCGAGAAGCTTCGAGGCAAACTTCAAAGTTGGGGGATGCACTGGCTCAACCTAGCGGGAAGAACAATCCTTATCAAGTCCATCTTATCAGCCCTCCCTATCTATCAATTCGCCTTAATGCTCGCCCCCTCAAGCATCCATAAACACATGGAGCTTATCCTTAGAAGCTTTCTATGGAAGGGAGGAAAGCAAGAAACGAAGAAATTCAGTCTTGTAAAGTGGGAAAAGGTCATCCTTCCTATAGAAAAAGGCGGATTAGGAATTAAAGTGCCCAGATTGGCAAACTTGGCAATGGGATTCAAGCTAATATGGAGAATTCTAAATGAGAAGGACTCCTGGTGGGCAGAGGTCTTGAAAAAAAAATACCTAAGTGGAAGCAACAACAATATTCTCTCCGACACAATCATAGAAAGACAGTGCACCCCAGTCTGGAGGCTGATCAAAAAATCTTTACCCCTCCTCAAAGCTCATATCTCCAAAGCCCCAGGCAATGGGAAACAAATCAGTATATGGAAAGATAAAATAATGGGTCAGGAAGCCAAGGAAAAGCTTCCCCAACTGAGGCCGCTGCAGCAGTGGATGTCTGATAAAAATCTCACAACTCTCTTTGATATTTCAAATTGGGACCATGACAGCTGGAAAGGCTGGAAAATCAGGCATCTTCCCGATGGCCTAAAGGAGCAATGGAACAATCTCAAACTCTCATTAGCAGGAGCAGCTCCCACAAGCAAAGGGAAAGAGGACAGCTACATATGGGATCCAAATGGAGGCAACTACTCGGTTAGGGAAGGCTACAAAGCGCTCCAAAAACAAGCTGCATTAAACAACTGGCAATATCACAAGAATGCTTGGAAAATCGAAAGTATCCCGAAGATAAAACTCTTTAATTGGACCTTGCTCCATGGCAAGCTCCTAACAGCAGAGAATTTGAGAAAAAAGGGGATTCAGGGGCCTTCCATTTGTGTTATGTGCAGGAAAGAGGAAGAAAGTCTTAACCACCTCTTCATAGACTGCCCAATAGCATCGACATGCTGGAAGCTCATAACCAGCCCTCTAGAGACAGGGGAGGTACCCAACCAGGTCTCTCTCCTTCAGAAAGGCTGGGGGAAACTCTCTCCCTTTGCAAACAAAAACACAACCCTCGCCAAGAGACTCTGGTCCAGCATTCCCTCCAACCTCTGCTGGCAGATATGGCTCGCCAGAAACGCAAGCATCTTCAAAGACAAAAAACCTAGGATCTCAAATATCCTGGCCAAAACTGCTGCGCTTATAGCTGAGACTATTGAAGCCAACGGGATTCAACAAGCAGACCCGGATTACACAACTGAGCAGATGAAAGCATGGGTCCAAAGATTCAACTGCAAGCCAAATCCAAAATTCAAGACAATCAATGGATCTGGACAGAGCGATTGGAAGATCAGAGGGTCAAAAGAGGAAGTTAACAACTGGACCCAAAGACAAAAGAGGCACACACTACATTTCGACGGGGCCTCAAAAAACAATCTAGGCAAAGCTGGAGCAGGGGGAGTTTTAAAGGACCCTCAAGGAAAAACGATGGTTACATATGAATGGAGCTTGGGGACCTTGTCAAACAACAAAGCAGAAGCATATAGCCTCCTTTTGGGGATCTCCATAGCGCGGAAGAGGGGCATTCACGACCTTCTAGTGATGGGAGACTCAGCAATCCTAATAGCAGCCTTAAACAAGGGGAACAACTTCAACCAATGTGCCCTGAACAGAACAAAAGATAGAATCATTGAACAAGCCAGGGGCATGAACAACGTGACTTACAAACACGTCCTCAGAATACATAATAAGACAGCTGACGAGCTGGCCAACAAGGCCACTAAAAGACCCACGGGCCAGGTGAGGGAGAATGAGGAAATATATGATCATGATATCCCATAGATATATCTCAATCCCAATGCAACTGACCATTAGTCAATTCAGGCATCTAGCTCGAGACAACAGGCCTGCGAAAAAGAGATCTTCTGCTCTACAAATCCATTTTGACTGCCAAAAAGGAGGGTACAGGACAGGGAATCGGCCTCAGGATCCGAACATGAAAGAAATCATCAGCATTTCTCTTCGACACTCTCCCGGAATCAAAGGAAGGCACGATCACGCCCATGCCTGTTACAGACTTCAAGGACGGACACAGAACACCTCAGACCACTTGAGGACAGACAAGATCAGTCACTCCGCCTCCATTCACGAGTGGGAGAACGCCCGTTACATCCTTTATAATCTCAGCAAGAACACTAAGGCCCTCACAACTCATCACAACCTCAGCGCGCGCAGGAGAGCCCTTCTGGATCGGAAGCAAAGCCAAGTTGGTCTTTTCCGCAGTAGCAAGGCTAGCATCGGGGATCAAATACACTCTGAGACCCTCTCAGTGGACGGCAATAGCTGGTTTTCCTTTGTTCACGGTGGCTCCAGGCATCGAGTGCAGACAAACACCACGAGGGCGGACTTATCAGTCCTCCATCTGCGCTGGGTAATCAACCTTCCCTCTATTTGTGTTTTTTACAATACTAACAGTTGGCTTTGTGCTCCCAGCACTGCTCTCACTCATCAACAGGGCATTTACCACAACTCTGCCTCACTAAAGCAATCCGGTTACACAAGCGGCAAGCCTCCTATCTACTCTGCATTCGACAAAGCAAACATCGCTTCCAGCAAGATGGCCGACCAGAACAATCAGCAAGATAACCAACAACAGCCAAGGAACCCGATGGATAACATTTTCAACAATAGAGACTGTCATATGTGCAAGGCACATGTCATTATGATCAATGCTCTGAAGAAGCAGGTGAAAGAACTCACTGAGGACTTTCACGCGGACAGAAACTCGAAGAGAAAGAAGCTGGAGAAGAGGAAAAAAGAAATAGAAGACCTTAAGGATCGCTGCATACACATGGAGGCAGTAATAGATCACCTCCGCACCTTAACTGAAAGCCAGCAAGGAGAAGCTTCAACAAGAGTGAGCAAGAGGGAACCTCTCCAGGATGACTCGGTTACCCAACACTCCCCCTAACTCATGCAGTGTAGTTATAATTGGATAGGAGGATCTTTTGTAAGGCATTATAGCCGTTTAAATTCAGTATTAAGTGTAGTTAAGAAGAGCTTCGAGAACTATGGGTCTGCGAACCCAATTTTGAATATCAGCTCTTGTAATCTTCCCCTTATTGTAATAGTTTTTGAACCGCAAGTTTTATAATACACAAGTAGACGACGTTGTTAAAAAAAAAAAATATCCATGTTACGGGATCCTTTCCATCAAACTTCCTCATATTGATATTTGGAACATGGTGGGTCTTCAATCCAATGTTAGAGTCTATGAAATCATGACTAACATTTCTTTTGTTCTCATCATGAGTTTCCTCTACTACCTTTTCGCCATTAGGAAGCATTTCTTGTAGCAACTTTGCCAAACCTCCTTTCAAACCTTCCATGTATTTCTTCAAATCTTCAATGTTTACTTATAAACCATCCATCTTAGCTTCCACGCCATTCTTTAAACCATCCATATTAGCTTCCACGCCTTTCTTTAAACCATCCATCTTAGCTTCTGCTACTTTTTGTGAGAGTGAAATTTGTTGCACTTGGTCTCGTAATTTTGATATATCATGTTGCATTTCTTCCTCTTCTTCATGAGTCATGCTAGAGATTTCAGGTTTCTTACTAGGTGTTTCCATTTTCTTTCTTTGGGGAATCAATTAATGATAATTATGCTTCACTATGTCCTTTGAATTCCTTCAAACTAATTTTTCAAACCAAACTTATGCAAAATTTTAAAAAGACTACACACTTTTTTTGGCTTTGTAGGAGCTCGATATTGAATATGTTGTATCTCTGTAATTGCGGATCTCCAAGGTTTGAAATTTCATCTTGTGGTAGCCCTCTGAGTCCTCGTTCCAACCCCACAAGTCTGATCAATATTGGATTCTCCAAGAAAGAGTTATTCCAAATCTCCCACAATGACCTGATTATAGATTGGTTCAGTAGAGCGAACTTGTATGAAGTGCCACATGTCACTGTTTCAACCTTCGGATTTGAAACTGATACAGAGAAAACTACAGTTCGTCATATTTCTATACCTTCTTACAAAATTTCAATCTAATTCTCATAGAGAACATGATGATTTTCCCCAAGTCACCTGTTTGAGATGTAATTCGGGAGCCTGCAAAAACCCTAACTTCCTTGGATCATATATCCAAAAATATAGTGAGACAAGATCTGAAATTCATAACCGAGGTTCATCACAATTTCGGATCAAATGGGTTTTAATTTTAACTTTTGAAATGTCGTACAAAAAAAGTTATAAAAAAAATTACACGATGGCCAGTTTGAAGCAATAAAACCCTAGAATCCAAAGCTCTGATACCAATTGTTATGCAACCAGCTCACAAAATAGAAGAAAAGATAGATCAACGACTTCAAAATCAGCCTCTTCGAGGGGGAAACCTCCTTTACATTACACAAATGAACAGTTCTTGGATGATACAAATGACAAGACCTCATTTCTATAAATAGGAATCTAAGGGGTCACAATATAGTCAAAGCTGACATAACAATAATAATGTAAGGGCACAACAATAACAATAATGGGCTTCTATTGGGCACAATAATAACAATATGGGTACAACATGGGCACAACAATAACAATAAGGGGATACAATGACAATAATAATAAGGGAATACACTAGTATTATAGGGACCTAACACAAGTCCAAGTTCTCGTTTATTAAAGGTTGAGTTCAGGGTGGAGTCTACAATTATTGAAAGTTGGTTCTTACTAAGGATTGGCGTCCTCATTTTCTTTATAGGTTGGAGTTTGCAATTTTTGTATGGTGTTTCTTACAGAGGATTGGCGTCATTACAAAAGATTATAATAAATTAAAAATTGTAGAGAAATATTTTGGATTTCCCATAGTGGTATGTGAAATATGTTGACGTTTCGAATCCCAAATTTAAATTTTGATTGCACTTTAATCTATGTGTTCATACATTATAGATGATTGATTAAGTGATGTGAATTCAGTTTCAAGATTAACTAAGTGAAAAAAATGTCAAAATTAACAAAACATTAATTCACCCTAATCTAGGTGGATGTTGGTGGCCACCCACCTATCCCACTTGGACCCCCACAACTGTCTCTTTCAGTTTTTCAGTTTCCTTAATTGTAGCACAATTTACTATTTTTAGCAGTTTTTTGGGTCCTGAACTTTCGAAGCTGTTTTGAGGCCCTAAACGACATTTTTTGGGAAAACTGGGAGCAACACAGGTTCATGGACTAATGTTTCTCTTGCCAAAGTTGTAGTCCTCGGATAGATGTTTCTAACAAGGTATTGTGCCCATCAAACAGAGATCGTATGCCAAAGTTACGACCTTGGGAAGTTGATGTACCAATTTACCCAAAATGGGGCCCATAGCTTGGCGCTTCATCTCCTAGGGTTAGGGTTTTGGATGTTTAAGGTTTTCCATTGTTTCTCAACAATAAATAGGCCTTCGAGCCTCATTGTAACATAGTTCTGAGGCATGTAGCCGCCACATCTCTTCTCAGAGATAAGCTACCATCGCCATAACTGGTTTATTTCCATTTCTATTTGTAAGCATATTTTAGTATTTTACATTAATGAAATGAAGTATTATTTTTGCTGCATCTTTGTATTTATGGTTATATCTGTAATTTGTTGTGTTCCTATTTAAATCTGGATCACATCCTACCCTCAATATTTCCAATAATTGGTATTAGAGTAAGTTTCTTCAAGAATAGTCTAATAGCTAGAAGAATATATTACAGGGGACCATGGCCATTTGAGAAGCATCAATCAAAATTCCTTTCTTTGTTGGAACATATTTTGTCTTTTGGAAGATAAGAATGAGAACACACTTAATGTCTCTTGGTGCTAAAGTCTAGTAGTCTATTATAGATGGATATAAAGTCTCATCCTCTCCTCCAATTTATCAAGATGGGAGAAAGGATTATGTCTTTAATACAAAAGGTATCAAATCCATTTTAAGTGGTTTTTCAAATTCATAATTGATTAAAGCTATGCAATTTGAATTGACAAAAGAGATGTGGGACAAGCTTGTAAGCAACTAAGAAGGAGATGACAAAGTAAAGAAGGAAAATATTCAAATTTTTTGGAGAAAATTTGAAAGCTCAAAAATAAAGTATGAAGAAGATATTGTTACTTGTTTTTTTCAAGTAGATGAAGTGGTTAATTTTCTCAAAGGATTTGGTGAAGAGGTTAAAGGGATAAAATTTGTTCAAATTTTTTTGAGGTATCTTCCTATGTGTTTTGATGCTAAGGTCTTTGCCATAGAAGAATTAATGGATTTGGATAATTTGAAAATGGACGAGCTTCGCAAAATTCTCATTGCATATGAAATGGGGACGGGATATCGAGATAATTCCACAACTTGGATGGGATTCACAATGCCCTGGCCATTAACTCGTAGGCCTTTTACTTCATATACCATCTTCTTCATGAGCTTCGAACTAATACTTGTAGTGTGCTTTTCAAATGCACCAAAATCATCATCATAATGAGAACATGAAACTGAATAATCAATAACATTGTTTACCTTAGTTTCTAATTTTGACATTGGTGACAATGCCTTTGATAACCCTTCACTTCACTTGAACTTTTCCAAGGCCTCTTATGTGGCTTGTAATTCAAGCTACAATCCCTACTTCTCCTCTTTTACTTCTTGTAGAAGTCTCCTCAGTTCAACATTCTCTGCTTGAATGCTCTAGTTGATCTCCTCAAGTTCTTAGAGCCATGCATAATTTGGTTCTCTTCTCATCTTTGGTGTAACACCTGCTACAATATTTGTCTAATTAATTGAATCAGAATCCAAGTCAATTGGTCCATCATTTGCAATTCCAATAGTTGCAATATTCATCTTATCCCCTGAATTAGAAACCGGGTCAATTGGTCCAACACTTGTAAACCCAAAAATTTGACCTTCACCTCATCATCTGAATCAGATCCCTGGTCTTGGTTCATTGTCACAACAATTTCCTACTTCCCTTTTTATCCATGCCTCTTTGGCTTCAATTCTGGATGCAATTTCTAGAAATGCTCCTCATCATGCTTTAATTCCTTTTTCTTGGTTATCACTACCTTCTTTGAATGCTTGCCTTGTTCATACTTCCCCCTGCTTTCAAGGTGAATGGTTTTCACACTAGTCAAATCAACAGTAGAGGGTTCAAACAATAACAAAGAATATTAAAGATAATTATGTAATATATTTCATCAAAGTTATCTAAAGGAATTCCCAATGCAAAAGCTTGTTTCCTAAATTCCTTTATGAAACTTTGAACATCTTGACCTTTGCCTTGTTTCAAATGTTTTCGTTCTATCATAGATTTCTGTTGATATCCTAATGGATAAAATTGTCATTTTAAAGAAAAAACAAATTCATACCAGGAAGAAAGGAGTTTACCCACATGCTTTCTACCTTTCTAAAGTTTTCTCTCCCACCATGTAAGAGTTTTGCCTCCCAATCGAAGAGATGGCAACTGGATCTTCACCTAATCTTATTCAATTTGTTGTATTCAGAAATACACTTCAATCTGTCTGATCCAAATGTTTAATTTTTTTGTATTAGATTCTCCATTGAACATAGACAAATCAAACTTTGCATCCAACTTAAAAAAAGGTTTTCTAGAAGAATTTCTATGCTATCCGTTATAATGATGAGAATGAGATGATGAAGAATAAGAACTTTTACTGGAAGATAGATATGGAGGTTTAAGAGGTTCTCCTCCATTTTCCTGATTTACTAAAGCACGATCCTTTGCTTTCTCTTCTTCATTCTTTTCCATTGTTGCCAATCTCCTCTCATAATCTGCAAACAATTTATCTACCTTATTTTCCATGGTGTAGAAAGTTTTTTCAAAAGCTTTGTCATGCTCAGTGCGAACATCATCATTTGACATTTTCCTTCTTCGAGTTGCACATCCAATCTTTGGGTCAAATGACGTAAGTTTACCTTCTCCCTTTTTGAGCTTGTTCCTAGTTATCATTCACACTCACAATTAACATCAGCAAGAAGTATGCTTTGATACCATCTACAAAAAAAGGGAAGAAAATTGTTGTTGCAGATGCATTCTCAAGAAGGTACAAGGATGTGGAAGCATTTCTATGTTCCATTTTTATTATCCACCCTGATTGGATAACTGAAGCAAGGGATAAATGGAATAATGATGGAGTATGGACACTCATTCAAAATTTGCAGCAAGATCCCATTACATCTAATTCATTTATTTGGAAAAATGATTCACTTTGGTACAAATATTGCTTATATCTATGTAAGAACTATCAACTCACACAAAAGGTCAAGTACAACTATTTGAGGGCCAAGTTTTAGGGGATGATTTCTATTGTTTGAAGGCTGAATTTTAGGGTTGAGTTCTGCTATTTGAAGGTCTAGTTCAAGCCTGGTTTGAAGGCCAAGTCCTAGTGTCTTGAAGGAAAAGTTGAGGCTTGATTTGAAGTCCAAGTTCTGGTGTATTGAAGGTTGAGTTCAGGTTGGAGCCTGCAATTATTGTAAGTTGGTGCTTACTGAGGATTGGTGTCCTCATCTTCTTGATAGGTTGGAGCTTGAAATTTTTGTAAGTTGGTGCTTACATAGGATTGATGTCCTCACAAAATATTGTAATAAATTAAAGATTGTTTTCAAGTATTTCTTCTTCAAATTTTGATTTGCACTTTAATCTATGTGTTCATACATTGTGGATGATTGATTATGTGATGTGAATTTAGTTTCAAGATTAACTAAGTAAAAAATTGTCAAAATTAATGACATATTGATTCGCCCCTCTTCTCAGTATTCCCAACAATAAATACTTTGGGGAAAAATCACATAAGTAATACTTAAAATGTAAACGTCTAAGGAACTCACTAATCTTGTATAGGTTCTATTAAGCTCATTTTAAAGATAATTCATAGTTTATTTTTGTTTCACACAAAATTATGTTAATGATTTTGTTTGGGATTAAAAAAATTCCATTAAGAACGATGATAACTTCTATGTTATTAATTAAGTTTATGTGCGAGTCTACATAAGATAGACCTTGTTGTAGAATTTCCCGCAAATTCTCTACAAATCTACCTCTGAGATCTATGTAGAAAATCTGAATGTATATTAACTCGATAATGCAATATACCAAAGCAAAATATTATAATCTACTTCTCCTATCAAACTTGCGGAAGCTTAAAGATCGCGCTGAATCAGAGCTGAACACATATAACCAGAAGAAGAATCAATACACATGAAACACAGAAAACACTCAGGGGAAAGCCTCAGCTAAAAACCCCACTATCTGTATTATCATACAAGGTGGAAATACATCAGAATTATACAAAGCCTAAGCTCTTACAGCTAGCCAGCTCTCAGTACAATCCTCTTGGATGCTCACAGGAAAACCTGGCTTCTCACAAGCCTTCCTCTCTGCCCTCCAAGCTCCTATTTCCTTGCGCAGTTCCTCTAGGATGATCTCCTTCACCCAGTGGAACACTGCTCTCACACACTGCTCTAACACACTGTCAGAATTGCGCAATCCTCAAGGAACCCTCCCTTGACTGCATGGATGAGTTTCCTTTATAGGAAAATACATGCAACTGATAGTAACCTGTCCTTGACATTTAGTTCAACTGGGTCTTTCTCAGAATAGACATGCATGAGTTTCTAATGAGAGAATCTTTAGTTATCTGGAGTACACTAGTTGAGTGTTGATGACTGACTGATAACTCACAATTAGTTCCTCAAATAGTTTGGAACTAATTTAACTGGAATTAACTCAGTAAACTGAGCTAACTAATTACAACTAAATTATAACTCAATCTTATCTCCTTAATTAAGGGATAATTGTTGCATGACTTTAGAAAAACTTCTAACTTGAATTTTTCCAACTAATTAATCCAAATCGAATTAATTAATTATTTCCAAGTAGCTGGTGAGACTAAATTTAAATTTAATTCATAATTTTAATTCAAGGACAAATTAAAATTGGAATATACTGGATTCTATTTTTATCATTTCTTGTTGCTATTTTGAACACTCCATCTCAACAAGAAAGGAATTCAACTCGATGCCAATCCTGAACATTTGGAATGTTCTGCATGCAACACCTCTCTCAAGTGTTGTTGCTCCAGCAACTCCAGAAACAAAAAACATCCAACCTGAATCAGTATGATGCATCTGTCATCAAAGTCTCTAACTGTTATTGCCTCTATCAACTGAAAAATTTGCGCTTTTGTTGACTCTGCCTTTCTGCACTATTGTCAATCCTTCTCTGCGCTCTTCAGTATCTGACTGCTCTAGCCTCTGTCACTTTGATCTTTGATTGCATCAATCCCACTGATTCCTCCCGCTACTCTGTACTTTGGGCTCTTGTAGCAAGGTATGATCCATGAGATAAAACCTCTCAATGGACCCTGCCCAATTTCAGCCTTCTTGAGACTATCACTTCACATCACCCCACCTCACACCTAGAGGTATGGCTGCATGTGATCCCTCTACTGACTCTAATTGTGGCTCCTCCACAATTGTCTGAGACTTCTTTTGGGACTGCATGTTGAGAGGTAATTTACTCTCCCTCTCAACCACCAAGTCTCTAACATTTGCCTTGCTCCTCAAGGCTTTGCATGCATCTTGAACCTCAAGAGCATACAGGTTCTGAACTTGTGAACCGATCTGTTTCACCTGTCTTGTGGTGATGTATCTAAGGAAAACCTTTCCCTTACTGAAGACAACATCGTAGCCTTTGTCCTCCAACATTGCGACCGATACCAAGTTCTTCTTCAGTCCAGGCACATACTTCACATCTGTCAAGGTGATAGAAGCTCCATGCTCCCTCTGAAAAGAAACCATGCCCACTCCTGAAACACTAAACCTTTCGTCATCACCCATCTCTATGTGCATCTTGAGGTCTTTCTCCTCCAAGGTATTGAATAAACTTTTATCACCGGTCATGTGGAATGAGGCTCCACTGTCAAGATACCAACCACAACCCATCCTTGATGACACCATGCAGGCGATGAGGGTGAAGTCCATTTCAAACTAAGAGGCTAATACCTCACCTTCTGATCCTTCCGAGGATCCCTTCTTGGACTTCTTTGATGGGCAATTAGTCGCATAATGTCCCATCTCGTGACAATTAAAGCATCTCACTTTAGACTTGTCACCCTTCTTCCTTCCATGAGAAGAATTCGATTCGGAATGGGACGCCTTCCCCTTCCCTTTCCTTGCCTTACTCGCTAAGGCCAGATTTTCTTCATCATCATCCTTGGATGAAGAACCATCTCGAGTGCTCCTCCTGATCTCCTCTTGCATGAGATCCGACCACAGTCATTCCCAATCCGACAGTTTCTCCCTTCCATTCACAGAGTCCTAGTAGTTATTCCAGCTCTTTGGAAGGCCAAGGAGAGTGAGGCTCACCATATCATCATTGGCAGTAGTTATTCCCACACTTCCAAGCTCATCTCTACAAGTGGTGAGCTTGTTCAGATATGTGGAAATAGTATCGCCATTCTCCATCTTGATTCTTCGAAGCTTATCCTTGAGTGCCAATTTCCTCCGGTCGCTACTGTTCTGGTAGAGGTCCTTCAATGTCTTCCACATTGAATATGGAGTATCCTTCCCATGGAGACTCGAGAAAATATGGTCTCGAACTCCCTCAAGGATGATCCGTCTTGCCCTCGCCACACACTTCTTCCACTCAACCAACTCTTGTGCATTAGTTGAACCTAGCTTTGGGATTTCTTGATCAATGAAATCCTTCAAGCCGTTGGCTTCTAATACAGCCTCCATGCAATCTTTCCATGCTATGTAACTCGAGCTGCCTTCCAAGGCATACTCGAGTCTTAAGCCATAGAACGCCATTGGCCAACCTTGAAGTATGATAAGAACTCGATTTTCACCTGCAACCCCGAACTTCAAACTTCGAGTTCTCTTCTCCGTATACTGTTCACAGCTCTAATAAACTAGGCTCCAATACCATGTAGAATTTCCTGCAAATTCTCTACAAATCTACCTCTAAGATCTATGTAGAAAATTTGACTGTAGATTAACTCGATAATGCAATATACCAAAGCAAAATACTATAATCTACTTCTACTATCAAACTTGCGGAAGCTTAAAGATCGAGCTGAATCAGAGTTGAACACATATAACCAGAAGAAGAATCATTACACATGAACCACATAAAATACTCAGGGGAAAGCCTCAGCTAAAAACCCCACTATTTGTATTACCATACAAGGTGTAAATACATCATAATTATACAAAGCCTTAGCTCTCACAGCTAGCCAACTCTTAGTACAATCCTCCTGGATGCTCACAGGAAAACCTGGCTTCTCACAAGCCTTCCTCTTTGCCCTCCAAGCTCCTATTTCCTTGCGCAGTTCCTCTGGGATGATTTCCTTCACCCAGTGGAACACTGCTCTCACACACTGCTCCAACACACTATCAAAACTGCGCAATCCTCAAGGAACCCTCCCTTGACTGCATGGATGAGTTTCCTTTATAGGAAAACACATGCAACTGATAGTAACCTGTCCTTGACATTTAGCTCAACTGGGTCTTTCTCAGAATAGACATGCATGAGTTTCTGATGAGAGAATCTTCAGTTATTTGGAGTACACTAGTTGAGTGCATGCATGCATCAACTGACTGATAACTCACAATTAGTTCCTCAAACAATTTGGAACTAATTTAATTGGACTTAACTCAGTAAACTGAGCTACAACTCAATTATAACTCAATCTTATCTCCTTAATTAAGGGATAATCTCCTTAATTTAAGGGATCACTGTTGCATGACTTCAGAAAGACTTCTAACTTGAATTTCTCCAACTAATTAATCCAAATCGAATTAATTAATTATTTCCTTGCAGCTGGTGAGACTAAATTTGAATTTAATTCACAATTTTAATTCAAGGACAGATTAAAATTGGAATATACTGGATTCTATTTTTATCATTTCTTGTTGCTATTTTCAACACTTGTCACCATCACAAAACCTAAACTTAGAATTACAATAATGAGAATTGTGATTCTATTCATTAATTTTTCTACAAATTCAATTCTTTGATCTCTTATCAATTCACATTCCCCAATTTTATGTATCTTTATTTATAACACCTTGTTTTAGAATCATTGACACCAATTTGACAATACTAAGTGCTAAATATTTGAGAATGCTCCTTAGATATTTTTCCCTTTGCCTCATCACACATTCAAAAAAAATAAGATGTATCATTTACGACCTTAATACTTACAATGACATTATTTTATGCCTGGGTGAGGTTTTAAGTAAGATATGGATAAGGTAACATAATTTATGCTATCATTAGATCTTATGCAATAGAGAGTATGGATTTTTTTTTATGTCTAGGTGACATTCATTTATTTTTAAATGAAATGGTTAACATTTATATTATAAAAAATTGGTTGCATGGCCATAACCATTTACATTCTTTTAAAAATTCATAGGCTTCATAGTTCCAATATATCCAGAGAAAAATTTTCTTTCCTTTGTGGGATTTTCATACTACAATTCTACATTGGTATCTTTCGTAAATTCTACAAAAAAACCCCAAAGGAGTGCATACTTGCAACACATTAGCAAACATAGAAAATTAAAATACCTCAGAGGGCCCAGGTTTTGGATCAAGTATAATATTATGCTCAGGTCTTCTCGGTGCTCATCTCCATGTGCCATTATAGCTTGCATCTTAGAAAATTGTAGACCTATACCTGCTTCCAGATATTTCTGCTGTACATATGACTTTCTAATTGGAGGAATTTTTTCGTTAACTTTCATATTTAGCACTAATAAATTATCTTCCAAAATAACCAACTTCTTTGCCATCTTACCCTACAACCATTCACGATGTTTTTCCAACAAATGAAACCTCACCTCTTTTTCCTTCTCTGTTAGCTCCAACCTGTTGTTGGAGATTTACATCATCCCCTCCACTATCTTGGGAATTTTATCCATAGACTAGCACAATTTCTCCTGATCATTCACCTCTGAATGTTCCTCTGAAATGGCTAACTCTTTCCTTTTCATACCCATTTTTCTAGTCCATAGGAAAAGCTTCAACATAACTATTTTTGGCAGTGCGCTCTCGGGAGTCCATTCAATAAATACAGGTGAGACATGAGGTTGGATGTGTCGACTCTCAAGGGGAGAGTTAATATATAAATATGCCCAAATATAGAACCTTGCACAGCTATTTGGATATGCCATAAGAATAATGTCTTGACCTAAATTATAGACCCTTGCATTTAACAACATAGTGAAAAGTAGCTAAGTTTGGATTGTCGACAAATTGTACAATCTTATATCCCATTTAACCCATACATTCTTCCCTTACCAACAGTCAAATCAACACAATACTATACTCATGGAGATATGGCTCTTATACACACCACATTTATGTGTTGTTGATTTCCTTTGATGTTCTCCAGATGTGAGTTGTCCAGGGTCAACATCACCACCATTGGAAAAACCTTCAAGAACATTCACTGATGAAGAAACCATAGAATTCTTAAGTCTTTGCCTGAAATCTTCTTATTTCATCTTTAAAGGAAAAATTTATGAACAAACCCATGGTGTAGCTATGGGTTCTCCCTTATCTCCTATAATAGCCAACATCTACATGGAACACTTTGAGCAAATTGCCCTAAACTCCTTTCCTTACACTCCTGAAGAATGGAAAAGATATGTAGATGATATATTCGCTAAATGGAGCCATGGGAAAGACAAGCTGGAATATTTCCTCACTCACATTAATAGCCTCTCGGAACACATAAAATTCACTATTGAGATCGAAAAAGATAACCAACTCCCTTTCCTGGATATCCTCCTAACAAAGAAAAATGGGAAACTTGGCTTCCAAGTCTTCAAGAAGAAAACTCACATAGAAAGATACCTACATGAAAATTCCCATCACCATCCTAAACAAAAATCAGGTATTATAAAAACCCTAACTACGAGGGCCTCCAGAATATCAGACTCTAAACACCTATATCCTGAACTTGACCATCTCTGCAAAGTATTTGAAAAGAATGGTTACAACAAACACACCATCAACAAAACCATCCACCAAACTCTCAAAAGAAAAGAAAATAAAAAAATACCTTCTGACACTCCAAAAATCTCCCTTCCTTACATAAAAGGCACTACTGATAAGATTGCAAAAATTAAAAAAACATAATATCAATGTAGCCTTCACACCCCACAACACAATAAGGAAACTGACTGACTTTGTCAAAGACCCTATAAACACAATCTTACAAAAATGAATATACATTGTCCCCTGCTCCTGCGGAAAGGAATACATAGGTGAAACTGTGTTAGGGTCCCACCCTAACCCCCTTATTTATGTAATGGGATCACGTCATAGTCAAGAGTCAATAAAACCCATGTTAATAATTGTAAGTGGTTAATCCGCAATTAATGACAGAACCACAGTTAGTTGCAAATGGGCCGTAGTATTAGATAGATGGTATTAATAAAACCCACGGTATTGGCCCGTGGTATTGCATGTATGAGTCATATATAAAGGATAGAGACTCCCTGCGAGGAGCATCGTGTCTTATTTTGTAATCGAGCTCTGCTCTATTGGAGGTTGCCCCCTCGAAGAGGCAAGTGAACATTACTCTCTCAATAATAAAATCATTGCTATTCTGTGTTCTGGGTATCTTTTCTTCGCATATTCTGTATTTGGGTATCATTTTGTAGGTTAAGAGCATAACAAGTGGTATCAGAGCACTTTCCAGGGCCGGTGGGATCTCCATTTCTTAGCAAATTTTTTTTTTGGCTAGAGACGTGTTCCGGCGTCTTTAAACCACGAGATCTATCGTTGAGCGCATAAACCTGCGGATTTGGGGAGGCATGCACATAGGAAATACAAGAGGTGGTCACGTCTATTGGACTCCCTTGTAACCCCTGTGGGTACCCCTTCGAGTAGTAGCGCATTAGACAGAACCGTGCACGGACTGTCTTCCACGTACCCTCTGGGTATATCGGAAGCCCCCTAGGCTACAGTACACCGAGAACAGCACTCGGAGAGATTACTCGCCCGTACGATAGGGTAGTCGGGTTGTACGACTAAGGGTACGGTCGATCCTCCTTAGTTAGAGCCCTGAAACATTGGGCCGAGTACTACTGCCAGACCCTTATGTATATTGCGATCTGTAGCACCTGACACTCCTCAAGACCATAGTTCCCTTTTCTATCAGGGGATCACACATCATCTCTTCCAGATCCGCTTGTGCAAAGGGGTGCAGCAGCAGCAGACATCAGTCCCGCAGTCTCGAGTTCGCAGATCAGCCATTCCGATCTATTAGATCCATCAGATCCGCAGAAGCAGTCTGTTCCGCCGCCCAGAGCTATCAGATCCGCCATTCAGATCTCTCAGATCCACCAGATCAGAGTCGTTGTGAAGGGTTCCTATACCGGGGTATAATTTTCGCAGGACTTTTGGCCGCATTGACATTTTGAGGATTTGGCCACTGCAGTATTGATAAGGTCTGAGATCTTTCGGGGTGCTTATTGGTGATCTAGCCCATCAGAATCAGGATGACGAGCTGAGCATGGTGGTACCATTCACTTCTTAGTGAAAATTTTTTTAGGCGGTCCCAATTTTAAAAAAAATCAGGTTGGTGTATGGTAGAAACTAGAGCTCAAGCGATGGCCAATGAAAGGATGGACAAACTTGAAGAATCAGTGCAATCCCTCCACATTCAACTTAGCGGACTATGTAGCATGGTCGAGAAAATAATCCCGAAGGGCAAGGAGCAAGCCCACGAGGAGGCGTATAATGGCAATGAACACAATGAGGGTGAGTCTAGCCACTCTCCTCACGTCTGGCACACCCACCAACAACCCAGTCAGCGACCTCCCAAGTTGGATATGCATAAATTTGACGGTTCTCACCCGTCGGCATGGATAGCACAAATGGAGCAGTATTTCAAACTGAATCACATCTTCGATGATGAGACTCAGCTTATGTTGGGGAGCATGTACTTGGACAATGAAAGGTGGCAATGGTGGGAATGGCATCAACGTTGCACTGGACCTTTTAGGACTTGGACCAAATTCACCAAAGCTCTTCAAGACCGCTTTGACCAGGAATCATCTTTTTTGGGTCGTCTTACTAAGCTCCGACAGACTGGTACAGTGGATGAATATATTACAGCTTTTGAAGCCTTAGCCTTCCGCACTTGGGGTCTCTCAGATGTGTTCTACACGGAATGTTTTATCAGCGGTCTTAAAGAAGCTATCAAAGCCCAAGTCCTACTGCACCACCCTCCCACATGGACGGAGGCTTGCAAGGTAGCTCGTAACGTGGAACGTGCATTAGCAGCCCAATATAGTCGCCCAAATTTCTCCGCTAAAGGTCGCCCCCCACAGGCTCACAACACGACTCAAACACTTAAGGTCCAAAAGGTGTCACCTGCGGAAATGGCCGAAAGAAGAAAGCAAGGCCTATGTTACTACTGTGATGAAAAATACTCCCCAGGTCATAAATGCAAGGAGCTCAAATTTTTTCAAATTGATGCCACTGACTACAGCTCAACAGAGGAAGATCCACCACTGGAGGAACATGAGCCGCTAGAAGAAGACAACCAAAAGGACAATGTCTCTGACGAACCAGTTATTTCGTCGCATGCTTTGGCAGGAATTTCTTCCCATCAAACTCTCAAAATCGGAGGTTTTATTAAACATCGCCCAGTAGTAGTCTTGATTGATAGTGGAAGTACACATAATTTCATCCATCAAAAAGTCGCAGAAGCAGTGCATTGTTTTGTACGAGCAGTTTCTAACTTCCAAGTTCAAATTGCGGACGGAGGCACAATGAAATGTGAAGGCCGCTGTGAAAATGTCAAACTTCAAATGGGGGATTATCAGTTGAAAACCCACATGTTTGCCATACACATGGGGGGTTGCGACATTGTCCTCGGCGCTGAATGGCTCCGCACTCTTGGGCCAATCACAATGGATTTCCAGGAGTTATATATGAGTTTTAAGCCGAACAACTACACACATACCCTCCGTGGACTCCAGGCGGGAGCCCTCTCTATCATCAGCTCGCATAGGATGGAAAAATTGTTAAAAAAGGGCAATCATGGAGTTGTAGCTCAATTTAATGCCATCCAGGCAGTCGAAACCAAGCCTCTGCCAATTCATCCTGAGATGCAACAGATTTTAAATAACCATCTACCGGTCTTTGACAAGCCTCATGAGCTTCCACCCTCGCGAGGGGAACATGACCATAGCATCACCTTGGTTCCAGGGGCCCAACCCCCAAATGTGCGCCCATACAGATATCCATTCACCCAAAAGAATGAAATAGAAAAAATCATCAAGGAACTTTTGGAAGCATGTGTCATTCGTCCCAACATTAGTCCTTATTCATTCCCAGTGGTCATGGTACTCAAGAAAGATGGGGAGTGGCGGATGTGTCCCGACTTCAGGGCCCTCAATAAGTTGACAGTCAAAGATAAATTTCCCATCCCAGTGGTTGATGATTTGCTGGATGAACTCAATGGGGCTCAATTCTTCACTAAGTTGGATCTTCACCCAGGCTACCACCAAATTCGCATGAAGGAAGTCAACATTCCCAAGACTGCTTTAAGAACTCATGAAGGCCATTATGAATTCCTGGTCATGCCATTTGGTCTTTGTAATGTCCCCTCTACTTTTCAGAGCCTTATGAACCACATTCTCAAACCATATCTTAGGAAATTTGTCCTTGTCTTCTTCGATGACATCCTCATCTATAGTTGCACTTGGGCCGCACATATTCAGCATGTAGATCTACTCTTGCAACTGCTCCGCAAGCATAAATTATTTTTCAAGATGTCCAAGTGTTCATTTGGCATGGCAGAAGTAGAGTATTTGGGCCACATTGTGGGGCGTGAAGGTGTCAAGGTGGACCCCAAAAAGATCCAGGCAATGCAGGAATGGCCTCAACATAAGACCTTGAAGAGCTTGAGAGGATTTTTGGGTCTCACAGGCTATTATCGTAAATTTGTCCGCAACTATGGTCGCATAGCGAAGCCCCTCACCCAACTCCTAAAGAAAAATTCATTCTTCTGGAATGAGGAAGCACAACAGGCCTTTACAGCTCTAAAAAATGCCATGTGTTCCACTCCAGTGTTAGCACTACCTGACTTCACCAAATCTTTTGTCATTGAATGTGATGCTTCGGGTACAGGTATTGGGGCGGTCTTAATGCAGGAAGGGCGACCATTGGCCTTCACAAGCCAACAACTCAGTGGGAGGAATCTGGGCCAATCTACCTACGAGAAGGAAATGATGGCCATCTTACATGCAGTCGAGACCTGGTGACCTTACTTATTGGGGCGACGTTTCCAAATCCGCACAGATCATCATAGTATTAAATATTTTTTGGAGCAACGCCTATCCTCCCCGCAACAAAATAAATGGCTTGCCAAATGTTGGGATATGATTATGAGATCATTTACAAGAAAGGGAAAGACAATAGTGTAGCAGATGCATTATCTCGCCAATTTGAGGAGGAAAGTACTCTGCTAGCAATTTCCCTCCCCATTCCAGAATGGATTGAAGAGGCTCGCAGGGAATGGTTTTCACACCCTGGGCTCTCCCAACTCATTTCTCAATTGCAGGTAGATCCAAATTCCACCAAGGGCTACTCGTGGCAGGATGATATTCTTCGCTACAAGGACAGAGTCGTAATATCACCAACATCCACCCTCAAAAGTCGCATTTTGGCAGAATTGCACTCATCCCCCATTGCAGGACATTCGGGCTTTCAGAAGACGTATGCTCGCACCAGAAGATCATTTTTTTGGACAGGCATGAAAAAGGACATCCTTACTTTCGTAGCAGAATGCGATGTCTGTCAACGCCACAATGGGGAAACCGTCAACACACCAGGCACATTACAACCATTGGCCATTTCGGCATCAATTTGGACAGAGGTTTCTATGGATTTCAATACAGGTCTTCCAAAGTCAGGAAACAAGTCAATCATCATGGTGGTTGTGGACCGACTGTCGAAGTATTCTCATTTCTGCGCCCTACCCCACCTGTTTACACCAACTTTGGTTGCTCAATCTTTCATGGATCAGATCTTCAAATTGCATGGCATGCCCACTTCTATTGTGTCCGACCGCGACCCGATCTTCAACAGTAATTTTTGGCAGGAACTCTTCAGAATACAAGGCACTCAACTAAAAATCAGTACTTCCTATCATTCGCAAACAGATGGTCAAACCGAAGCCGTCAACAAATGTCTAGAAACCTACCTTAGGTGTTTCACTTCAGAAAAGCAACACCTTTGGGTACAGTGGTTACCTCTGGCTGAATGGTGGTATAACACCAACTATCATGCCACCACCAAAATGACTCCCTATGAAGCAGTATATTGTCAACTCCCGCCTTCACCTACTTCGTATCTCAAGGGATGCTCAAAAGTACAAGCAGTGGATCAACTCCTACAACACTGCACAACCATGCTCGCCCATCTTCGAGAGAATCTTCATCAAGCTCAGAACCACATGAAGCAACAGGTAGACTAGCATCGCTCAAAGCGCCAATTTCAAGAAGGGGATCAGGTCTTTTTACGGCTACAACCATATAAGCAAACATCACCCAAAGACAAGGGGTGTCAGAAACTCTCTCCCAAATTCTACGGACCATATCAAGTAATTCAGCGCATTGGAGAAGTGGCCTACAAGTTGGCCTTGCCACCTACTGCAGAAATCCATCCAGTTTTCCATGTCTCATGCCTCAAAAAAGTGATTGGGAACAATTGCAGAATTCAGACCAGTCTACCTGAATTGGACGAAGAAGGGTCCATCTGGCTTCAACCCGAACAGGTCCTAGACACACGAGACAAGCAACTGTGTGGCCGCATGATTAAGGAAGTCCTCGTCAAATGGAAAGACACCTCTCCGGAAGATGTAACTTGGGAACCAGACACTATTCTTCAACAGTTTCCGCAGCTTCAACCTTGAGGATAAGGCTAGTCTTAAGGGGAGGGCATGTTAGGGTCCCACCCTAACCCCCTTATTTACGTAATGGGATCACGTCATAGTCAAGAGTCAATAAATCCCATGTTAATAATTGTAAGTGGTTAATCCGCAATTAATGACGGAACCACAGTTAGTTGCGAATGGTCCGTAGTATTAGATAGATGGTATTAATAAAACCCACGGTATTGGCCCGTGGTATTGCATGTATGAGTCATATATAAAGGATAGAGATTCCCTGCGAGGAGCATCGTGTCTTATTTTGTAATCGAGCTCTACTCTATTGGAGGTTGCCCCCTCGAAGAGGCAAGTGAACATTACTCTCTCAATAATAAAATCATTGCTATTCTGTGTTCTGGGTATCTTTTCTTCGCATATTCTGTATTTGGGTATCATTTTGCAGGTTAAGAGCATAACAAACTGGAAGATCCCTCAACATCAGACTCAAAGAACATGCTATTGACATTTGTAGAGATAGAGCCTCCAAATCCGCCTTAGCAGAACATGCGTGTTCTTCCTCACACCAAATCTGCATAGAAGAAGCCAAAATCATCATTAAAGAAGACCATCATTTAAAAAGGAAAATTAAGGAAGCTATAGAAATTGAAAAAAGACAAAAAAACATGAATCGAGATGATGGCTTAAAATAAAGCAATACCTGGAAACCTTTATTAAAAAATCTTTCAGATCCTAAAACCAACTATCCTGCTAATATCATTACATTCTAAATATGCACAGGGCACACTATTTATTAAAAACAATTAACAATGATAATCATTTTTTATATTTCTAATTAATCCCATTACACCAATATGCTACATAATTTTTATAAGAAATAAAGAAAATCATTAAATGACATACCAAATATTAAATATTTAAAATGATGATTTCATACTATACACACAAACAAATAAATAATAAACTTACAATAGTATCATCATTTATTAGAACATACTCCTACACTAATTAATTACATTAATAAACTTATTTATACTTACCTCCCATTACACCTTATAATCATCAATATGCTACATAATCTTTTTAAGCAATAAGAAAATCATTAGATTTCTAAACATTTATTAATTATAAAAATAATGATTTCACACTAAGCACATAAACTAATTAATAATAAACATACAATATACCTCATACAATAATAACTTTCTTTAACTAATCTTAAATCATTTCTTTTCATACACCTCACATACACTAAATATTCAATAAACTAACAAAATCGTTCTTTATAACCATCTCTCCTTATAAACATTAAGAAACTACACTAGCTAACATAATATCGTTAGATTAAAAATGAATTTATCAAATATTTACAATAATGAATAAACTATTATATATATATATATATATATATATATATATATATATATATATATATATATATATATATATATTAATTAAACACAATTTAAATAGGTCTCATCATTTAAAATAAAAAATAAAAAAATTCACTACATTTAATTAAATAAAATTCCTACATACACTAATAAAGTAATATATTAATTAATAAGTTAAATTAATAAGGATTATGCACATTATTAAAGATTAAATCAATTACTACAAATATTTAGCCGATTAAAAAAATTTCCAAAAGATTTTCCCGTTAGCACATATAAATCAGTAGCTCTTCCACATTGAATCTTCTCAAGATATTAAGTGTTCCCCCTCATGATGGACTCACTTTGAAGTCCGAAACGTTGGTTAAAAAACTCCTTCATAGATCATTCCACACTCCAATATTATCCACATGTATGGACTCATTATTCAAAAACATTAATACACCCTTTTTTCAAAGAACATTGGCCAAGTTGGCTGACAAATTTAGTTGAGTACATTAGTGGGAAACTCATGAAATTGGAGATAAGTTCCTTTGATTTTGGTTTAGCTCTAATGTTCCTTGCCTCAAACTTGCCCTAGGTTGGAAAATTTGTTTGCCTCCATATTTAGATGTTTGTATATGTGGATGAAGTCTATCTCCTCAAATTTCTTTAGATGTGAGGCGATCCTTTTCAAATTTCAGAATTCCTCACTCCAATTTTAATTTGAAAACTTGCCTTATGACAATCATCAAGTCTCCTAAAACCATCATTTTCTTTATTCCTTTATTGATAGCAAGATCTAGGCCTTTCCAAAGTACCAGAAATTCAGCCTGATTGTTAGTTAATATACCCAACACTAGGTCTAATTAATCTCAATTTTTTCTTCAGGGCATAAGATCACCCCTCCCACTCTCGCCTCCCTTATGTATAGGCAATATTTTAAGCAATATATGGAAAATAACATAATTACCAACTCAATGAAAATGTTATAAAGTTCTCTTTTTTCTTATAGGTTGCATTTAGTAACTAATTGTATTGTCATTTTGAAAAGTGGTGTTACTAGTAAGACCTTTTTTTCTTTCAGGTTAAAATTAACACCTTTTGAAACCATGGCTTTAACAAAATTGTAATGTGTTCAAAAAAATCCTTAAAACCAAGCATTGAAATGGAATAGAGTGAACAATCAATGTCCTTAATAAGAGACACATACATGGTCATGATGGGAAATTTCATTTTTAACTTTTTATTTGTATTGGCCTTAGGAATATCCAAATTATAGACATATTAACCTACATGGTAAATAATGGGTGCAATCATTCTATATTTTCTTATTCCTAAAGCCATATAAAGCAAGTAGGCTTTATTCGTGGTTTTTATAATGTTTTGATAAAATTACCCCATTTTAACAAAAGCCTTAAGGTATAGAACATCTTCTTTTGTAATGAGATCTACAATAAACATGACCCCCATAGTCAAGCATGATTATGATATGCTCAAGATACGAATCTAAGATGTAATGTTCACTCATCAATGAATATACAAAACAAATCCTCTCTTATATGGGTATCCACCAAAAGGTTTGATTATGGCATTATGCCTAAAGCTTTACATTGTCACTTTTAACACTTTGAAACTCTTCCAATGTTCAAACAAGTATGGCTTGTTGTTTATGGTTTTTTTATTTTATATATATAGTATACCTATAAACTATAAAAAGGTTATATTTAAAATTGTAGAGTATGAGTATTATTATTTTCTATTCAAATTAGAACTTATCTATTTGGCAGTTTGTTAACTTTAAAGATTGTAAAAAATTGGAAGGACAATAATTAATTTAAAATGGCTTTTATTTTGAAATGTGTATTTATTTTACTCTTGTCAATTTAGTATAAATATTGCAACTTTTTATCATGGAAGGGGTAGATGAAAATATACGCTTCAAATTGAAATGAGAAGTAAACTTTTAAATCTGATCACTACTTCCTACAAAAAACACCCTTTCTTCAATAGTTATTTATAGGAGATGATCAAATATAACTGAAGGAAGGACCCTTTCCAGTTGGGGTGATAAGATTTAGACAAGCTCTAGGTACACTTCACAAGATTTAAGAAAAACTCTTGGGTTTAACGTTTAAGAGTACGTGATCTCCTACTAAGGGTTTTCTTTGGATATTGTGAGCATATGCATGACAATTTTTATGACCTTGGGCCACCTTTTAACATTTTATGTAGAGGTTTCATGAATTGAGTTTTTTATTTTATTTTTGCAAATTTCAAAATTTTCACTTCTTTAGAGGTTCCACATATCACACTCTGAATTATTAGCCTTAGGGTTGAATTGAAATATAAATTATAGCAATAGGCAATGCACTATTTCACTTTATAATAACCCCAATACAATAGGAAATCCAAGAGATAATATACCAAATATATGTCAACAAGTTTCAACCTTTAGGGCAATGCTTTCATGCATAAATTAGACTTGAAATCATTGCAATATATGTAAATTTACAATAGTAAATATGTCCTGTTATATTCCATATAAAAGTGAAATCCCTTATCAATTTCAACCTTAGCCTATGTCAACTTAGTACGACATATAAATTCTAGAAACTGCAAAACCATGAAGATAAAGGTAGTTAAAAATTGAATCATATTTCACAATAAGATTTGTTTTTGGATATATATATATATATATATATATATATATATATATATATATATATATATATATATATATAATATATAGATATATATATATATATGTATATATATATATATATGTATATGTATATGTATATATATATGTATATGTATATATGTATATATATATATATATATATGTATATATATATATATATATATATATATATATATGTATATATATATATGTCTATATATATATATATATATATATATATATATATATAATATATATATATATATATATATATAAGAGATGAAGTTTAAGTACATAGCCTTGACTTAAGACAAATTGATACAAGCCTTCAAGCTCTCCAAAACCCCAATTAAGGAAAACCAAGAAAACCTTGTCTCCACCAAAGATATTCCAACAAGATAAAATCACCACAAGGAATTCCTCCTTAACCTCATGCAAGGCATCTCAACTCCTCTCCTCTTCCTCCTCAACAAGCACAACTTAGGATTTATCAATGAATCCTAGCTCTAATTATTTTGTAGGCATGAAACCTTAGCCATTGACTTAAAAAAAAATAAATAAACTTTAGTGATTTAAGAGAAAGAGAGATAAATTACAAAGAAGATCAAAATGTTGATTTTCTAAGTGCAATAGAGACAAGCACAATTTTTTGAAAAAATGACAATTATTTTTTTATGTTGATCTTATTTTAAGTTATTCCAATATATCATTCAACAATTATACTTCATAAATTCAACCATACAAGAACAATAGAACAATAAAGATCACAATGCATAAAGAGAAGATGAGATTTACCATGGGAAAACCCACCAAGGGGATAAATTCAACCATACAAGAACAATAGAACAATAAAGATCACAATGCATAAAGAGAAGATGAGATTTACCATGGGAAAACCCACCAAGGGGAAAATCTAACAAACTTTTCAATAGATAAATTCTCTTGTTCAACAAGAGACGCACCTAGACCTATGGTCAAACTTGGTTAACCCCTCCAAGTCAAGTCTCCCAACCTTATCCAACACCTTACTCTGCCTTATCTGACCTAGAATTTCGACCCTCTTGCAATTTTCAAAATCCTAGAATTTCGGCCCCCAACAATTTCCCAGAAATTTCTACCCCTGCAATAGAAACTCCTGAGAAATATGGAAACTACAGAGAGAGAGAGAGAGAGATTCTATCCACACATGCAAGTTTGAGAGAGAGAGAAAGAGATCAAATTCGTCCTTCTTTTCGTCCTCCTTTCCTTCCTGATCTTCGCTAGGATGCCCATAAATTGTCTTTTTGAGAGAGTGTGAATTGGTGGTGGAAGAATGAGTTCAAACTAACTTTATATAGTGATTGGCTGGGTCAAATGGGTGTGTCCTTTGCTTGGGCCAACTTTTCTTAAAGGGAGGTCAACTTGACAAAATTGGAGCCAAAAGTTTCAATTTCAAAATCAATTTTTTTTCTTTTAAAAGTCACAATGGGACTTTGACTCAAAATATATTTTTAGTTTGACTCTTTTAAATATGCTTTACAATAATCAATATAAATACATCAAGTGGAAAAATATAAATTATGAAGATCGACCATAGTTACAAAATTCAAGACTTCCTCTTAACTAGGGAGGTATTCATAATGAATGTCATAGATGTTCTCAAGTTGACAAATTGCTCTAAGAAAAGGTTATATCAACTCATCATAAACATCATCATCTATCATCAACATCCGCTAGTGGCTTTGTCCGGGGTGGTACCTAACCCATGTATTATCATCAACATTTCAAGGCTCACTCCTTTAGATTGATCTACCCTCAAACCTCAAGGCCTCTCATAAGGCCAAAATGATCAGATACTAACTCAACTAGCAAACACTCACTCACCTTCTTGGTGAGAACTCTGGGCCAAGACCTCAATCAACCCCTCCAAGGTTAGTGATCAGATCTATATGCTGAGAGGACCTCACTCCACCCTTCCCTAGTCTGTGATTAGGTCAAAATGTTGAAAGACCTCACTACACCCTTCCCTTGTGTGTGATTGGGTCCAAATACTGAAATAACTAACTACACTCTTTCGTGGTGTGTGATCGGGTCCAGACCTTACTCAACCCTTCATGGTGAGTAATTAGGTCTGCTCGCCAAGAGGTACTCACTCACCTCTTCCCGGTGAGCACACTGGGCCTCTCAGACCATTCTCCCCATTAGGAGAATATTCATCCTATTGGAAAATGTAACTTGTTTCCGTCTTCATAATTGTCATTGTACTCATGTCATTATGTACATATTATGTTACAAGAAAAATAAGAAAGAAAAATATTATTTTCAAGCATGGCTTTCATGCTCCATTTTGATGGTTATCTAGGTCAAGCATGTTCTTCATGCTTCTAGGGTTTGTTATGTCAAAAGAATATTTTTCTTGAGTCAAAAGAGTGTTTTTCATTTGATAAGGCCCTATTGGGAAAGTTGTAATATGTAAAAGATATTAATTATGAGTCTATAAAGTTCTACAAGCCTCCTAGCACAAGTCGGGCCTGCCAGCAAGAAGTCAGCCTAAAGAAGGGTATTCAGCTTCATGTAAAGCCTATAAATAGAAGTAGATTCGACCTCATTCGATCACCAATTCGATCTCTCCAGAAGAAATTCAATCTGAAGATGGAAATATTAATAAAGATAGAGCAAAGGTCAAGGAAGTAATAAAAAGTGAAGGAGAATAAGAAAAATATGTTTTTGGGCTATTTTTTCTCACACGTGCAAAGAAGCTAGGGTTACTATAGCAATTGCAGGTCGAAGTTGCAGATCGAAGCTGGGGGCTGAAGTTGAAGTTGAAAGCTGATTGAAGCAAGATTGAATCTTGTTGTCTTGGTTTATCTTTGACCTAATTCAAAGGGATTATTGGTGGGTTGACTTGGTTCTTGGAGGAGGAATTGGTATAGGGTTTTGGGTCTTGGTTTTCTCATTTGAAGAAGATTCTATAAGAAGAGAAGAGATTTTATGGGTTTTCCCCTTGGAGGATTTTTTCCCTGGCTTGGAGCTTAATACTTGTGTACATTATCTTTATTTATTTTTCTTTCTCTTAATAATTGTTTGATGAAAATGTCTAATAAAGAAACACAAGAAGATAACTAAATTTCACAAGAAATTATTAAAGTTAAGAATAATTTGGATTAATAGCTTCCCTACTACATTCTCCAACACATCCATGCTGATATCTAATCAACACTCCCTCTCAACAAGAAGGGTAATCTTCACAAGCCCCAACTTGTCCTTGAAGTACACAAACTTCTCTCTAGTAAACAACTTTGTCAGAACATCATTGTCTTCTCATCGGTGGAGATGTACTCGAGCATTATCACTCTCCTCCTTACCATGTCACAGATGTAGTGTTACTTGATCTCAATATGCTTCGGTCTTTCATAGAACACAAAATTCTCTGAAAGTGTCACACAACTTTGATTATCATAGTGTATCAAGATCGGTTCCAACTCTTGGCTGAATTTTCTTGCAAAAAACTTTCGAAGCCATACTGCTTTTTTACATGCTTCATTAGATGAAATATATTTTGCTTCTATAGTGTTGATGTGATATATCTCTGCTTCTTTCTCATCTAGGATATCATGGTGGAGTCCAAAATGAAGCACACCTCTGAAGTGCTCTTCCTGTCATCAACACTTCCTACCCAATCAAAATCTGTATATCCCTGAAGCTATATATCATTGTTTGCAACATATTTCAACCCATAGTTCACAATACTATGTAGATATCTTATAATGTTCTTTGCTGCAATCCAATGCTTATGTCTACTAGCTCAATGTGTTTACATTAAATAAAATGTCTGGCTCGATGTTAACCAAATATATCATAGCACAAATCAATTACCATTAAATATATTGATCTACCAAACTGGATTCAGACCCTCTTAGCTTCTACAAGTTAGTCACCATGGGAGTAGCCATGGATTTATAGTCGATCATGCCAAATTTTCAAAGGATCTCAATAACATACTTTACTTAACCAAGAAAGGCTTCACCAGGTTTCTTCCATACTTCTAGTCCCAACTAGTAACGCATCAAACCAAGATCCTTCATATCAAATTCAAAATCCAACTGCTTTTTACACTGAATTATGAGAGGCTCAACACCTGTTGGAAATAAATCATCGACATATGGCAATAGGATGTGCATCCTTCATAACCTTAAAATAGATGTTTTGATTGACATCACTCTTGGTAAATCCTAGTCTCGTAAATAGCTACCAAATTGAGCATACCAAGCTCTTGGATATTCCTTAAGTCCATACAAGGCCTTATTTAACCTGCAAACATGTGATTCCTCTCATGCACCTCAAAACCTTTAGGCTACTATATGTACACCTCTTCATTAATCACACCATTGAGGAAAGTAGTTTTCACATCCATATGATGTAAATTCCATCCCAATGAAGAAATAAGAGAAATAATGGATATAATGGACGTGTACCTAGAAATTGGAGCAAAGGTCTCATCATAATATTCTCCCTCTTTTTGGGAGACCCTTTAGCCACATATCACACCTTATATTTGTCAATAATTCCATCTACAACATCCTTGATCTTGTATATCCACTTAGAAGTAACCATTGACTTCCCTTTCGACTTTGGCACAATATCCCATACATCATTCTTCATGATGGACTGGTATTCTTCATTCATGGCCTCCTTCCATACTTGTTTGCTAGATGCTCCTTCATAAGTGGAAGGTTTTGCATCAATATGTTAGTCATAAGAGTTGCATAGCTAGAAAAACTCTTAGGTTTCTTAATTTCTCTAGATGTGCCTTTGGGAGCTGAATGTCCTTCTGCTTCTTCCAATGTAGATCTACGCCATGCTGGTTTCTTTCTGATATCTAGGACAAAAACCAGTTCCACTTGTTTACAATTGTTGGACATTGGATAAACCAACGCTCCCCGTGTGTTTCATGACATGGCCTAACTGCCTCTCATGGATCCTTATCTCTGGCGATGCGATCGTTCACTAACACCTGTGGGTTTTGGTCTAATGACAATCTTGATTGCCAACAACTGGTATCAGAGCATAGGTCATGAGTTCGATACACACCCGGATCACATTGGGGGTGTGATTTATGGACACTAGATAAACAAATTCTCCCTATGTGTTTCGTGACATGGACTAACCGCCTCTCGTGGATCCTTATCTCTGGTGATGCGATCGTTGACTAACACCTGTGGGTTTTGGTATAACGACAATCGTGATTCCCAACAATAAGGCCCTTCTGGATCTTCAAGACATTTTGTAGAAATTGGATGCTCTTCTTCTTACTTTACTTCATCATATGAATCCATGAAGATTTCCTTAGATTTATGATATGCAACTTTCTCATCGAAGGTGACATATCAGCTGACCTCAATCTATCACTATTCTGGAATGTAGATTCTATAAGCCTTTGATGATTCAATGTAACCAACAAATATGCTTTTCTTACTTGAAGGTTATAACTTGTTCCTTTTATCCTTAGGAACATGAATGCAAATAAGGCAACCAAAGATTCTCATATGACCAACCTCTGGCTTTCGTCTAGAGAACACTTCCACATGAGTCATATATTACAAAATTGATGACGAATTCCATTTGAATATATACATATATCAATGCTCTTTCTCCCCATAAGAACATCAACAAGTCATGATCATGCATCAGGAAAATTATTCAATGGGCATGTTCTTTCATTCCACTACACCATTCTATTGTGAATTATAGGGAACAATTAGCTCCCTCTTAATCCCAACATTCTTATAGAAAGAAACAAGTTCTTTTGAGGTGTACTCTCCTTCATCATCAGATCTCAGAATCTTGATCTTCTTATCTGTGAATTTTTCTACTTCAGATTTGAATTCTTGAAACTTAATGAAGAATTCATCCTTGGTCTTTAGGAGATAGATCCATGTCTTTCAAGAGAAGTCATCAATAAATGTCACATAGTATAATGAATCTCCAAGCGATCTTATAGGCATTAGACCACATACATCAGAGTGAATCAAATCTAAAACTTATTTAGATCTATTGTCACTACTTGGAAATGGTTTCTTGATGTTCTTTCCAAGAGAAAAACCTTTACAAACACCATGATCTATCTGCAATTCAGGGATGCCTGAAACTATTTGATTCAATTCAGATAGTGCTCTATAATGAAGGTGACCATATCTTCTATGCCATAACTCACTTGGATTGATTTCATCATGTACTAGGGCTTGAGTTGGTTGACTCACGATCCTATACAATCTTCCTTCACGAATCCCAATAACCCTAGCATCATCTATACTAGAGCCCTTTGACCATACAAGTACTTTTCCATCCATAAAATCTACTCTATCTCCTTTATCTTCTAAACATGAAATAGAGACTAGATTCTTTTTAAATCTGGTACATATAGAACATTGTTGAGATGAACATTATTACTAGATTCCAGCTCAATGGATTCCTTTCCAATTCCTTTGACTGCATAGTTGTGGTTGTCTCTAATCTCTACTCTTTTAGATAGATTTTTTCCATCATGATAGTAAAATTTCCATGATCTTCAGTCATATATATTGATGCACCACTATATACTAGCCACATATCATCATCTGCTATAGAAATTGTTAGAGCATAAAAGTAAAAGAAATATTTGTCACCTTTAGGCTTCTTTGGATGTTCATCTTCAACGTCGACCATGAAAGCATGTTGTTTTTATTTTCTCCTTTTTTTATTAGTCGTATTAGGAAAATCTCTTTTAAATTTTCAAAATTTATGACAACCATAACAATAAATATTTGACATATCCTTCTTCTTTTCGGAGGAGGTGATATTCTTCCCCGACTTCTTGTGTTGAAATCCAAAATTCTTCTTTCCTTTATTATTGAAACAAGTTGCAAATGCTTGAGAACCTTCTTCCTGGATTTAAGACCTCTGTGGTTTAAATCTTTTGATTTAGTTTCTGGAGAATCCACAGTAAGAACCATTTTCTGCCAACGTTTCAAATCCCAACCGGGATCCATCATCAGGACTTCTTGAATGCTTGATAGAAGAAGAGCTAATTTATCTCTTAAACATAATCCTTGATTTTTCTTGAGCACAAGAAGTTCATAGTTGTTCAAACAAATGAGCTTCATTCCAGCTACTTATACCTACTACAAATGCATCCCATAATCTAGGTAGACCATTGAGTATTGTAGTCACAAGTTCGTTCTCAGAAATAATTTCTCCAATTGCTTGAATTTGGTCTTTTATTTGTGAAATCCTTACGGAATATGAAGCCACAATGTCATTGTTCATCATTCTTATATCAAGGAGATCATTCTTTAAGCTCATGGCCTCGCCAATATTCTTAATAGTAAATAGATTATTTAGGGCATGAGACATCTTCTTAGTAGTATCAAGCTTTGCAATGTAGGGAATTAGATGATCTATAATGCAGTTCATAATAAGACTCATGGAAATGATTTCATCCTCCTTAAACTTCTCCTTTCCTGCAATGTCTATTGGTTCTACAACTTTTCCTGTCACAATATCCAAAACTTTGTTCTTTGCAAGAATAAGATCAATTTTAAGTTTCCAAGCTCTGAAGTTTGAGGTTCCTTCCAACTTGTTCTCAGATTTCATAGAAGAAGCCATGGATTCAAATCAACAATAAGGACTTCAAAAATAATGATCTCAATGTAGGGTTTCTTCAAGGTGATCTCAGTGTTCCTTTCTTCACCAAAGCTCTAATACCATGTTGATTTTCTAAGTGCAATAGAGACTAGCACAATATTTTTGAAAACTGATAATTACTTTTGATGTTGATATTCTTTTAAATTATTCCAATATATCATTCAACAATTAACTTCATAAATTCAACCATACAATAACAATAAAATAGTAGAGATCATAATGCATAAAGAGGAGATAGGATTTACCTTCAAAAAAATCACTAAGGGGAAAAACCTAGCAACCTTTTCAATAGAGAAATTTTTTTGTTCAACAAGAGACACACCTAGACCTATGGTCAAACCTGGTCAACCCATCCAAGTCAAGTATCCCAAACTGATTCAGCCCTTCACTCTGATTGATCTAACCCAAAATTTAGGCCCTCCTACAACTACCAAAATTCAAGAATTTTGGCCCTCAACAACTGTCCATAAATTTTGGCCCCTGCAGCAAAAATTGCCCAGAAATATGCAAATTGTAGAGAGAGAGAGAGAGAGAGAGAGAGAGAGAGAGAGAGGTCTTTCCACACGTGTGATTTTGAGAGAGAGAGAAGGAGATCAAATGCATCCTTCGTTTCATCCTCCTTTTCCTTCTTGATCTTCTGTAGGATGCCCAAAAACTGTCTTCTTGAGAGAGTATGAATTGGCTGTAGAAAAATGAGGTTGAGCTACCATTATATAGTGATTCATTAGGTCGAATGGACGTATCCTCTTCCTGGATTGACTTGAAAAACTTGGAGCGAAAATTTTCAATTCCAAAATTAAAATTTTCTTCTTTTGAAAGTTGCAATGGGTCTTCGACTCAAATATATATTTCTTTTGACTCTAGCTTTTAAATATGATTTACAATAATCAATATAAATACATCAAGTGGCCAAATATACATTATGAAGACCGACCATTATAAAAATTCAACATAAATGAGAGAGAGAGATTGACGAACCTCTTTTTACATCTCCAACCCAATTGTGAAGAAGAATAGGCACAAGTGCGTGATTTATAATGATAAAATGTTTTTCCTCCTTATGTTTATATGAGATGCAAAGGATATCTACAATAACAAGTGGATATAATCCACCACTGTACAAATTATAAGACACAAGTAGGTTGATATCTCTACTCCAATTGACACATGTTAAGCTCCAAGGTTATAATGATTAATATGCAAGGCTCCAAGGCATGAACATTACTCCCCAAGGCTCAATGCTCCTCCTATAAGGCTCCAAAGCTCCAGTGCATCTCCAAGGTCATGTGCATACTCAAGGATCACCACACACCTATATGCCCACCTCCTCAACTGGAGCATCCTCAAATCGTAACCTTCATGCAAGAAACCAAGAAACCCCACGTTGTTTAGGCTCCACACCCTTCTTTGGAATTACCAATGCTTATTATCCAAAGTAAGGAATCCTCCAAGCAAGCAACCTCCCTACATGAATTAACTACATAAAGGAGTAACCAAGATGCATAGGTATCTAACTCTCAAGAAATAAGGTCAT